>QVRM01006223.1:0-185915 GCA_003439945.1 Dermanyssus gallinae | reverse complement strand
ATTCTAGATATATACGAGTTTACGAGTGTAAAGTTATGTTGACGAGACAAGGCAGGTAGACGGTTAGGCGCTTGACCTTGTCTGCCGAATATCTCGAGCTACCTTGACATTTACGTTCAGTATGCTAGATATTTATGGTCCGCAACGAGGTTGCTACAATAAGACACATTACTGGCTAGTATATATATATATATATATATATTCAAAGACAACGTATTTAGATAAAGTAAATAACGCTAAGTTTACTGCAAAAGGTGGCTCACGATGTAAGAGGTGGGCTAAAACTTATACAGGTATATAAACTACATAGATTAGTGTCAATTATATTATTAATGCGTATTATTCAAGAAGATGTTTAGTGTACTTGCATCAAGTTTTTATCAAGTTTTACATCAAGTTTACTCCACACATATGGTTTAGAGTTTGTTTTGTCGCTACAAATGTTGGACAAATATTCTTCACTCACAGCGCAGACGTAGGCGTATGAATAACGTTGAACATCTTCGACATCATTTTTCCTCAGTCTCTCAAATATGTTGTCAAGCTGGACGTCATCACTTGGGATTTCACACTTATATGCAATTCTGCACTCTACGGCGGTATATGCATATCTTATTGGGGTTGCATATGTTGTACGTATGTATGTGTATCTCTAAGCATAAAGAGCTTGTGATCCAATTTGCTCGCCACTGGTCTGCCCGTCTATAAACGATGTCTGGTACGTGTTCTGTGTACTTCATAATAACAGGCGTCCTTACTAAATGTTTCTGATCCGTTTTTCTGGAATGCCTCCAATCGAGTAAATGTACTGTTTTTGAGAAAATGCAGTATAACGCACCATTCCTCAGATAGTTTGAGACCAATAGAGATATACCGCTTGCAAAACATATTTACAGGTTTCTTTTTTTCTACATGTGAGTTGCGTTTCTGTATATTTTGGCATGATCCGCATATACCCTTTATTACACGTTTTCAGGAATAACATATTTTATTGAATTTATGTAAAATAAATTATCATCAATTATCAAGCTTAATTAGTGACATGTCGAGATCCCGAGCTGCTTGACCGCGATTGACGGCACTTCCTCTGGGGAAGGGGGTCTCTTTCTAAAACTGGCAAATGCTTTACTCTTTGTTCTCGCGATCAAGAACTGCTACAAAGTACATGCACATGTTTGTCAATAGACGATATGCAGCAGGTGTGAAGAAGTGTGAGAAGACACGTAATTGCCTCCCTTTCTTTCCAGCTATTCCTTGCTCTATATCTGTTCCAACCCAAACCCGAGAATCGTACCGACCATCAGAGCGAGCATGATACTTTCTTGCTGGCTGAGTCTCAAGCTGCTTTAGCTGGGCATGCAGTTTTGCGTTAGTTGCAGACAGCACGTTGACCAATTTCGTTAGGTTTTTATTTTCCGAAGATAATTAATTTAGTATTTCTCTTATGTTTCGAGCCTTCTTTAACGGCTACTTGCTTCAGCAAAGCTGCGTTGAATTTTGTGTGCGCCGGTATCAGTTGAATGTATTACTTGTTTTTAGATCCTACTCATACACTGGTGGCGCACATTTCTCACATTTTACTGTATCTAGTTTGGTAATGATCTTAACGTTGACAATCAAAACAGACCGATGATAGATGAGTTTTGAAAATGAGCTTGGCTGTTACGGTTCAAGACTATGTGGCAAAGCTACGATATGTGTATCGTCTTGAATATTTTATTTTTCACATACTCAGCAGACGGTTTGACACAGCAGACACGCCCAGCAAAAAAGAGAAAAAAAATGAGTATGTGTCTAGTATTTTATTAATGCATACGCTCCAGTGATCTGAGCGATTGTATGCAAGCTGAGCTCACAAGAAAGTGCGGAAGTACGCAAGCCTTAGTTTAAACAGCTCAGCGACTCGCCATGCTACGGACGTGGCCTTGTTCACAAAACAAAAAGATTCGATGTGCCAGTGTTTTCTGGAGGTTTCTGGTGCAAAATATTACTTACGAGTAGAGTGAGGTGCTCTCTACGACACGGGTCGATTTAAACGGAGCCACCTGGCGCCAGATGGCAGACGAATAATGTTTATTAGAAGGATGATTATCCGCAGGACGTATAGTCATACAAATAAAAGCTAACAAAACGCTTGCAAAAGCTACAAAGCAACAAAACGCTTTACGGCAACCAAAAACCCCCCTCTATCAAGGGCATGATACCCACCATCGCCAAGGCGCTCAGAGCCATAAATCAGCCCAACAGAAACCTGTGTAAACACTGCGGTTCGTGCTGCTCCGGTAGTCTGCACCAGTTGTGCTTTTGTCTACTACACTGTGCAAAAGTCAGTGCGGAAAGAAAAACAAAACTCGACGACGCACCATTCGTCCGTCAGTATAACTCGTGTATTGATGGGACTGTTGCCGGTTCTTATGGCACCGACTAAGGCAAGTTCGACATCACCTGCTGCAGTAGCACCAGCAACAGTTAATGGCAGTTCTCTTGGCTGCGATAGTCAAGCTTGCCAATCTTGAAAAAAAGTCTCTGAATGTGAAGAGGCGTCGAGAGTGATTGTACAGGCTAGGTGTAGGCTAAGATTGCGACGTTGAAATCCCTTTTAAACGATGTGGATCTGACGATGCAGTTTTACTCTACAAGGGGAAGTCGCTAGAGCGTAATGTATGACTGAGCAGGCGAGGGCGATTGCATTCGGGGGTCAGAGGCACCGTGAGGCCGACTTCTTCTGCTAGGGCCAGAGGACAGTAGTACTGTCAAAACGCAAGTGTAATTTTCGGATCAGTACTACCGACGTAGTGACCTAATCATTACTGGATTCCCGTCGAGCGTTGAAGAGAACGACAAGGAACTTCGCTTGGATTTTGCTGAACTCTTCCATGCCATTGGAGAGACGACGGAGCTATAGACATGGCCCACCGACTAAGACAGCGAGAAAAAGGCGGCAAGGAGATGCATGATGACCAAGCTGTGATAGTGCGTTTCGTCGGCCGCTGGAAGAACATGGACGTTTAGCGTGCGTTCTGTCCGAAGAAGCCAAAGGCGTCGCTGGTTCGAGCTCATGTCGGCAAGAATATCCCAGTGCACGCCAGTTATCACCTGACCGCTTCGAACTTGACGCTGTTTTATAGAACTGCGTAAAGTAAGCGATAAAAAACAATTGCTGAAGCAAGTCGATAATCTATACATTATCGACTTCAGGTGAAGCCTGCAGCCAAATCACCCTGGCAGGGTGGAGACTCTGGAGTCGGAACTGAAGGCGTTGAGTGGACGACTGAACCACAAGTAACAACATATGGATAGGACTGTAGAAATAACTGTAAGAAATAACTAACAGAAATAACTGTACATAAAAGCAACAACCTAAGCAATAATCTATTGTTTATATTTACAGTTCTTTTGTTTTCTAGATTTAACTTCTTTTCAAGGTGGAACTTCGTCATTTCTGGCAATACACTGTGATGCAAACGGACTCAAGTCAAACTGGAATAATCTCGAAACGTTTCTCGCGGGCTTGCCTGTGCAAACCCTCTATGATAGCCACATCAGACGCAACAATCCAGGAAAACAACACTTACTTATTTAAATTGCGCAATTATGATAGTTATATCAATTGTAGGCCAAGCTCTTGCGGTTGCGGAGTAAGTACATTTTCATATAGGATGTGACCACAACGTTAAAGTATGAAAGAAGCTGACTCTTGTGACCTTAGCTCGCGCATGCGCACAACCAACCACGCCGGACACTACATACATGCGCGCACCAAAATGCGCGCAAAAAATGTCTGTAATTTCATCAATAAAACATGTGGTAGGCATAACCGCTCAGTAGAACTGCCTTCCACTTTGACTGTGTTTCCTGATCGGCCTGTTACTGATCCACAAGAAATTGCAGATGAGCTTAATCGACACTTTGCAACCATAGGCTCGGCTACAGTTGCGCCTCTCTGCCTTGAAGGTGACTTATCACCCATTCTTAAAGATCTATGGACCAGCAAGGGCAACTCATTCAAATTCTGTTCAGTGACAGACTCGGAGGTCTATTCACTCCTAATCAAACAAAAGGCGAGCTGGAGCTGTGGAGCTATGGGGGTACCCGGAAAGCTTTTAAAATTAGCGGCGCTCTCTATTGCCAGTTCCCTAGCAAAAATTGCGAATCTCTCCTTCTTCTCAGGTATCTTCCCCACACGTCTAAAGGCCTCGTTTGTAACTCCGCTTTACAAAAGAAAGGGCGACAAAACACTACCCGCCAGCTACCGTCTCATAAGCCTGGTAGATTTTGCGTCCAAAATATTAGAAAAACTGGCTCTGAGAAGGTTTGAGCATCATTTCGAGTCCATAAAATTTCTGTCGTCATATCAGTTTGGTTTCCGACGTGGTCGATCTACGGAGTTGGCCCTCGCCCACTTATGGCAGTCTATTGTGGATGCCGTAGAATCGACTAAATTATGTCTCGGAGTTTTTCTAGAAGTTGCCGCGGCCTTCAATTGTCTCAATCACTCATATCTCCTACAAATGCTTCAGGGGTTGGTGTGTTCAGTGAGTGCAGTTAGTTGGTTCCGCTCGTACCTAACCTCAAGAATGCAGGCGGTGAGAGTTGGGTCGGTCGAATCCTCCTGGAGATCCGTAGACATCGGTACCCCCAGGGTTCTGTTCTCGGACCTTTATTGTTCTTAATTCTTATTAATTTCATCCTATTAACCATCCAGAGGGAAAACTTAGGCAAGCCGATCGCTTTTGCTGATGATACGACGTTGCTTTTTCGGCTCAATGCCTCCGAAATGTGTTCGGAGCTGCCTCATCTCTTATCTCAAGTGGAAACAGTAATTTCGATATTCAATAAATTTGGTCTTGTCTTTAATGCCAGCAAGACGAACATTATTGCATTCCGAGCTCCTCAGCTAAAAATGCACCTCGACAAGAAATTCTTTCTATCAGGGAGAGAATTGGTCTTCTCAGAGACCACAAAATGTATCGGCCTAATGCTGCAGGAGTGCATGAGCTGACGGGCGCATTTAGAATACATCAAGCCCAAATGCTACGCCATCATTGCAGCCCTCTTTCGCATGCGGCTTATCGGAGTTTCAGTAGATGGCCTTCTCTTGGTCTACGAAACTTTGTTCCTGCCAGTTCTCCTTTATGGCATTCTTATCTGGGGGAGTGGGTTTGAAGTTGTTCTCCGTCGGGCTCGAATAATGCAAAACGGTGCTCTAAGAGCCATATTTGGCAGGCGACGCAGAGACTCCGTCAGTGATCTTTATGTGGTCCACAATCTCCTACCAGTCGACCTGTTCTACTTGCTGAAGGTTGCCACGCTGGGCTTTAAAATCACTCGGAATATTATTCCCTGTGATGATTCCTTTCCCCTTGCTCCCTTGTTCTGTAGGACCTCAAGACGTGCCACAATATATGTAGTCACAAAAAAGTCTAGTCAGCAAGCCCTTGTGTCTCGTTTGCCCGTTATATGGACTAGTATACCACAGAATATTCGTCGTATCACTTCCCTGCATTGTTTTACACAGATGGTTCAGAAATGGCTACTCACCAACACATTTCGACATAGTTGAGGCACACATGTTATATTGTGTTGTGTTTATGATTTATGATACTCCATGATTGACCTATTTTGTGGTTGTTTATGACTGAGAGTTAATCATTTATATTCTATTTTTTTTTTATTACCTATATATTTTTAATGAGAACTAAAGCATTGTATTATGCAGTTCCTATAATAAACCACATTTTGAATCTTGAAACCTAGCTGTCTCAATACGATGTCCCAAACGGCATACTCAAATTTTAACTGATTTGGTTCTTACGACGTTTCGTGAACCCACATATAGATATATATATATATATATATATATATATATACAGGGTGTTCCTATTTGTGTGTCCAAAACGCTAGAGTATGGTCAAACTCGGTGAGAAAATCATTTTTGCCAATAGGTGGAAGCCGGGAAAACGTTTTGTTTAGGAGTGAGGATGAAATGTATAAAAGCAGTTATTCTGTCTTTTTTCTCCTACATAGTTGTGCAAAATCTACGTTTGCGGGAGAACCAGTCAGCGCACAAAGGAAAATTTGGCACAATAAAGTATACATTACTAGCTTGCGTAGCAAAAAGCGAATAGCCAGATTAAGGAAAGTCATAAAAAGTCAAAATGTTACGTTAACGCTTTTTTGTGCAACATCGTAATTTTTTCCATTACGACCAAAAATGCACGTCCAAAAGGCTACTCATCAGGCAATAGCAGATTTAATGCCCACTACATTCGTACCAAAGTGATGGTGCTGCGTTACGTAGTTGCCAAGTAACTAAGCTTTTTCGACAGTCATATCGAAAGCGAAGGCATGCATACTTGTATAGGGTGTATGAGAAAGTTAGGTACATATTTTGAGGTTTGGTAGAACTCAGCAAGAGAGTAATTTTTTCTAATGGAAAGAGGGGGCGGAAACGTCTTGGCAAAATGCTACGGTTCTGGACGTGAAAACTTCAACGTGAAACATAACAACTATGACTGTCGAAAAAGCTTAGTCACTTGGCAACTACGTAACGCAGCACCATCACTTTGGTACTAATGTAGTGGGCATTAAATCTGCTATTGCCTGAGAGTAGTCTTTTGGACGTGCATTTTGGTCGTAATGGAAAAAATTACGATGTTGCACAAAAAAGCGTTAACGTAACATTTTGACTTTTTATGACTTTCCTTAATCTGGCTATTCGCTTTTTGCTACGCAAGCTAGTAATGTATCTTTTCCGCCAAACACGCCGGTATAATCGGTTCCTTTGTGCGCTGACTGGTTCTCCCGCAAACGTAGATTTTGCACAACTATGTAGGAGAAAAAAGACAGAATAACTGCTGTTATAAATTTCATCCTCACTTCTAAACAAAACGTTTTCCCGGCTTCCACCCATTGGCAAAAATGATTTTCTCACCGAGTTTAACCATACCCTAGCGTTTTGGACACACAAATAGGAACACCCTGTATAAAGTGCGTTGCAAAAAAAGTAGCAACTCATGTTTTTGGTGATAATTTCGGCTTGAATAGCTTGAAATTAAGGGCATGATGTACATGACGAACCACGAGTATGGTGTTAAGTTCATTGCAATCTCACAATCGGTTCATACAAAAAATAAAAAATGTGAAAAAACAATGTTGCAAAATATTAACAACAATGACGTCTTACGTAGAATTCGATTCTTAACAGGGATGTATGACTTATTTGATACTACATATTCTATTCTAGAAACGGGTTTTTTGTCCCTTGTTTTGAATCAACTCGTAAACTTAGTCTTTAATGGAGTTAATAATCTGTTGTAAGTACAAAAGTGGAATATCAATCCATGCTTGCTGGGCAGCTTCTTTAAGGTACGACAAATTATCATATTCTCGACCAATTGCGTAAATCTGCTTCACCAAATGTCCCCAAATTTTCGATGGGATTCAGGTCTGAGCTCAATGCCGGCCAGTCAAAAAGTGGCACTCCTTGTTCTTGAAAAAGGGCTATAGCACTAGCCGAGGTATGAAACGTAGCGCTGTCTTGTTGAAAAACGGCGTCAGGTCCACAAATTTATCTGAAATGGGCTTTTAACTGGGAACTGACGATACGCTGGTACTTGTCGGAATTGTTTCGGCCCACAATCGCGAATAGATCAGACTTCCCATTATATCCAAACGCGCCCCAATATTTCACAGAACCACCACCGGCCACACGTTTCAAGAACTATTTAGGTTCTTTCCGTCATGCCAATAGTACTGACAGCCGTTAGGACCATCGAGATTAAATTTATTTTCATTAGAGAAGACGATGTTTTTCCAATCGTTATCCAAAGTTTGGTATCTTTGCGAGAATTCACGCCGTGCAACAATGTGCTTCGGTTGCAGTCGCGGCATAAGCTTCCTTTTCGCGTATCGCACGTTTTGTCAGAACTTAACGCTTGGTACACTGTGGATCGGTGCACTGGCACTCCCAAAGTGGTCCTGATCCTGGAAAAAAGACATTTGTTTATAAGTAGCCAACTGTATGATCCTACGCCGATCTAAGTAAGCGGAAACTATCACCAAAAACATGAAGTGCTAAACTCACTTTATATATATATATATATTTATATATATATATATATATATATATATATATATATATATATATATATATATATATATATATGTATATATATATATATATATATATATATATGTAATGTTTTTAGTTTTTAATTATTAAGTTTACGAATCGTGAATATAAATTACAGCCATTGATGCAGTCGGGTTTTCTTCCACACAAAGTTGACGCTGCTTTCTCTATTAAGCAAACACGTTCTGTCTGAAGCATCACTAACATGTGCTTAGTTCTTGAAAATAACATATCAAGAGACATTGTTTGTATGTTTGCAAAGTGTGTTTGATTATGCGTGCTGTAGCTATTCAGCGCCTTGTTTTCAATCAAATTCATTTAGTTAGGTCGTTACCAAATATAAAAATAAGAAAACCCCGCAAACACACGTTCCTATCGTCGCCTGACCTTTCCGTACAAAACGTGTCGTTCGGCGCAATCGTTTCGGTTGCTGATTCCTGTAGAGGGGCCTGACTAAACAAAATACGTAGTTAAATTTGCTTTCAAGTGCACAAGGTATTTGCGAACGAAATCACGTTACTAATCTTTTACGTATAAATATAAACATAAAACCTATTATTAGCTCTCATCTCCCACATCACCAGAACGCGCGGTTTAAAATAAAGTAAGCATTTATTAGTCGATTTTGAGTTGCACCAAAGGCTAGCACGCACGGCGAACTAACTAGGAGTCTGTTTTTATATTCACACACCCTAAGGCGATTTAGATGTTTGACTGTACATCATTTCACGGGTTGTGCGCCACGCGAACATTCAATTAATGATAAATTTCCTGGCTATATTTTCAGACTTCAGCCTGAATGTTCATACAGAAGCGAGTTCTCGTCGTCACGATTTCAAGGAACTCATGGAATCTCTGAGCCTGCTCATCTATGCTGGTAAATATACATCTATCCATCTTATTTTTTATATAACGACTATGTACATGCACTCAACATTGCCTTGCATGTTGTGAGATATTGCTGCTTGTACAGTCTGACATACAGGACTTGGAAGTTTGCTTGGCATGTGTCCAGGTGAACTCCTGGACATTGTCTTTCGTTAATTTCTCCCACGCAAACTAAACAAGTCATGAATTATTTTGAGTATCGAAGGGGGGTTAGTTTTATTTCTTCAATAGGGATGCATGATTAACGTACTACGCAAGGGCTTGTGAGGAAAGCTACCAGTCGAGCAGCTCCTCTTTGATAGGCCATATGTCAAATATTTTTTTTCAAATCAATGTTTTCCGTTTTCTGGTTGCGGTTTCAGCCGATATGCATCAGTGCCGACCGCTCTCGTCGATTTTCGGCGATGTCAGTTAATTTTAGAAGCTTCTATGAGCTCAGTTGGTGTAAAAACATGATGTTAGGTCGTTGGGCCAAGTGTTGCTGCAGGAATTTGTTTTCTAGAGCCAGTGTATACGCTTATGATACATCGCCCCGCGCGTTAATCCGCCTCGGTCACGCGACAGTTGTGCTCCCGAGAAAACATCGTGAGTTGAGTGTTCATCGCTGTGCATTGCTGAACTCGTGCGCGCACTCGGATTCGCCCGAACCAGTGCACAGAGTGAGTGCCGTGTCGGAGCGTGTTATGCGTCCGTTGTAGCGAACCGAGTATCGGCTCTGAGTAGGCCGACTGGGAAGCGAGCGTGCTCTCTCTCCGCCACTCCTCCACACTCCCTCCCATCGTCTTCTCCGGCACTAGCTGGCAGCGTGGACTGAGTGAAGCGGCTGTTGTTCCGTCGTGTAGCGTGTTCACGGATTCACGGTGGACCGCTCGAATTCGCGGAAGTGGGGAGCTTCTGACTGTTCCGTTGACTCGACAACATCAACAAACAAGAAACGTTCTGTTGAATCAATAATCTCAACAAACACAAAGAATTCGAATACGATGGAAGTCGAAATGGGTTGTAGTAGATGTGGCGACTGCTTGAGTGGTGTTCTACTTAGATGCGGAGGATGTAAACGTGAATTTCACATAGCTTGCAAGTTCGGTGACGAAAAGGAGCCCAGCGGAGAACGCGGTGCCTTGTGGCTTTGTCGTCTTTGCTCATTACCGGCTGCGAAAATGACCACCGAGAAGTTTTTGGCAGTGCTCGACAAAGAACCCCTCACAAGTGATTTTGCAAACTTTGCTACCCAATTAGCGCCACGGTTGAGGGCTATTGAAGAACGTGTGGCTAACTTAGCGAACAGACTTACGAACGCATTGCATGATGCGTCTGATAGTGTTACTCAACCAACTGAGATTGGCAAGCAGGGAGGCCAGCGTAGACCCAAGGTACTTCCAAAGTTGGTGTTGATTGTTGGAGATAAAATCGTCCGTTAGCTGAAGGGTAAAATACTCGAACAATTACCGAAGAAGACCCCGTTAGTAATCCGTGTGTGTTTAAAGTCAGATGCAGCTACGGCATTGACACAAGCACAGGGTTTCTTGGAGAAAAACCCACAACCAACTCACGTCATTGCCATTTGTGGATACGACGAATGCATGGAATTCAACAAGGACGTTTTCCTCGGCAAGGTGTCTGAGTTCGCCGGAGCCTTGAAGTCGCAGCGACCGAATAGCTCCTTGTCGGTGATGACGGTTCCTCAATTCCAGAAGAAGGGCAAGGATGCTAACGACGGCTTACTCCAAGGAGCATCGACGGGAGACTTCAACTTGATTAATATGATTCGGACGCATTTGCCATTGTACACAAAGGAATTTATTCGTATAGTGGCCTCACGGATGCGCAGGACGCCTGTGCCAAAGTCATAGCCCGCTGGGCCGCTACTTTTTTAGGTACCCGCACAATGCCGTTAAAGAAAATCCCGACCGAATCAAATATGGGCGGTTCGTCGACGAACATCTCGAAAGGAAGTGCGCGCGCGACAAAGCAAAATGAGAAGATGCTAGTACCTGCCCCGAGCTACCAGAACCCGGCGATACTGGACCGTCTAATCTCCCTTTTGTGCAACCAACGGCACGACCGCAGTGGACCTGTGAGGAGACGTACGAACGAACGTACGAAACAGCAATCGTTGCGAGCAAGCGAGCGTCGATCGTCTCCCAGACCCGACAAACCCATGCTGAGCGACTTCATCGAAACAGCACTACAGAAGAGTCGAGGGTCCAAAGCGAAAACCCGGAGAGGAGAGTTTAAGAACTAGTTCTTTGGAACGGCGAAGACATTGAAACTCCGCACACCTAAAGCCCCTATCAACGTTTGCCTCTGTAGATGCTGTCATCCTGACAGAAACCTGGTCCACCGCTTCTATACATCTACCGAACTTTTACTCAGTCTCCTGCCCCGCCGTCCGCTTAAGCCCGACTGGACGTGCAAGTGGGGGAGTGGCCATGTTATACAACCACCGATTGGGAAACTTAGATCCAGTGCTCGCTGAGGATAACTGTGTTGTGTTATGTGGGGAAATCATCAGCATTATTGCCATGTACGCCAGGCTACCGGGTGCCGAAAGCTCGTCGGAGACGATTGAGAGACTCGTCCGCTGCCTTCAATTCAGTTCAATTCAAAGCAGTTCCGCTGCCGATGGGGTCCTTGACAATAGACCTGTTTGCCACGAGTCTTTCGAATGACTTGAGCTTGTGTTCCAGGGCGCAGATCACCCGCTTAGCGAAGATGAACGCCTCAATTGGCACGTTCCGGTCAGTCTTCGAATAGCCGTTAACGCCACGACCAGTGCCTCAGATACTCGTCGATCAGGCTCCCGCAGCCTAGACGAGAGAATGCTATTACAGTTCGTAAAAATATTGACAGCGGCGGCGGATAAAGATGTTACAGCTCTTAATGACTCATTGACCAGCGGCCTCCAGAGCTGCGTGAGACCGAGACTAAAGCCCAAAGATAGACAGCGGTGGAACAGAGACTGCACTGAGGCCATGCGAGCTCAAATCCGGCTAAAAGAACTTTGCAAGTCACACCCCACTATGAACTCACTGCTAGCCTCAGCGAGGTCTCTGTACAGAAGGACTCTTAAGAACGCGAAAGCTGCACTTCCAAACCTCCGCGAACCAAAAGTACTGATGGAAGCTGAACGCGCGCCTTAGGTCCAATAAAGTCAGACGCTCTGCAGTCGCACTTTATAAATGTCTTAGCGGCCAAGGATACGATTCCAACGCACACCCCTCAATTCACCAGTGTATGGTCCGAGGTGGATGAACTCTTGCGAGATAAGTTGGAAAAAGACTTCTCAATTGCAGAAGTTTGAAGCTCATCTGCCTACACGGAAGGCTAGCGGGCTCGACGGCATTTATAACGAACACTTGAAGTCAGCCCTCGTACTTATTCCGCAGTGGACGTTCCTCCTCAATGCCTGCCTGGCTCAGGAAAAGGTTCCGAATAACTGGAGAGACTGTGTGATGATTGTCATTCCGAAAGGGAAAGGCTGTCCATCGGATCAGGATCACGCTCCATAGTGCTAGAGAAGCTTGCGAAATCTGCTCAGAATACTAGAAACCCTCAGAGCTATTTTACAGAATAATATGATCTCAATCGACGACGGGGTAGTGATACGCGATAGGGGTTCGCAAAGGGGATAACATCAGCCCGCTACTATTCGCGGTTCTCATAAGCGATTGTATATTGTTTATGTTTATATTCTATATTTTATACAATTCTTGTAACTGCATTTGTGCGCTCCTGACGCCGAGCCAAATCTTTGTACTCAAGTATTATCGACACTAAATGTGTGAATAAATGGATTTTGTTTATGTCAAATCTCACTATTATTTTACACGTATGCTCCAGTGTATGGAACCGGCTCTTCCGTTCGTCCTAAGAAATCCTTAGAATAGAGAAGCCGGCATGTGCATACGGCTACAGTCACCTGCTATGTTTCACAGCTGAATTCCACTAGGCCGGAACGAAGCCCGTGTGACTGCCAGTTCTGCTCCCAGTCTGGCTCTGCATATCTCGTAGAAACAAATGGCAGAAGCGTTTACGGTGCCTGCGATACATGCATCCATATAATAGGGCACAAATGAGAGCTCGAAAAATTAAGACATAACCACCACCTTATTGTGAACAAATTTGTTGCAAACTAAACGGAAACGTATGACAACGTGTGCAAAACCTAGAGAGCACCACGGTGACAGTTACGTTAAAACAAGTGACTAGCTACTCCAATGTTTCTCTTTTTACTTTCCATTAGAAATGCGTGTCGCATGTAGAGGCTTTTGTGAACGTTTTGTTTCGGCGTTGTAGCCTCGTTGCTAAACAATTTTAAGGTTCTCCTTTTATCGATTTTTATGAAACGGTAAAATCAGAATGTCACGAAGCATTACTTGAAGCTAGTCTTATGTCAACGCATACCAAGAGACCAGGCAACGCAATGAGAGCTCATTGTTAAATGCGCTACGCTTAGATAGCACTCCACTTTTAACTAGTTACATTTTTAGGAAGCAGCGTTTCTCTAGTTTCGTCCCTCCCGAGCCCCCTGAGCTGTAGGGATTTGCGGATTTAAATAATTATGTGCATGCCATTAGTATATCTAGCCCTAGAATAGACAGGACTGCTGGGACAGGACTGGTATGGCTGCTGGCAGAGGAGAGTTCGGATGCCTTAAGCCTTACGGGAGTGGCGGCGTGATCTATGGGCTAGTGCACTTGGTATGGAGTTCATCTATCGGGGTGTCGCCGCTTTAAACCTCATTGGTCATCGAATTTTCCTTGAGCGATGCTCATTACGACTAGATGATAAGCCGTACCGCTGACAGTCGGCGGCCATGCTGCTACAAGAACTGCTGGCAAGGTATTTTCGTGGTGTCACCTCTGAGTCTGCCTCTTCACCGTTCTGGGTGTGGTTCTAATACTAACGGTACTGTTTCCAGTTGTTATTTACGCCCACTTCTATTGTTGTCGTTGCACCTCATATTGTTATTATTGTTGTTGTTGTTATTGTTGTTGCGGTAGTTGTTGCGCTGCAACAGCTGTTGTTGCTGAATATTGCGTCTTTAAATCAGTGAGCGCTAATTCAGATCGTTTAGATTAACTTCAGCAATATGACTCAGGCTGCTGTAGTAGAGTAAAACGCGTCCTGACCTGGTCTGACATATATGCTCGCATATGCGTAAGGCGTCTATTCTATGTTGAACTATAAGTCGACTAATTTAATTATATGGCTCAAACACACTTAGAGGATAGTTTAATTATATGGCTCAAATACACTTAAAGGATAGTTTAATTTAATTATATGGCTTAAATACACTTAGTGGACTCCCGACAACGCAGAAATCTCGAAACAGATCGTTCTGTAAATCGCAAGAAATAAGAGAAACTCTATTTTCCACCAACGTGAAATTGGTTAACTTCCACAACGTATTTGTTAAAACTGAATTAGCATATATTCTGCGCCGATAATCTTGCAATTACGGCTAAATCCAGACTTCAAATAGAGTTTCCACCCGCAAGAATATTACGTGAAGCCAACAAAACAAACTTACTCAAAGCCTTACGCTTTAGTCGTTAAGGGCGGTGCGCAGTCGGTGACAGAATTATTTATTTATTTTATTTACACCCGGGCTGAGTAAGTGTGTCTATGTTATATCTTAGTGTTTCGACACAACAATTAATCTAGCGTTTTGCCAGTTCTGCTATGGACCGAACCGCCAGACATACGCCGCGTGGTATCTATCACTTATACTCCAGCATTGTTTGCATCGACATTCGTCTTTTGGTTCATGGAAACCCTCCACGTAAGACAGAACGTGATGAAATCGTGGGCTGCAAAGGCCATAGTTAAATGCCGATATTTTACCACGCTAGCCCAGTGCTCCTCATTGCTGCTGTCTCACAAATTCCCATGTTGATAAGGTGAGCCCTTTTCTTGTGATTGAAGCACTTTACCCCTGGCCAGACGGCCGCACCTTCAAAATTTCATAGCTACTGTCTTTTTCCAATTAACCCAATTTAAGCCCTTTCCATGGATTGTTTCACTTTAAAAAACACCAACTTTAGATTACCACATTGTCTGCGTACACTCAAATGTTGGCCCACTCTCGGGTCCAGCCCGTCCTTATCCGTTCTGGCAGTCCACCCAGAAGTACGGCAAACAGCAGTGAACTCAGTCCATCGTCCTGCGCGATACCTGTGGTCTGAATTACCTCACCCGCAATGCCGATCCCGTTGTCAATCAGCATCGCGTTTTGTTTTAAGATGCTAAGGTTATTAAGAGCAACCTCAGCATTGGAATGGGGCGGAAAGATAGATTGGTGCCTCTGACGTCCTGACATGCTTATCTAGCATCTTGCCATTTTAGCCAGCTCTTCACCTATATCGTATCCGTTGGTGCTTTGTCAAAAGCCGCCTTTAAATCTATGAACACAGCACATGGGCAACTATTCGGCCTGGACAGCGACATAGTGACAAAATTATGAAAATGAGTAACGAGAGAGAACGAGTGGTCGGCCATTTTGCATATCTACACGCGACACGGACACCTCGGTCCAATCATCTCGTACTGCCTCCGTAAACTTGCTGTTAATCTGACTCTACAAAACATAAAGAACATCGATAAATTTATAGAATCGTATATAAAACAAGTTCTAAATATCATGCAAAAATGCCTTTACCACACTGGCACCGCAGCTATGCGGCGAGCACACCTTGAATGAATAACAAGATATTTGCCTAAAAGACAACTGCCTTGATGTTATGATTGCGTTACTAAGTATCGTGGAATGTTAGGTATCGACTTTATGTATACTGGAACCACGTTTAATTTAAAAAGCTTTAGACATACAGTTACGTTTTTCACATCAATTTTAATCACCCCAGATCCATTACAATATTTTATTTATTAAAACTATGTCTTCCCAAGATGTGGCTGTGTAGTGGTCGAACATCTTAATCCTATGTGTATTACCCCACATTTGTGAACTGCTTGCTTCAGGTTCAGTTTTGAGGCCAAGTAGTAAAACACGTGGTCATATATTTATACATACGCTCACGTAATATATATATATATATATATATATATATATATATATATATATATATATATATATATATATATATATATATATATATATATATATAATTAACTCATTAATGGAAGTTGTCACAAATCCCGACACTGCAAGATGCATTGCCATATCTCAACGAAGGGAGCTGACATCCTGACAACCGAGGGGGCTGTGTAGGTCTGTAGCCTCCTTAGGACAACCCTTCAGCAGCCAGTAACTCCCACGTCCATGATTAAGTACTTGAGCATGATCCTGGATAGAGCTCTTATAGGAACATCTTCATGTGCGCTATGCAAAAAACAAATCCGCTCGTAACCACATGAGCGTGTCTCCACCACTCTCAGCGTCATTCGCTTAGCATCGTAGATGGCATCATGCATATATATATATATATATATATATCACCTCTGTCTACAAGAAAGACTTGAGAACAAATGCTGAGAACTACCAGGACAGTTTCGCAATGCTCGATACCGTGGTGAATTTTGGAGAAAGTTTTAGTTAACCGCTTAAATAAGTGTTAAATTTGTAACAGCTTACTTGACCTTGCCCAACATGGCTTCCACACCCATCGGTCTAAATGTACTCTTTATAGAAAGAGACACACTTTTATTGATGATCCAGGACTGGGCTATGTTTATAAATGCTCGCAGAACGTTTTACTGCGTTCATTTTGACCAAAATAGCGCATTTGACAGAGTAGATTCCTCTTTTCTGTTCCGCAAATTGTAACAGCTAAGTAATCACACATGTTCAGTGCAATTGGTGAACGTTTGTCTTTCTGAGCGACCGTCACTTTCAAGTAAAGGTTGGTGACAAACTTAGTTGACCACATCCTGCATTATCTGGTGTGCCTCATAGGGCATGTTACCCCCCCCCCCCCGCCCCCCATCTATACACGCTTTCTGTTTTGGATATAAAGAAGTACCTGCCATCTGATGTCAAATATCTTGAATATGCAGATGACTTGAAGCTTTATTATCCTGTTTGCTCTGAAGACCCCGTGCTGTCCTGCAGTCAGCTGTCGACGGCATTGCTCGATCGTGTTCTGAAAAATAACATGATTCTCTCAGTCTCTAAATTTTGCGTTACGCATTTGCGTAGTACTGAAACATGGTACACTTGACTTAGACTATAAAATTAACGGCTGCATTTTAGAGACTTTCTTGTTTACACGGGATCTAGGCATATATGTTACGCCTGATCTTAATTTTAGCCTTCACATTACCAATGTTGTGAAGGTATCATTGCGCATCATAAATGCTTCATCTTCCGCTGTTTCATTTTAACGAGTACTCATGTGTAGATTCGGCTTTATAATTTTTTTGTTTTGCCCAAACTTACATATTACTGGGAGCTTTTTCTGTCTAAATACAGAAAGCTAGTGGAAAGCGCCCTCTCTGAGACGCCTTCAAAGTTAGATGATGTTGCTCCTAGTATTGACTCAGTTTTCATGCAAGGCAACATATCTGCTCTACGTCAATTACGCAAATGTGAATTGCTAGGACATTTTTTTGATGAACGCTCCAAAAAAATCAGATTGTTTGCGTGGCGTGTGGCCAAATGGGCGCACGCAAATTCTAATAGCACTAGCCTATTTGGCGATTAGTTACGTTTTTCTTTCAGAAGTACGTATATTGAAAACAATCACATATATGACCATAATATTGTGCCACACATCTCCATTTGTTGCAATAGAGGTGATTATATATATATATATATATATATATATATATAGACAATATTGTGATGGTCTATTAATCATTCACAAGTTTTCACACTCGGCAGTGCTCGCCTTAATATATATATATATATATATATCGGATCGCTTTCATCGCAAGAGGGCGTTTGCGGAATATTTACAGAAAGTAAATGCGGTTACCATTAGCCGAGTGACTAATATAGAACAGAATAGAAACCGTCTTCATTAACATAAAACATGGTGTAGGCTAGTACATAATGTACAAAAACTGCTAATTATTATCTAAAGATTCTTCAGTGTACAAATGTTCATAATATTACAGTTCGTGCAACAAAAACGAGCACTTTCATGCATGTGTTGACATATGATCTGCGAGTTCGTTGTTTACGTATTCCCTACCCGGCATATATTTGGGGCTATTGTTGTTATTGATCGTAGTAGCAGTGGTAGTAGAATAGGTAGTAGTATAATTCTAGGCACATGGTTTTTAGTGGGTTGGCCCCACATTGCCGGTCCACGCTTGCAAAAGCGGTAGGTTCACAACGCACTAGGCACGTGCGCACAGTACGTTACATCATGTCATTTACATAAAATAAGACTCCTTGCATCAAATCGAACACAATAAAACATTGTTAGCATAATGTAGAGATGTACCGTCAATTTGGCATGTCATATGCAAAAGAGATTCTGGCGTAGGCGGCTCGAAATCGGAGCTGGAGTTGCTTCCTCTGTGTATTAGATATAGCCATCTTAGCGGGAAATGCATCCACGACTACCGAGAAGATGCAAGTTCTGTTTTTTTTTATTTATTAAGATCTCCATGTCGCAGAGCAATACAGCAGCTTGCTTCTAATGCGAATCTTTGACTCGTGTATAATGAGAGACCTGCATGCTGTACTAACTAAGCTAGGCAAAACTTCACGACCTGCATAAAATGATGGCGAAACTTCAGCTCGGCGAGGTTGTGTACGGTGAGCAGAAAACTGCATGTGACCCTTTTGCGCATCGAACGACAACACCAACCAACGGCTCTGCTCAAAGAGACCTTTGCTATTTCATATTAACGAGCGCACCAGCGGCATTTTGCCATAGAATAATGGCATTAGGACGTTAGGCCTAAGACAAACTAAGGCTAAGATGTAATCACTCCGTAGAGCTCTAACGGGAGCATAAAAAGGTTGAAAAGTGCACTGTCAACTTGATTGCAAATTCTAAACCGCATGAAGGGCTTAGTCGGTGTGTTACTATGATATGCAAATTGCAAGCCTGTCTACAAGCGTTATCGGAGGTAGCACGTGAACTTGCTGAGAAGTGAACAACGGAATATTTTACAAATGCTTTATTCGAGATGCTCTACAAATAAGGTCGACGCATCTTTGACACTATTCGTTTAGTCTTTTATTGGTCAATATACTCGATTAACGACTCGAGTACTTTGACAACAAATACAACACGTCTACATATTGCACGTATTATTTGTAACATGCTATGCTGGTTAGTCCAAAAACTGGTCAGTTTACTGAAGTGGTCATATTTAGTGCTGATGTTTTCTCCAAATCAACACATACTGATGCGAGCATAGGGTTGAAACTACCCATCAGAATCAACGTCGCCGTAGCAACCATGCTATTGACTCTCACCGAGTAGTTGCGACTAATAAAAAGCTTTGCTAGTCGTGACAGGTAACCAGAAGTACATATTTCGCAGATTCTTGTATCTGTATATTACTGTTACCGAGAGTACGGAGCGAGCCTACTGTTAAAATCTTGGTACATGGATCCAGTCGTGTGTTCTGTACCGCTTGGCAAGCGCGCAAAGCGAGTGTGTGCCGCTTTTTACTGTTATCTGTTATTGAGAGTTGCATCACATCCGCTGATCATTTTGGGAGCATCTGACCGGAAAACGAAACGAATAACAACGGCTCCCCGTTTCGCCCCAATTCGCCCCGTTTTGACGGGCCTTCTTCTTTTTCTTCTCATTCGCGAGCGGCATAATCAATCCGTTTTATTTTCAGGCTATTCATGTGCCTCCTTTCGCTCTCATCTATCCTCCCTCCCCCCCCCCCGCATTTCTCTCTGTCCAACTCACCCTTTTGCTTTTCAGCCCCACCCTCCTTTCGCACGCTTTCTTCCTCAATCTGTAATGCGTTTTCTCAAGAAAAATATTTTTGTTTGCCTCTCTTTCCCTCTCAGTCTCTCGATCATTTAAAAATGGTCGCTGTTTGAAACTGCCAATACCAGCAGCAGCAGCAGCTTTCCAGCGCTGACGCGAAGAATAAGAGGAAGAAGAACAAGAAAGAGTACATGTCAGCGAGACGAAGCGGGCAAACGCAAATCGTTACGTAGGCTGCCTGCTGGGAGCTTGCCTAGCCCCCTTCCGATCCAAGTGGAAACCACTTGAGTTGAGCAGCTGGCCGGATGCCGACGTATGCAGCAGTACCTCGGGCGACGAGGCAGTAGCACCACTGCGAGCTGGAGGAGATTCTGCTGCAGAAGTCCGAGCCCTTCTGCCAACCAAAGACGGGATTCCAGATTGCTCGTCAGCCTCGTCGTAATGCCTCAACGCATTCCGTCTTTCGGCTCGTTCTGCCCACTCGCCCGCCCTGGCTAAAAATACATACACAGATAAACACGCACGCAGGTGGGCAGGCGGACAGACAGGCAAACAGATACGGCTCTGATTACTTGAAAGCCCCCTGAATACGAGAAAGAGCATACAGACAGGCAGGCAAGAAATACGTATTCCGTTTACACCTTAATCTCCACCGTAAATGGCTATGCCATTGGCTCAGCCAGTAACTAGAAAGTGGCTTTTCAGCCCAAGTTTTGTTTTCCCATTGTCGTCTCTTATTGTATGTGCTGTGTTTTGTATGTCAGAAAAACGGCAGCTGAGACAGCTTGCGTGTATAGAAGCCTGTCTTTTTTCGCCGATAGCTACAACAACAAAATCAACACCTATATATATATATATATATATATATAAACCAAACGAATTGGGCTTTTCAAGTTTTTTTATTACATGCACACGTCTTGTCTCTATCTCTCTCTCTAGGTGTGCTCACTTCGACAGTCGATATTTGTGTCGTCTGAATGTGTGATGTCTGGCATGATTTTGTGTTTGGCATTATTCACTACGACGAGTAAATTCATTTGGTCTTTGTAGGTCCTGACAGGCATGGTTAGTATGGTTCAATGTACTGTACGCTAAAACCTAAATGGCCTATCGCAGGCAATGACATTTTTCATTTTTTTTTGTCATTTCAATTTGAGGTTTATTCACGGAACCGCAATTTCACAATGCTTAAGTTCTCGTATATAAAAATATTTAAAATGCGCATTACAAAAATGTGTGTAAAAAGTGTGCATGCAAAATGTGTAATATCACTATCATCTATTTCATACTATAATATGTCTCACTCCATACGAAACTAGCAATGAAGTTGCTAAACACTTCTCCCGTTCACACAATTTCAACCTATTGACGGGAAACTAGTTTTGACTAGAGTTTTTGCTTGTTACCCATTTTTTCACCTCGCGTTTAAATGATCCGACTGAGGTAAGTACACGAATTTCTTTGGGAAGTTCGGTCCAGATAGTCGGAAGGGTGTATGCAAGAGCATGACGGGTGGTCTGCTTTAGAGCTATTGGCCTCACAAATTCCGTTGCACGTCGAGTTGTGCGTCTAACAGCAGCTCTTATAGGAAAACCAGCATCATCCGGAATAACTCCCCTATACATCTTAAATGCAAGCGTGGCAATTTTTACCCTGTAAATATCCCTAAGTGTTCCAGCTGCGGCAACAACAACGCCGACAGCAGATTCAGCTGACCCACGTCCGGAGGAGAAGGCAGACGATGATGGTTTTGTTGTGGTTCGTAAGCGACGAGACAACAAAACAAAACATCGAATGCAGCGCGGTAGTGCAACAGATGGCATAGACGGATTGGAAGTCTATGCTAGACCTGCGAAGATCTGCGCCTTGAGAGTGGCACGATTGGCGCAGAAGACATCGGCGATCGGGCTGCAAGCCTGGCTTACTGGCAAGGGCATAACTGTGAAAGCAGTTTGGAAGCTACATACACATGGTAGTGATGCTGTGTTCTGTGTGGTGGTGCGTGACGAAGATTACGCAAACTGTTGCAGAAATGAATTCTGGCCAAAGGGAAGCCTTGTTCCGTCGCTGGGTTGGGGACGTCCCCTACGAGAGGATGGTTAAGGAGAGTTTTAGTGCGCCTGGCGGTCCAAGCCCCCGTAAGTGACTGACCAGTTCTAGAACTGCAAGCGTAGTGGAAAACATACCTCTACGAGTGCTTCTCTGGAATTGTGAGGGACTTAAGGGGGCAATGGATCTTGCACGTGATGACATGTTTAAGTTGGTTGACATTGCACTCCTCACGGAGACATTTCAGCGGGACGAACTGCATATCAATGATATGCGGGGCTTTCACCAGCTGGCTGTCTTACCTGCGGGAGGTCGGGGAAGACCTGTGGGTGGGTTATCTATCTACCTACATAAACGCTTACCACCGATGCAATGCGTCAGGAAAGATGAATACTGCGTGGTGCTCTCCTCTGGGAGGGTAAACGTCGCTGTATTCTATTTCCCACCCACATTCGATTCTGCGGAAATTGCTGAGACGGTAAGCTTTGGACTTTCAGAGTTAAACCTGACCATGCCAACTATCGTCGGCGGTGATTTCAATGCCAGAATCGATTGTGGGGCCAACGATGATAAAGGCGAGGTGCTGCTTCAGGTGATGAAAAATATTGGTCTAAGCTGTGCAAACGCGCGCGAAGACTATACATATTTAAGTCACAATGGAAGCAGCACCATCGACCTGTTGTTTCACAACCTTGTCAGCCGTGAAATTGAATGCTTCGATGTTCTCGATGAAGCGGCCCGAAAACACCAACCAGTGTTGGCCGTTGTCGATGTTCCCGGTATTTGGCGAGACCGACATAATCCGCCGCGCTGGTCTGCGAATGAGACGGATTAATCTATCTCTTTTGGACAGAGCGGTGGGCGGTCTTGAGGTTAGCCCCTGACATCGATACAACCTGTGACCAGCTGGAGAGGACGATGAGAAGTGCAGTGAAGTCGAAAAGGTTATGGCAGAAGAGATCACGCCCGTGGTACTCTCGAGCCTGCTACCTAGCCCACGTTGAAGTGATCGAACTCCTGCGCCAAGCAAGAGCCAAAGCAACATCATCACTGCAAGCCAGGCGGGACTATTTTGAGCGTAGAAAGGCCTATATAAGACTCTGCTAAGATCATAAAAGGGAACACGCGAGGCGGGAGGAACGACGGCTGCTTGAAAGAGCAGAACGAGAGCCCTCAGCTTACATCGTGCGACCTCGTAGGGCGGGGAATCCGCTTAGTGACGGACAGGTAAAGAGCCACCTAACTAATCTTGTATTCAATCGTGACGTTGCGGCCGTATCTCCAATCGTACAGCATCCGCTTACATTGGAGCAGCACAACATGAATCTGCCTTTCGGGGTGGAGGAGGTGTGCCAGGTCCTACGGTCACTCCCGAAGAGAAAGAGCTCAGGGCCCGATCAGGTCTGCTATGAGCATTGGATCCAGTCACTCCCTCTCTTGGCAGAAACTCTTTGTGATTTCTTTAATGAAATTATAAAGAGGGGGCGGATGCCTAAAGTCTGGCATGTCGCCAGGCTCTCTTCTGTTCAAGGGTAGGCATGGTGATGACCATCAGGAATCCAAATCTCTACCGTGGAGTGGCGTCAGAACGCACATTAAAGAAGATTTTCTGTAAGTTGGTGATTCGGCGGATTGAGCACGTGGCTGAAGAGGCACTTCCACCGGAGCAATTCGGTTTTAGGAGAGGCCGAGGCACCCGTGATGCAATCCACGTTCTCCAGTCAGAAATCGAGCGAGCTGTGGCACAGCCCAGAGGTCATCTGTATGCAGTCTTTATTGACTGCGTCAAGGCCTTTGACAAAGCCCCTCGCTATCTGCTGGTTGAAGCATTCCAACGAGCAGGAGTGGGTGGCTTTCTCTTGAGTGTAATAGCAAGTTTCTTTGAGGAGGACACCTTGTTGGTAGACGGTGAGCAGGGTGTATTGGAGATTAAGCAAAATGTGGGAACTCCGCAAGGAGACCCGCTGAGCTGCGTCTCGTTTACACTTCTCCTTGCTGACCTCGTCGGTTACGTCCGACAGGAGTACCAAAAAGCCGTGGTGGTGATGTATGCAGATGATATCGTGGTCGCTCATCGCGACCTAGGTGCCATCAAGCACATTACCTCTATGATAGAGGCGTTCCTTGTCTCGAAGGGACTTGAGATAAACACCAGGAAGACCAAAGCCATGAAATTCAGGCGTGGAGGTCGATTGGCTGCCAGAGACGTTATACGTTGCTGCGGCCAACCATTGGAGTTTGTTAACTCTTTCCAGTATCTTGGCCTTCGGGTTTATTATACGGGAACGACTGTTCACAGCGCATATAAACGAAACAGTACGGAAGGCACTTGTCTCTCTTTACGGGGAAGTAGGCAATGTCCGAAGACTGTCCGTTTTCTCAGCAGTGAGGCTCTTCATGCTTAAGATTGTTCCGGGGCTGATGTATGGCCTTGACAGGGTGTGGAACCACCTCACACTGGCGAATTTTAACCAGCTTGAGAGGTGTTTCTCATTATATATGAAGCGAGTGCTTTGCTTGTCTATTCGAGCAAGGAGCCGCTTTGTGTATCTCATGTCAGGTTGTCCACCGGCTAATGAAACAATCCGACTAAGGCTGAAGATGCCGCGTACAGTACCATACGAATGCTTTCATTTCTGAATGGGAAGCTAAAGTCGAACAGGCCAGACGGGAGGTCGGTGGTTTGGACGTTTTCAATGCCGTGCACCTTTGGTCTGGTCCTGCATGTGACAGTCGCCACGTATACACCAGGTACATAGTGCATGGTTATCACTACCTGGTATGTTCAAACGCAGCCTTTCACGAGGAGTACGAGTTGTGCACCTGCCGGTTCTGCCTGCAGAGGTGTGCCAAGTACCATGCAGTGGGATGCACAGCGCTGAACAAAACATCGTTACACTACTTCTCTCGCCGAAAGTGTGAAGAAGATAGAGTATTATGAAGAAACATCGTGAACTGTATATTATACTCAATCTGAGTGAAATAAATCTAATTGGAATTGGAATATCCCTAAGTGTTAAGAGCTTAAAGTCTTGAAAACACTTGCGAACCGAATCGATGCGGCGCAAGTTAAATACCGCCCTGAGGGCATCATTCTGAATGACTTCGGCCCTATGAGTTATACCTTTATTATGAAATCCCCAAATTGAAATACCATAACAAAGAATTGGCACTAATAGCATTTTATACACCATAAGAAGACCCTCGACAGGCACTCCTAGTTCTCGTAGACGACGAATAGATGAAATTACCGCATAGCATTTAGGCGTAATAACGTCTAAGTGATCATGCCATCTAAGCGTCTCATGTAAAGTTAAGCCCAGACATTTGATAGTAGAGGAAAGTGTCACTTCCGTTCCATTGAGCTCTAGCGTTTGAACCTGCGTGACCCTTTTGGCAGGGCGAAACAACGTGAGTCCTGTTTTGGTTGCATTTATCACCAGACCGAATTTTTCAAACACAAGAACATCATACTCTACTACTTGCATAGCCTTCTGTACATCAGCCTGTATCGCAGATGGTTAAATACGAAAAAGTAAGGTCGTATCATCAGCATAGACGATGGGCGTACAAGACCCTTCTGACGCGATCTCTTCAATAATGAAATTAATCAAAATGATAAACATAAACGGTCCTAGGTATGACCTAAACCAAGACACAACAGTGCTATCACAACCAAGCTTTTCGAGCATAAGTAAGAACAACGAATGATTTACACAGTTGAAGGCGGCAGAAACATCCAAAAAGACTCCAAGGCAAAGTTGGTTGTCTTGGAAAGAATTGGCGACCTCCTGATAAAGATGAGCGAGGGCAAGCTCCGTTGAGCGTGCCTTACGAAATCCAAACTGATTCCTCGAAAAGAACCCAATCGAACTAAGGTGCCCTTCGCATCTGGGCTTAACTACCTTTTCAAATATCTTTACGATCGCCCTTATTTTTAAATAAGGGAATAATTGTGGACACCTTTAGTCTAGCGGGGAAAACGCCAGTAGTCAGGGAACGGTTTATAATATGCGCCAATGGATGAGAAAGAGTGACGGAGGACAGCTTTAGCAGTCGGTCTGGGATTCCTGCAGCCCCAACTCTCCAGGAAGCCTTCGTGGATTCTAAACTTCTCTGTACTTCCGGCGTACTTACGGGCAAAAAAGAGAATGACAAATCTCTCTTAAACCAGGTGGCCTCCAGAGCTGGTTGAACGTTTTCCTTGACTTGGAGAGCTTTTACTGTATTGGATCCCACCGTAGCAAAATGGTGATTTAGCTCCGTCACTATATTTGTTGGGTCAGTCACAAGCCCAGAACTGGCTTCCAGAGTAGTGGGAAGTTCCACTGACTTTCTGGCTCTGCCACACGAACCATTAATAAAGTTCCAAAGTTTGGAAGTGTTACCCTGGAGTTGCCTAAAGCACGTCTTATAAAAATTTGTCTACGACAGTTCACGCTTGTAGCGCAGGAAGGTACGATAATACGAAGACTTTGATTCTTCCGACTGCGCTTTTAGATGCCAACGATAAAGCTTGTTAACGCTTTGCCGCAAGCGCCTTAACTTTGCAGAAAAATTGAACTTTGGATGCTGTTTCAAATTACTCTGGCAGAAATTGTTAAAGCATCTATTATATTCATTGACTAACAAATTACTGAAAGCTTCAAAAGCTTCTTCCGTGCCGTCAGTGTCATACACTTTTAACCAGCTTAAACGGGCAACTCGGTCAAGAAACAAAGTGACACTCTTCCGATCGTGTATCCTTAATAAGGCTGTTGGAGCAGGTACGGCTTCTGTAGCCGGAGAATACTTTCCAGATAAGAACACTACCACAGGGTAGTGATCCGAAAATAGCCTGGTGCACCAAACGACCAGGCAGATTTCCAGGAAATCCTCACAATTTCTAACAGCAACATGGTCAATACATGTACCGGAAGCGGGGCGAGTCACTTGCTTGACGACATGAAAAAGCTTCTTTCCGAGAAAAATGATATATAGCTTTCCCCTGTCTGTATTAGCCAGCAAATTAATATTCGAGTCACCCATTACTATACATGGGAGAGCTGAACCCATTGGAAGTACCTCTTCCAACAAATCCAGTAAGACTTCCTTATGCGTGACTCTACTGGAATACATACCGATAATAACTCCTTCAAAACCGCACTTCTTTAGATGTACCCTGAGAACCTGTACGTTACCATCATCACTACTTTTAGCAAGCTCAGAGAGTATAAGGCAGTTCGAGCGTATGTACATGCCAACCCCTCCTCCCTGTTTACTAGTTTCACGTCCTGAGCCAATCAAATTAAAACCGGGGATGCTATATGCGTTGTAGTCGCCTGATTTTAGCCATGTTTCGCTTATGACTACAACGTCTAGCCCAGAACCCTCTTGCATCAGTATGTCCCCCAGCGTTTCGAGTTGCCCTGACTTCTTGAGCCCTCCTGTTCCCGCATTAATGTGGATGGCTGCAAGAGTACTAAAAATTGGTGATTTTACACCGCTAAGAGTTACAACTTTAAATTCTGGCGGTCCCCACCATGTCTGGCACTGCCTTACATTTGTAGGGTTATGTGATATAATGTAATTTAAACTATCTAATGGCATGGTCATGTTATTACAAGGTATGTGTAAAATTCTAGTTATTATCCAATGTATTACAACAAATGGTAAGACTCTAGTTAAACTGCTTAAGTAACTCTAACAAAGGTGCAATTGCACTAAAAAGGCTCTTCAGACATCCCACTGCTTGTGGGCATATAGCATTTAAAATTCTCATGACGGGCTTAAACGCTGCAGCCACGCTTTTCTTTTTCCTGGGAGCCTGACGCATCCTTGGCTTCAGGAGCATCTTCGTTTTGCCGAACGTCGTTTTCTTCGTCGTAGAGGTAGGCTTAGCCAGCCGATTCATCGTTTGTTTCTGGGGCATCATTGTAATTCCCGGAAGATTGATTTTTACTTCTGGACCGGTCGCGGTTTCCACAACAACTGATCTCACAACTGATGCGTAAGAGCGACTGGAACCCTGCGTCGTGACAGGATGTCTAGCAGACAATTCTGGTGTTGATGAAGGAGCTTGATCAATCACTTTAATAGCCGTGGCGGGATGCTCTACACTGACTTGTTGCAGTAGTCTGCGCTCCATCCAAATCTTTCGCTTTTCAAGTTCGTACGCGCGTAACGTACATAATGACGAGGAAGATGCATGGCAACCCTTACAATTTACACATTTAGGTGCCTTTTTACATTCAGCTGCAAGATGGCCAGTCTCACCACAATTTCTACAAGCTATCTAATTTTTACAATTCACGGCTATGTGACCAAGTTTTTGACATTTGAAGCACGCTTTAGGTGCACCAGCGTACATAACAACTTTATGCTTTCTGCACGCCAGAAATACCTCTGTGGGTGGCACACGATTAAAGCGTAGAAGAACTCTGTCTGTAACAAACTCTATAAGCTGATCATCCACGCGTCGCTTCCCAACTTCTCTATTAACTGTCACCACGCCGTCCTGCTTCAGCGCTGCTAATATGTCCTCATCTGTGAAACCGCGGTCAACCTGAGTAATCCGTGCCCAGTTGTTGTCCAGGTCTCTACAACTTGTAGTTACGCGGATTCCAAGAAGCTCTGTCAGCCCCAAAACCTTTTTGGTAACTTCAACTGCATTGGTCCAAACATGAATATAACCGGATTTCGATTCAGGTCTAGTGTCAGGGTAGAGCCGAAACAGCTCACTACAGAGAGCTAGCATGTTGCCCTGGAAAGGCCCGCTGCCGATATTTATTTCACCGTCACAGTCGTGCTCAATCCTCCGTGCAATTACAATACGGAAAACACCTTTGGAATTACGCACGGTGTTTGCCCTGATAGCCTCAATTTGTGACTGAAGTTTTCCAAGCCTCTTTGCCGTATCTTTATTTATCACCTGGGTCCATCCATTACCCGAAACATCATTCCCAGTTTCTTCAGTATCCACAATCAGCTGAGTTGCCGGCAACTCAATACCACTGGCGATCTCTTCATTTCGAGAACCGTCAGCTGTGACGTTGTTCACCACAGCTGATGCTACTGAGTGCACCGTTGGCAGGGTCGCCGCTTTGGAAACATTTACATCTGTTAAGCTACTGCTTGCTGCACACACTTTCAAATTCGCCTCTGCTTGCCCTGTTTCCCCCATCAGCTTCTCCTTCTTCCCCTTTGACTCTTCTTGCGGCTCTGCTTTACGTTTATTTACAGCGGTTGCTCCTCTCCTCTTCGTTTCTACCGGGGCTTTATTGCCCGTAGCTCCCATGATTTGCCGACTAAAACAGCAACGCACGTAGCAGACGACCAGTGAAATCAGTTCTTGCTGCAGATTACACGTCCGCCGAATCCTCCTTGTCACAGATAGACAGAGCGCGCCACACAATTGAACAGACTAAAGACAGATAGAGCATACTACACAATTAAGCAGACGAACAGGAAGTACGTAGAGCGCACGCCGTAGCGAACGACGTTGTAGTAGCACAGAAGGCCGCCAGGGGCGGGGCGGTCGGCCGATATTTAAACGGCTGCGGCCATGTTAGAAACCTCTTTGACTCTTGCCTCGCGACTCGAGACTCTCGTCGCTTTCTTCTCCGCCACGTGCGAGGGGCGCCATCCCCGGGTGAGTCAGAGCCGGCCCGTTGCGGTGCCGTGATATAGATAAGTGCGCAGGTAGGCTAGGTGTAAATCAGCGTATTCAGGACGGCCGCGCATTAGTAACTGTGTGTGACATTATATATAATATATAGATCATTGGGTAAACAGACACCACCGTCTGTGTGTGAGAACGAATGTGAGCTCCACCCACGCGAGCAAGATTAGTATCGAGAAATAAATACGAACTGAGTATTCTATTATTCTTGATATATATTTGTTCTCGTTCCGCATTAGTTCTGTAACACTCCTCTCATTGAATAGTCTGGAGTCTAGATGTAGAAATGTTGCCCAAAGCTGCACTCGTCGTAATGCCAACAGCCTGCTTCACCACACTGCAAAGTAGACAGCACAGCTGTTTCTACCACGAATGTACCACAGTTGTATGTAGCCGTAAAGTATCACCCAGCAAGATCCATACTGGCGCTGAAAGCTTGAGATACCAGTCTCACTTGTGAACACAACCACAACGACAGATGCACAGACTCACAAGGAATCACCTGTACACAACTCCGCCGAACAACACCATCATAGTCACTCAAAGCAGAAGAAAGTCGACAAGCATCAGACACTCCGCCGCGCTCCGAAGCACCGCATTCACAGCACTCAGTCAATGCCAACGATCGAAAACGTGAGAAGGTGGCGCACACAATTCACCGTGTCTTAGCATCGGGCCCCATTAGGACAGACGTGACAGAAGACTCGCCCCATGCTCAACACGATACAAGGCAAGAGACGGGTCACACAAAATCACCAATCTCACACGGAGACATCTACACCCGATGCACTCCCGACGAAGGCCGGTTGCAGACTGTTGCGACGAAGGCCGGTTGCAGACATGTCAACCCTATTCCTTAAGGACCTTTTTTTTAATGCTGAAGTCTCTCAGCATTAATATGGGGGATTACAGGAATCGTGATGTACAGGCGTCACCACAGCCACTAACTAGTGTGGGACTCACTAACCCACTAACACCCGCGTCCCCCCACCCCCAGGGAACGGTAACTGCTAGTCATCGCGTCGTATCCATGGGAGTGGCCAGTTTGCCTCTCCTTCCTACTCCAGCCTTCCTACATTATTACGGCCCGTAGTACGGGCCGTGACCAGAAGGGCCAAGTCGTCGGCATAACCGACCATCTCGACACCCCTAAGCAGACCGTGCAGCTCGAGAACCCCGTCGTAGGCGAGGTTCCACAGGACCGGTCCCAGAACCGATCCTTGCGGGACCCCTGCAGAAACTGCGTAGTTTGATCGCCGGCCAGCAGGCCTCTCTTCGATAGGTACAATGCTATAATTCGACAGAGGTAGGGCGAGATGCCCTTGCGCTCCATCGCTTGCATTGTCACTTTCCACCTCCTCGAGTTCAAGGCGTTCTTTAAGTCTAGGAGAATGAGCAGCACAAAGTCCCGTGTGTTGGGGGTCTTCGTTAGCTGCTCACCTGCCCGTTTCAGTACTCTTGCCAAGGCGTCGAACGTGGACCGTCCGTTCCGAAAGCCATACTGTGCTTCTGATAGAGCCCCCGTGGCTTCGATCTCGGCGTTAAGCCGGTCAACCAGCACGTTCTCCAAGATCTTACCCATAGTGTCGAGAAGACATAAGGGACGGTAGGCAGGCCCTCTTGCGGGGGCATTCCCTCCCCTTTTCGGGATCAGGACTAGGTTAGCCTTCTTCTACAGCCTAGCAAAACGCCGCTCTCTGAGAAGTCTGTTGGCCAGGGTCTGAAAAACATTTGGCCAGCGCTTTACTAGCAGCCTCGCCGCTCCAGGGGGAACTCCGTCTGAGCCGAATTCCCTTCCGGGTGTCAACCTTTTCTTTGCTCGCTCGACCTCATTTAACGTTACCTCCGGAATGTCTTCCGGGGCAACCAGAAACTCCTCCACACCTCTCCACGGAAGGTCCGGAAAGAGATGGCGAATCGTCTTCTCCAGCACATCCGGTGGTAGTCTAGGAGGTGGTTTTCGGAGCTTGGCCGAGACGATCCGGTAGGGCCGACCCCATACGTCCCTTGCCACCTCTTCTATCAAAAGCTTCCAAGATTGCGCCTTACTCTTCTCAATGAGCTTCTGCAGTGTCCGTCTGGCAGCTCTGTAAGACGCCAGCAGGTCGGCCAATCGCTCGTCCACCGTCCACCCTTGCTCTTCTCGGGCGACTCTTCTACTCAGCCATGAGCGCTGTCTATTGTAAGCCCTATTTAGTCTAGTTCATTTACGACGTGTTTCGCCAATCTCTTGGTTCCACCAATGCACTGGCCACCGGCGGCCCCCAAAGTTAGTCCGGGGGCCTGCTCTCTCACAGGCCGTTGTACGAACAGCTGCGATCTGGGTCTCGTCCGTGGTTTCCTCTGACAGCTGTCAACAGCCCTCGCCAATCTTCTACGCCAGAACCCGCTGGTTAAGCTTGCGCATCTGCCAGCGTCTGCGCGGAATGGCAGCTGGCTAGGAAGGGGTACCGTCCTCAAACAGGATGTATCTGTGGTTATTTCCGTTTTCCTGTTCATCAACCTGCCAACCTGATATCTTTGGGAAGGCTATGTCATTTGCCATCGTAAGGTCCACGAACGACTTCTGGTTTCCCCGCAAGAATGTGGGTACTTTTCCGTCGTTTACTAAAAGCAACCCATTTTCTGCCATCCATTCCTTTAGTACCTGGCCCCTATCATTTGTAGTTTTGCTGCCCCACCCGACGTTGGCTTAGCTGAAGTCCCCGGTAAGGACGATTCCTTTTCCCGTATGAACGCGTAGGCTCTGCCCAAGACTATCGAGAAACACATTGAAATTCCTAAGTTCCCTATTTGGTGAAAAATAGCAAGAATAGAAAACCCCCAGCCCTTCTATTTCTAGCCGATAAATGCCTATTATTCCCCGTCCACCATGTGCCTGAGTTATTTCCCGTATCAAGGCTGATAACACCCTTCCGGAGTGCAATGCCTTAGTTCGGTTCCGATACTAGAGCAAGCTCAATACCCCTGTGCTGGATTGTTTCGTCCAGCAGGGCGTGGGCTGCCCTACATCGGTTCAGGTTGACCTGTATGACCCTAATCATTGTGACTGTTACCTGCCGCTCTCTCGATCCCCTCGGAACTAACCTGTTGCCTCCTGGCTGTCGTCTTAGGCGTCTTGAAACCGGAGTTGTCGACTGTTGGCAGCCTGGCCTTCAGTTTCCGCTCCTTCTTATCCAGCTCGTTCTCCCTTTCTTCTATCCTCTTTCTCTCCTGTTCTGCGCGCTGTATGGCTCTCTGCTTTACAGCCTCGCGTCGCTCCTGCAGAGCTTTAGTGAACGCCGGGCAGGCTGTTGATGCCGCCAAGTGCCCCTCTTTATCACAGACGTGACAGTGAGAATTGGGCTTGTCGCATGCCCTCGCAAGATGGCCTTCGTTTCCGCACCGATAGCATCGCTTGGCGTCCACCTTCGGCTCTATGCAGCTCTTCGTCATGTGTCGCGCACCCCGGCAAGACCCATTCCTCAGGTCTGCAAACAAAGCCTTTAATGGTGATGCTCCGTCTGGAGAATAGCCTGGCAGCTGCAGCTGATGGCAGCGTTGCTAGACACTGCCAATTTTTCCCCATGCAGTGGTCTTCATTGCGAAGAAAGGTGTCCTCGGACAGCCCCAACGCCTGCCGAAGCGTTGCTTCTATCTTCTTTTTGTCGGCGAAGGGGTCAATGTTTCGAAGAACAATGGCCCTGGGGACCCCGCCTACCCTCCGGTCAACCTCCAGATTGGAGCTGTGCTGGAGAATGTCGGCGAAAGAGCTCCCGGCACCGGCCTTGCTTTCCCAGAACTTTATAACCACTTCTTTGGTTTTGGAGACCCCGCCAACCTTCAGGCCCGTCACCCCCGGCTGAACGAGGGGCCGGACGCTCTGTAGGGTATATTCAAAAGTTTTCTCCTCAGCGGTATTTATCCTGATAATGCTTTAAACCACAGCGGGCCCAGCACTACCAGGCTTTATCGACCTACCAGTGGGAGTTTTCGGAGTGACTAACTCGGCGTCACAGCCCACTTGGCGGCAGAGGGCCTCAACGGCCCTTCGTGCCGTCAGTTTGGTACTCTTCAGGCACCTGAAGGGTAAACCTCTCCTCATTAGCTCCGCCTTTGCTTTCAGTAGCCTGAGAAACCCGCCTGCTGGCGCCCCTTCAGGGACTACTCCAACGACTAAAGTGCGTGACGTGCACTTGACACTCATGGGAGTATCCTCGGCTTCATCAAATTCCAGCTCCAAGGCATCCCTGCTCCGGAGAACCGCAAGCCTATCCACCGGGACTTTGACTGCGTCTGGGGTCGAGGGAAACTGCATCGCTAGTTGGGCCAGCAACGCTGAGTCCCTTTTTGAGCCTTTCTGTATAACAAGAGCCCGGGTCTCCCTTGCTGACAAGATGCCTTGCTGGGTTAGCGAGGCCGTCTGGAACATCTTCTCGGGCCAGTCTTTCTGGAGAACCGCGAGTAGCTTTTCATCCGACTGAGCCGCCTGAAGGGCTGTGTCAAGCTCAGCGATAATCTAAGCCACCCTAAGCTCCTCGGCCCTTTCTTTATTCATCTGCTTACCGCATCTGGAGCACAGGGGAGCACTGTCCGCGGCCTTTTTTGCCGTCTCTGCTGACCCTTCTCCCCCCCGGAGCTTTCCCTCAGATAGTTTTTGCTGAAGCCCTTCTATTCTACCCTTTATTTCTTCATCCTCCCGCTGAAAGGAGCGAATGATTCCTTAAGGACCTATCGTTAAGCTGTGACACATTACCATCAACGTATCCTGCTATATGAGCAACGTTAGTGCTCTCATACCTCTTGTTTTAATAGAAACGTTGTGAAACCTGTTGTCTATCATCTTGATTCATCGCATGAGCCACGGACATACACATTAAAAGACAACACGATTATCTAAGCAGATTCTAGAATTAAATTTTTTAAGGAGGTTGTTTTGCATTCTAGACCGTCCGTCTAGAATTCTCCGTCCGCTACGGGCTTGAAACTTAACCTGAGGTATACGTTCAATGCACCGAGGACCGGACATTTTAAGGTATGGGGGTTTCCCCAACAGTCATTGTGCCAGCATGGCCGCTGACTCTTAGCGGTATGGCTTATCATCTCGTCTCAATGAGCATCGCTCAAAAAAATACGATCAACAACAGGGATCAAACGGGCGGCACCCCGGTAGATGACAACCATGACTAGCGCACGGGTCCCCTAGACCACTCCGTCACATACTCAAGCAGATTCTAGATTCATACATATATACAGGATCCAATTGTGTGCACTGCCGCATTGCAAGGGAATGGCCGAGGCTACCTAATCGTTATCCTACTATATTTTAACCCATGTTGACCTTCTAAATATGCCTACACTGTAACTTACTCGACTCTGCGACGCAGCTACTCCGTTGATCCTGGTCCACGGGTATCCCTGTCGTTCAGGAGCCATCTGTCTATTGGTAAGACGCGTTTGTCGCGTGACGATAATACGGCGGCGTCCATTGTGTTCAACAAATCTGTACAAAACAACTGAGCCCATTTCGAAGAAGTGCTGCCATATAAAGTTGATGATGGTGATGATATGCATTGCAATCTTTTTTTGTGTCCACTGCAATGCTACGCACAATTCGCCACGTCCTCACTCCAGCAACTTCAATAGCGCGTATCTACCCGACCAACGCGTTGCAATTAGCGATTACTTTACCCAACGTTTCCCAAAAGTTAGTGACCGTCAACACCAGCAGTGCACTGCAGTCCCTGAGAGCTCCCACCGGCCTCGGTTCCATCGTTCTCGTCTCTTATCCGTGGTTAGTGGAGCTAGCATTCTGTCGCTCACGACAAAATGCAGGTTGAGCTAAGTCGGGTGCCTCTTTTGTCTAACTGTTACTGGCGTCTCACTAAGCTTTCGAGCTTCCAGTGGCGTTTGAGTGCTAAACAAGTATATGTACCTTGGCCGTATTAAGTTCCGCTTGCTATTCCCTCTTCAAAGTGCGTTTTCCACTTGTTCTCCTGTTGCCGCTGCTGCCGCCGTTGCTCGCTGTTGTACTTCTAACCAAGCAGCTTCAAGTGTGGTTCAAGCGTGCAGCCGCAGCCGTGCTTTTTAGTTCAAGTCGGCCTGGTATCTATCACTTAGGGCTTACACGAGCTTATTCACTCTCCCCGTAGACACGACGGTGGTGCTCAGCCAACCTGGCCGCCTTCGCTTTTAGCAGGCATCCTGAACAGAGAGCGAAGGACCGTGTGTCGAGACATTTTGTCGACATGTCTCTTATTTTACAAAGATGGCCTTGAACTTTTACAGACCGTCTTCGGTATGAACTTCGCAGTGATGGCTGCGGAGCGATTTGATGGTCTGTTTGTGTAACACAAATCCACGTATATTATGAGGCACATATATATATATATATATATATATTATTATTATTGATTTATTTATTTCGCTTTATTGCTTCGCTTTACAGTGAGCATTTTTGTCGACAATTAACTATTTATAACGATCTATAAAGAAAACGTTCATTTATGTTTACATTGGAATGTCTGTGGTCGATCTTCTACAATAAAATCGGTACTACAAGAGCGATATATTTATTATGTTGCGGTTCTAGGTCACACGAGTTAGGCTCGTGGTCAGCAGACATCTTCGCCGCTCAGACACTCGTAAGCAGAATTGTGTCGTTTCAATGAGATCAGAAAAAACGGTGTCTGTACAATTGTTCCTAGTAGAGCATAATTATTTGATACTTGGACGCGTAAGCTCAATAATCTCGCGTAAGCTGTTATGCGTAATTGTGATTCTCGTGATTTGCCTTGCAAGCACACCGTTGATAAGTCGTTGAGATTGACGGTTATTTAATATAATAAGACTATTATAGAATGTCGCAGACTGATGCTAGAGCATCTTTGTAGCTGAAATTAGACGAGTAAAGCCTGTTATACGTATTTTCGGAGCGTTACAAGTTGTAGACCAATCGTTCCCGGCACAATGGGAGATCTCTTTTGGTAAGATCAGCTAGGGGAACAAAAGATTATACATGCGAGCGTCTTAGAGAGCGCCGACCTACCGAGATCACGGTTGACCCCACGACATTACATTATGAAGTTTGGACTTACATTAATATAAAAATAACATTGGGTGCTGCGCAGCCCCTATCGTGGACGGCATTGGCTAAATATTAAAAATAATAAAAACACTAGCGTAGGACTCACAAACCCACTAAGTTCGTATTCCTGTCTACCTCCCAGGCTCAGAGCTGCGTGGCATTTTCTCGACACCGTGAGAGAGAAGATTTGATTTTCTACCCCTCTGTGCTCCTTGGGACCGAGGGGGTACATCAAGACCGCACGGTCCCACCCTCTCTTGGCTCCTCGTCTCGACCTGCCTTAATAGAGCGTTGACTACCCTTTTCCTCCAGTTCCGTTCTAGAGTTATCATGATGAAATCAAGTACTGCCCTTTCTCCTCTCCAACCCACTTCCGAGGCCGTCATGTGCGCTACCACTTTCCTCAGTGCGGCAGCCCCGGCTTGTTTGAAAGCTGTACAACGATAGATGGCGTGCTCCATATCGTCTTACACCCCCGAGGTACACAAAACGCACGTATGCCATTCTGTCGTCCGGATCCTGACCATATATGACTGGAACTGTTCAGGAGTGTATATAAACTGCCGCTCTCTGTTGTTTGGTTGGTTTGTGGTAGCAGTGACGTATGACACGCCCGATTGAGTTTCACGCAACAAACATGAATGATACTCACTGGTTTGCCAAGCCATGTGACCAGGCACTGGTCTATGCGTGTGTGTGTTTGTGTGTGCTTGTAACTGCTTGCTTGCGACCATCTATCAGCTATAGTACAGCCATAACTGAATTGATTGCCGCGCCCTCCGAATTGTCAACATCGACACGAGCGCCAACATACTGCAAAATACAGCAGTGACACGAGGTCTCGAGACCGAGATAACAGAGAAACTACCACTGAGTACAAAGGTGGGTCTCAAGATTGGCCATGGGGTGCGACGAGGCTTTAGCCTTCTGTATATATATATATATATATATATATATATATATATACCGTACTCAACAATATGCGACACATATTAGGGGTACCAGAGTTGAATATGTATGTATCAATATGTATATTGTATATATACATATACTTAAGTTTTTTAAGTGTAAACATATACTTCTACGTTATAATATGTGTAATTGCGTATATTGTGTTTTGAGAATAATAGGCCAACATATAAGCAATAAATATATCACGAGGTATATTTATTTAATTTTAGGGTTACATGTGATTAACTGACTATACTGGGGATTGTGAGAAGTGCTACCAGTCGAACTTATCCCCGAAGCAGCCTCTCATTCTGCCCATTATTGCTGCCGCATTACCGCGTTGAACCGCCAGAGATAGCCACTAAAGTAGAATGTTAAAAGCTAATTTTGTCACCTTGTAACCTGTTCGATTTATTTGCCAATATTCTTAAGAGGCGACCAGGTCTCAGGGCCGAATACCCCGGGTGTCTCAAATACTAGCGGTATGAAAATGAACTCGTTGGCGAGCTGGGCATATTTGTTGTCCGTTATGAACTTCTTGTGTAGTTTCATCTTCTTCTTCGTCTTCACAGCAGCAGCAGCAGTGTCATTAGCCTTTGCGGTACTACATATGGACTAGCCTGGACTAACAAATAGTGGTATCTTGGTCAGTGTCATCAGGTAAGAAAGAACAGCTGCCACGTGCGACGGCCGTGAAAGGTGGCATAAAACCATCTCGCAAGAGTAAATGCCTTTGGTTGGCGCTCATAAATTAAGCCAAATGAACCTTTACAACCACCCAGGACAGACGCATCAACAGCAGCGAAAAGTTCAATCCCCAGAGTGATTACGACCGAGCGACAGATGAAAGCGAGAGACGGCGAGCAAAAAAGGAGAGATAGAGACAACGAAAAAAAAACACGAGAGCTTGATAGCACTCTATATATATATTTGATGACTGTCGGATGACCATCGACTGAGTCGGTCATTGAGATCAGGTATATAAGCACCGGGCCTAGCCTGCAGTTGCGACGTTGACGCCTGATCTTTGCCATACTGCCGCCTCTTAGTCTAGTGACCTTGCGGACCTTCTAACTGCTTGCGCCGGGACGGATCAACGGCCCAGTAGGCTAGATTCGATTACGGCGTAGTTTGCAAATGGCGCCGCATATGAGCGGCCGATGATTAGTTAGCCCAAGTTTGGTTAGAAAACACAGTTTCTGGGTATTGCGCCGCGAGTTGCCGTCCATCTTGTTCGCATAAATAGAGATAGGGCGGCGGTTCAGCTAAATATTCGTGTACACCTGTTCACTTCAGAAGGCGGCTAAAATAAGAAATCGCGGTTTGTTGTTTGTTAACAACTGAGTTACGAAACTCAAATTTGAAGTTTGAAGTCGGCGGCGCAGCTGTTAGCCGCTGCAGAATTTCTTAAATCCGTCAAGCGCCACTTTGTCGACTACCACGTTCAACGATTCGATAGAACGTGAGCAAGAGCATCATCTTTCGCTGTTTCAGATAGTGGCTCCGCACTATTTGCCCGCAACCTCAACAAATAGCCAACGAAGATGTTTTAAGTTTTTCGTAAACCTCATCGGTTCATCTTCAGCAACAGCCCTACGATCAAACTACAGATGAGGTGCGGTAGATCATTTGTGATTTGTAGTCCCGACTTCATCGGTCTGGATAATGCGCCGTTATTGGCAAAACCTTTCAGATATATATATATATATATATATATATAGAAAATATTGTGATGATTTATTAATCATTTACAATACGTTTGCACACTCGGCAGTGCTCGCCTCAATATATATATATATATATATATATATATATATATATATATATATATATATATATATATATATATATAATATATATAATATATATAATATATATATATATATAATATATATATATATATATATATACATGCATATATTTATACATATATATATATATATGTATAGGTCCCGGCCGCATACTGATAAACTGTCAAGGGCCTGCTTTGTACCAGGGCGGAGCTAGTGCAATTAAGGCCGGTATTATTCTCGCCGGACAGCTACCATATCCGTCGGGTCAGCCGTGAGGTGGTTCTTACCCAAGTCATAGTAGCGTCGTAATCATCCGACCACCGTGTCTCTAGTAACGGATGAAACTGCACTAAACTGTTGTGCGCACCGAGTGATTCGAGTGTTGTCATTTATGCGACTGAACCGACCAGCGCGCACGTTTGTATCTTGTACCGTACGGCTGTCAAATTGGTTTGTTTGTATACTAGGTGGCTGGAAAGGTTCGTAACGTAAAGTAAATGGAGCATTTAGACGAGGACTTCCTACATTTTATTGTTCAGTATAGCTCCCCCCGATTGGAACTTCAATTCGTGTAATTTAGCCATGGCAAAAGGAGGCGTGTGGACGAGCGCATTGTCATGGTGAAACAGCGCAGTTCTCTTTTGCAGCGCCTGGTTGCTATGGAAGGGACGCATAAAACTTCCTTCAGCTGGCCCGAGAGTAACTATGACTCTCTTTCCAGCGTTGTTGTCTGTGCCGCGCGATTGACACGCGGGTACCCTTACGCGCCAATAGAAAGTTAGTAATATTGATACTAGTAAGATTGAATAATAGTTGAAGTAATATTAGGTATTATGCCAACAACATCGGCATCGAGTCCCACACTACCCGCTCTGGGTGTGCGTAAACGCATTTTCCCCTCTTATCAAAAAACAAAAATAGAAAGTTAGTCAGATGTGTAAACTCCCGATAGTAACATTCCCGAGGCCCCTCTTATGGGCATGGGAGGCAAGGCATTGGATATAGATTATGTAGCAACGAATACTTTTGTTCATATTGTCTTGGCCCATTCGAGGGCTGTTAAGGCTACTTCCGTACGGGCAACGTGTCTGCACACTGGAACCAGGCCGATCGATTAATGCCCCGGGCCTAGTCACTCCGGAGGTATTGATCGGGAGGCCTGCTGCCTTGGCTGAATAGGCAAACGAGCTGAGAGCATAGTACTTCTCCGTTGTCGCTCTTTCTGTGGTAAGGTAGTACCCAGCAAATCGTCGCCAAAACCTTTCCGCTCGAGATGTGCCATTTTTACTCTGGTGAGAGGCCTATCGCCGCGTTTTGCTCACTCCCGAGTGATATCATTTTGTTCCGGGGCGAAAGAATGTATACAGGTTTCGAAAATATTCGGCGGGTTTGTCTCAAAAGTTCAACATGGTTGTCCGAAATTCGTACGCGTGTTTTTTTGCTAAGTTGTTATTATCTCTCTTGAATTTTTGCTTCACGCATAAGTGCTAACGTAATATTTGATGTACTGCACTCCAGTTATTGAAGTACTGCGTCACACGCTTTCGCTATTTTGCGCAGCTTTAATCGGCGGTCAGTCATTACACAAGCTTGTAAACTTCCAGCATAGATTCCTCATCGAAAGTTGTTTTCGGCCGTTCAGAACGTGGTGCATCCTCTAAAATGTGTTTTACTACCTGAATACAAATTTGTTTTGCAAATCAAGCGCGGCTCTACGAAATCGTTGCCGAATACTCGTTGTCTAAAGAAGACTAGCTTTTCTTATCTTTTATTAACATGATCTTAATTAGCTTTTCTTATTTCGACCACTCTTCCTAGAAAGGGCGCCACCATACACCTCTATATTCATCAAGTGGAGTCATGTCTGCCACTTTCACTGTCTCCAAATTATGATTTCAAATTTCACATTCCACAAGTGCCGTACTTGGAGCGCGCCCTACTCGATAAATAAATGCAAATATGGAAATCTTCTCTATTTCTTCCACTTCGATGACAACAACGACGTTGTTGCCGTAAAGCTGCCGCTTTCTTTCTTGGTGACGTGTTCACGTTTGTCGATCAGCCTGTTCCCTGCTCTCGCGTTCAAAGAATCATCCGCATTCTCTTCTGCCATGTTCTCCCGCATTCTCTTCTGCCATATCTATCTATACTTCGTTGCGGACAGGCTTTGGTGCATCGCGCGTAACAATGTTAGCGCAAGCATGTACATGTTTGGCTCTGTTTGTTTATGTATGTATGTATGTATATATATATATATATATATATATATATATATATATAGCGCCTTCCCTCTTGCTAGCGGACGTTGTGGTTGGCGTGGTGAAATCTCTGTTGCGACGGCAACTCCATCAGCACTCTAACATGGTAAAGCCATATTACCTGTAAACGCATAGTGTGCGAGAAATATGTATGTATACTCGTGTATGCATAAAATATGTAAGTGCAAATTTGTTGCATGGCCATTTCTGCATTCACTCCTCTTTTTGTGTGCACATGAAACTCGACAAGCATAATCAGTATAGGAGAGGTGCTCATTTGCAAAAAGAATATACGCAACACGATAAGAGTGCAGTCTCAGTTTTTGATGCCTCTTTCTTTGTTGTTTCCAATGAAAGGGGGTAATCAATAGTTTGCGAAAAAAAGTTTTTTTGCAAGCTCGGCTATGAAGGCTCATTGGAGAATTAGCTGCTTTGTTAAAAAAAAGGCTATGTAAGAGGCCCTAAACCAGTCAGTGCGTTCAAGTAATATATGATATCAGTGCTAGGTTTTGCAGGTAAGTTTTTGCATAGTGTGTAATGCCAGAAAATTTGGCAGCTTGCGCATATACATTCTTCTAGTAGCAAATGATCATGAGCTTAATCCGATCATTTACTGCCGATTTTATTTAAACATGCTTAAACTCGAAATCGGCTCAAACGCTGATAGAACAGAGAAAAAAAGTCGTCTTTCTCCAAGACGGCACGGCCTGACGTGTTCTGTATATAACAAGATTAACAACCTGAGCCAGAGGTTATTGAGCATGGTTCATAGTCCTTCGATCTGGCGCCGCCTGCCTGCCCGTAAGTCATTCCAGTCACTTAAAAACTTCCTTCGCTGAGAAAACTTACATTTACAATCCGGGTGCATAATGTGATGGAATACGTCCTAGATTCCTGAAAAAGCTATTTTTTATGAGAAAGATAAAAAACCGGCTAGTCATTAGCGAGGTCATTGAAAGGCGCGAAAACAACATCCCATGGTTAACCAAATCCATATGCCATATCTGATTATTTTTCTCGCTGTAGACAGATCATGGCCAAAACGTTTGCAGATACCCTCTCATGAATATATAAGTATATATATATATATATATATATATATATTGAAACATTTGGATGTAACATAAACACTTTTACTCAGTTTAGGTGTTAGTAAAACAAACATCTATATATATATATATATATATTATATATATAGGCAGGCTAGCACTGCCAAGTGTGCAAACGTATTGTAAATTAATAAATCATCACAATATTTTCTATATATATATGTATATATATATAACTGCACACACACCCACTTACTTACCCCCCCTGAGTAAGTTAGTAATTCTTTCTGAATTTCTTGCATTTTTGAGTGGATCTAAACATATAATATATGTGAGCTCCATGGCGACTACAGAGAGAAATAAAAATAATTTGCTTACTTATTTTTTGTTTGATTTTCTCTTTCTTTACTTACCGAATGACCCGCGTGTTTACTTGTGCTTACACACGTGTGTACTCAACCAGAACGTAGGTCATTCGGTAGGTATAAACAGAACCGCCGAAAATCATGTCTAGTAGTAGGCCATAAGCTCCGGCCAAGGCTATTTGGTCATCCCCGGCTCAGCTACGGCCCACCAGAGCCTTATCGGCTCGAGCACGGCACAATCTGCTGCCTAGCTCACCTACGAACATTCTATGGCTAAACAACGTAACGACATTAGTAATCAAAACTGACTCAGATAAGCTGTATTATTCTCGGTATTCACAAAACACATGAACAAAAAGCAGTAAACATATACACTATGTTTGCCTTTCGTCTACCGTTGCATAATATATGTATATATATATATATATATATATATATATATATATATATATATATATTTATTCACCATAGTTGTTGGTAGTATAAACGTAGTCAACTGCTCCCTACATTCAGACCCCGTAATGCGTCCGACCCAGAACTAACAATTGCCTGAGTATGCTCTTACTACGGGCATAACGTGACTGTCTCTCACTGATTAACATACACTATATGCCAATAGAGGAGCTATGTAACTATAACTTGTGTTTAGCGCATGCAGAGATCGGAAAGCATTACATAGCAACACAAAATATATTTGAATATCTATATATACCTATGTTTACCTGCATGCATATCAACAATGCGTTTGGTCATTATTCTTGTAAAAGCTGCGTGATTCGCTTGTTAGCCGTCCTAGTGCTTCTCGGAGCTTCCGAGGGCACGACAGACATGCGTCCAGTATAGCGATTAATCATATTCTAGTTCATGGTAAACCATATCGACACACATCAAAGTTCCAGATAACCACAGGATAAACCAAGACCATGCATCTCTTGACTACAAGTTGTTGTGAAAAGTGAGACCTTCTCGTTTCTCTGCTGCACTCATGTTCCTCGACGAGTGGAGTCCCAAAGCAGAAACCTTTACAGACTTTAACGACAAAGTCGTCTAGTACTTGGTAGATCATCGCTAGCATAACTGGATGAATCTGTTTGAAGGTGTGCTTTGTCCACGTCGTCTTCCGCTGAATCAATCTTCCAGTAGCGCAATTTTGCATGCCTGCGAAATCGGGTCCTCGAAAGGGGGTGTCCCTGTACGCGCTAAAAGAAATTTCTTGGAATATTCTAGTACAGTGCGTAACCGTTCGACTGCTTGACAATCTAGTATTCTTGACGGCTTTTCCCAGGCTCTACACTTTGAAGCAGCCACCGCCGGTGGAATGCCTAGGTCTCCTTTTGACACAGGTAGAAGGGCCTAAAAGGCCTTGCAAGCTGCCCCTGGAAGATTTAAATTGAGCAAGAAGGACAGCGACTCTGTGACTGAGTGTCGAACTGTTCTAAAAAGTAATACCGTCCTTTAACAGAAGTCCCATAACAGAAAAAAATCCCAGGTACACTCAGAAATCTTCAAAAAATTTATTAAGATGACATTTAAGTGTTACAGCGAGATGTAATTAACTATCAACACTAGGGCTTGTGGGGAGCGCTACCAGTCGAGCTTATCCTCGAGGCAGCCCCTCATTGTGCCCATTATTGCTGCCGCATTGCCGCGTTGAACTGCCAGCGATAGTCGCTGAAGTAGAAACTCAAGTGCTCTTTTTTCCCCTGTCGCCAGTTCCACTTGTTTGCCAATCTTCTGTAAAAGCGACCATGCCTCAGGGCCGGGCCCCCCCGAGTGTCTCGAATACTAGCGGCACGAAAATGAACTCGTTGGCGAGCTGGGCATATTTGTTGGTCTTTAGACGCTCAGCCTTGCGTGCTGCGGAGCCAGCGGAAGATGCACTGGCTTCCAGGTTCGACGGGGCGAGCGTGTCGGTGATAGTCGCATCCCAAACAAGCGCCTTTCCCCTTTCAAAGGGGATAAGGGTGAGACCGCCTGGTCTCTTTCCATCGCTTCTCAGGAGGCCGGCGGGCTCTCGGATGCACGGTATTAGAGCAAATCTGAAAGCCCTGGCTGTAATCTCATTAACCTCGCTATGACGGCTTTGGCGTCAAATCTCTCGGAATCTCTCGAAATCTCAGGAATCTTCTTAGGTGGCTCAAATACTTTAAAACGATTTAAACTTCTTCAACCAAACAGATATCTGAATTTCTTACCCGTCACCAAGAAGTAGCAAGCCTAGTGGTGCGATGATGTTTTTGTTGACTCTAGCACTGTCTTCGCGTTTTCGTGGGTTGATGGCGTAGTTCGTCCTTCGTTGCAAAATCCATTACCTTCTGAATTCCCCCGAGCTACAGTAACAGGGTACCAGCTAACCCGGCATCATCCAGGTACCGCACATAAGCGCACGCCTCCAGGAAGTCCAGCCGCTTCTGTATAGCGAGACACAGTTATATGATGGCTTAGCCTTCTCAGATCTAGACCAAAGATAAGAGCGTCTTCGCATAGATCGCTGTGGCGGCGTTGTCTAGGGGACAGTGCGCTATATCTACGGGGTCCCGTCGATCCTGATCGATTTCTTGAGCGATGCTCATTGAAATAGTGATAAACAGACCGCTGAATCGCCATGCAAGACTGTTGGATTAGATATCGTCCGCCTGGTGCTTGAAGAATCCTCAGGTTAGTCAAGCCCGTAGGGCGAGGAATCTATAATTAAACACCTCCTAAAATGTTTTTAATCAGCATATATCGCTACTTCTGTGCCACTTTCAAGCAGCAAAAGCCGAGCTTATGTGTACCTATATACTTCATTCAATTACCAAAGTATTCCTCTAGCATGCATTATTCGCTGCTACCCTGTAGATGCGCACAGGATAAGGCGTTTTTTTTATTTTTTGTTATTTATATATAATTATAGGCAAAATATGTCTTAGAGGCTCCCCCAATAGTAGAATCTCAATGAGTTTAGCAAGTGCATCGGCCAGAGCCTCCGCCCTTTTATCTATTGCTCATTCAAGCATTTCTTGAAAAAGTCTGGGTTTGATCAAGTGTGGCTCGCTAGGTAGAGCTTCTACAAAATCCTGTCATACGAAAGCAATCTGCAAGGCACGCTTTAGTAGAAAAATCCCTTTGCCTTAAATCCGCCGGTTTGCAGGATTGCTTATCGCGTCCAGATGGGCGGGCTCGACACCAGACGCGTCGCATAAGCTTATGAGCTTCGCAGCGAGTTTTTGAGTCACTACGGCATTTACGATCTTATAGATTTTTTTTTAGCACAAGCCCTAATGCTATCTTAGGTATTACATATATCATCCTCACGTGTTAACACAAACTAAATGTCTGTATGAGCTGTGGATATGTGGGCTCTGTTACAGGCTACCGGGTGCGGGTTCTCAATCATGGATGTATATCATTTATGCGTCTCCGTAAGCAGAGGTAGACAAACATTGATTTTTTAGCAGCTCTGCGAGGACGGAGCGCAGGCTTTGGGGGAATTCACTGTAGCGTTCAATCGTCGGCTGCTCAGTTGGTGAAGCGTTTAGGCAAATCATTGCGATTCTGCTTTCTTCGTAGAAACGATAGATAGACATCTCTGATAGAAAGTTATGAACAATTAGATAATCCTATTGCGTGAGCACCCTTGCAGTCCACACACCTAAAGGCATTGATGCATTCAAGCCTCCAAGTGATCTGGACCTCCGCACTAACAGTATGCTCATTGGTATGCAACGTACATCTACTTGCTATGTGATCTGTGCGTCAGCTTTGAAATATAACACTGGTTACTTCTAGAACCGCCGTATGCGCCTTGTAACCTAAAAATAGCGCAACGGGCGGCTGCCGTTCCAAGGTCAGAACGCCTATTATCGACAACTGGGGTACATGTTTGACTATGTCGACAGGTGGGGTCCACGCTACAATGCCTTCGCTATCATCTGAAATTCCGCATAAAGGAGCATTAGAGATCCTCCGCAAATTCATATACATCTCTGCTCATGTACATTTGTTTAATGTTTGGTATAATCACTTTCAGTGTGCCTTTTGAGTCGGTTTGAATGTACTTTTTCGGATTTTCCGACTGTTACTATTCGTGCGATTCGATCCGACTTATTTTGGACAGTCAAGAATCTAGGCCACCTTTGCTATCACCGTGGATCAAGCTTTTTCTCCGCTTTGCACCGGGGATATAGCCATTCTTTGTGTCGAAAGCCGAATTTGTGTCTAATATGATGGCCACCTGAATAGCATTATCACATTGACCGTCGCCAGAGCTAATAGCGCTCCGAAGTATATTGATATCTGGACTAGCGGAGGGAGGGTTCTGCCCAAAGTCCGCAGGCATGTTTCCGCCTCGTTTCTCGGCAAGTCATTTTAAGAGCGCAATCAAAAAATGATAAAACAATTTATAAATGTGCAATATAGGTGCGCGTTGAAACTGGGACGTAGAAGCCGGTGTATTCGCGCTTCGTCAGCTGTTTAAGAGACCGCGAAGCAACGCGAACACTCGAAGCTTCTCAGTTCGCTATGTCACTCTTGCAAATGTCCTTGCGATGTCCAGCTTTAACTAGATACATTAGTCACGTCCACAGAAGCAGATGTAAAACACGCTCGTTTTTCGTCCCATGAACACCTGAACCCATTTCATATTTTATAACGGTTACTGCGTTGTCTATAGATGCTTACGCCCTTTTGGTCTGTAAAGCTGACTTTTTAGCGATGAGTCGTTGCGGTAGGAAGTGCAGGGCAGACCAACCGTAATACATACCGCTGTACCATACAGCTGTAGCCTTTTTTGCTTATGTGATTTAGGAAATGCACATTTTTCTTCGACAGCAGAAAAGCGACATAACAACCGAGTGAGATTGCGTCCAAAGATCAGAACTCGCTTGTGTGTTTTTATTGCTACCCTGGCAGTTACTTAGAGGTTCAGCGACTGCAGTGCAGTAGCTGTGCCCACTGGTCCACAGAATAAGGCCGAGGCCTTTGTTTGCATTGGAAATAGGCTGAAGGTTGTACACAACTAGAAGTCATGCATGCTTGAACTTTGTACTACATCGAAAGCTCCCGCCCGTGTGATTCTCCTATGTGATCTTGTTTCTCTTCTGCAGTTCGCTGTGCTCGCCTTAGCTTGGCCGACGTATGCTGTGTCTTTAAGTACATAGGCGCGTCGTTTATCAAAAGAGGCTTGCTGTTCTGGACAGTGTATCCTACTCCCAACGAGATTTTTAAATCCTACTAGGAAATACGTACGGTACAACTGCCTCCACCATGGTTTTACATGCTCAAAGATTAAGATCGTTTCCCAAAAGTTGTCCTATACTTCTGTGCATGGTTGGCTAGCTGACGCAAATTATGATTTGCGCGAATCCGGGCGCATCATCAGCAGGTTCTAATCTGCTTTTAGACCTGTTCATGTATTCATGACTATCCACAGGAGGTTCCGCAGTGCACCCTTCTGCCCGAACGTTTCAATGAAAACTTAATCATGTTTTTGTCGTTCTGATTTAGGAGAGCTTCCGGCAAAGCCGCATTAAGTGCCAGTGGGACATTTGACCAAAATGCGCACGTTGCGAACCTAGCCAATCGTATGTGAGGCGGCTACGTTAATACGAATATACTCTGTTTAGTTCCTACGCATATAAACATATGCAATATTCGTTCGCTATAAAGGGCTTGCGTTAGCTTTGCTAGTAACAGGTAGTCGTAAGCTAAGTAGCCGATCTAATACCCTGACACCCGCCGTAGTTATTTTTCGTGTCACATGTGTTGCAATCACAAGTTCAAATGTTCAGCGCTCAGACCTACTTACGAATGTTGATCTCTGTTCACGCCAGAAGGCATTTTATGTTTCTGCTCCTTAGTTGCAGCGGCTTTGACGAGTGTTGCGCCTGTGAGTGGCTCTTTGCAACCGAAAGTTTGCTACATCTGCTGCTGTTTAAATGGCCTAAGGCATGTTTGTAAGAGTTTCTTTTTCCAAGAAAGTTCTTCTGTCGACTTTCATCATCCAGCATTCTCTATATCTGTATGCATGCCGAGGGCAATGCTACTACTGTGCGCTTACTACGCAGCACCGATGGCGGCCAGGGCTCGATTGTCTCGACCGTGCTGGATCGACCATATGGGAGTGTCTCTGTTTTTTTGTTGCCTACTTGAAAACTGTGCGACAGTAGACAAGAGAGAAAACATCAAAGAGACGGAACAAAATTCATCCATACTTACCGAGCGCCCGGCCCCGCCGTGCCGGTAGATACGTTGCGAGGTATCCGCGAGGCTCAGCACAACGAAAACCAGCACGCGAGAACGTGCGCTCTGGCCTGCGGTTTTGGTTAAAAAAAAACCTAAATTCGTGAAAACAAAACGCCGCCCAAGTGGCGTCGTTCAACAAACGTTCAGAAAGCGACAATAGTCGTTTCCGCCCCAGCAAGTTTTTTTCTACTGTTCCGTAAGGCGAACGCCTGTTTACTATTATTCATGCCATGGCCGATGTTTCAGAATTTACTCTGGCATTCACCTTTTCGAAATTGGGAACATAGAACCTTAGTTTATAACTGGCCGGTCCGGGACTCGAACCCAGCCCCCCCCCCCCCCCCCGCCCCCGAAGGGCAAAAACTTCGCCAAGACTTGCTAGGTAGAGGGCATGTGTGTCACAAGAGACACGACGACTCATGCGGGCAACAAAGTATCCTACCGAAGAGACCAGCTTCTGGCTGCAACGTGCACCCCCTCAAGTCGGCGCCCGGCCGAGGGAACCGACTGAAGGCGCTCGACGTTATCTACATTGGGAGTAGGCTTGGTTCCTTGGAAGAAGTTACGTGGACTTCTCGCAGTGGTCGGACGTCGACAACTGACGAGAAAGAGACCTGCCAGCAACGGTGGCAGCAGCAGCATCGGCACTGCTGACGGTAAAGGAAGGCTTGGGCTGGCTGCCAAGGTCGTCCCCCGTGTATTACGGCACGCTAGTGGGGAGTTGGGAGAGACGGGGGCAATGTGACGCGGCGCCGCCTGGCGCCACAGCGACGCAGACGATACGACTTTAGTTTGTTGGCAATTCATCGTGACGCCGTTTTATAGCCATACGTGCACACGGATCGGTAGATTGGGCGCTGCTTGTTGAACGTCCCCTCCGGGCGGATCCCGATAAGTCTCCCTACTCGCTGCGAGCTCAGTAAGCAGGTAGGTGATGCCGGTGCTGCTCTGCTATACGGCGGGTCTGGGAGCTTGTCAACGAGACCAAGCGAACCAAGACAAATTAAGTGAACGGATTGCTAAACTGCTAAACTATATATTCGTTTTTAATCAGATACGAGCGCAGAAAAAGCGGCGACATTTGATTAATGGGCCCTGCATGTATATATGTATATATATATATATATATATATATATATAAGTGCAGGGCCCATTGCTCAAACTTTGCTTGTTTCTGCGCCTGCATCCAAATAAAGACGATTATCTGAATGAAATAAGTTTGCGCGCGCCGATAGAAATAGACTCAACAGGGGTGCGTAATCAATGTAACAACTTCCGTTTGATCAAATCATTGTTTCGATTCGTTTCATTTATTAAACGCGCTTACATGCTTACATGTTCTTCGATTGGCAATAAAACATGATTTTGAAATTATCTACGTAATCTTCTTGAAGCACTTAGCCCTGCATAGTCTACCAATGCTTTATCTAATTTTTACCTCTACAAATTTTGTAGCGTTTAGTAGTTGAGGCAATATCTTGTCGAATGACCCACGTTTATATATATATATATATATATATCGTATCCACGAATGCAAAAAGTCACACAAAAGTGCGACGTCCATATATTATTGGCTTCTTCTATTTCGATCGAACGCATACAGTGCGTTAAATGGATGGCTGCTGCTGACTCGTCGATTCATCTTTGCTCTGCGTCGCGTCTATCTGTGGTTCACGGAGGCTTCTCGATCTAGACTGTTGACTGTGGCTCCTCTCAGAGGAGAGTCGTGGTCATTGACTGGCGGCCGGTTGTGTTGAAAAGCTGTCGGAAAAAACCGTGCCTGTCACCCGTGGGGCCTCCTACAGGGCTGGTCTGCCAAACAAAACTGCTACGAGATGACAACGACGAGCGGAGGCCCTATGCGTAATGGAGTTTCAACCTCTCGCATTTCGGCCGCCTTGCCGCAAATGGAACTGATGGCATTTCGCCCAACGCACTCGAAGGACAGAGCAGGACAGGAGCGCAGAAGCGCGAGAGCGCACGGCGAGCTTCTAATGGTACTGAGCTGCGTTACAGCGTGTTAATCTACGTCTCTTGGCAAAACTAAGCGACCACCGTTGGTAAAGCGTCAATACTTCAGCAAAAACAACAGGAGTGTAAGAGCAACTAAAGTAGGGCGGACCTGCGGTTCATACACCAGACCTACAAGGACTTTAGCCTTGCAACACTTACAGTGTATTGGAAATGGCAAATCGCTATAATAAAAAAAAGAAAAAACACAATGGTGAAACTCTAAAAAACGCCTTCCACCTCTTATAGGAATGGCTGCACCTTTGTCTCGCTAAGCCGAAGCATTTCCCACAGAACAAGGAAACACGTTGACGACACCAGTCTAGTAATAAAAATGTGGGCAGTCTGTCAAATCTAGACCATTACCGTTTAAATAGTTTAGCAGCTGCATGTACGACAATTAGGACCACCATGAATAGAGGCAGCCGTCTAGGCTTTGAAGGGTAACCGATCTAGCAGGGCAGCCACCAAAAAATAAATCTTTCGGGCTGACCCTCAGTCAAGATTCAACGTCCACGGGACTGCTTTTCGCATTGCTTCATAGACGGACCCCCATAAATACAAATGTGCGACGGTGGGGCTCGAACCCGCGCACCTATGCGTCTACGTCGATCGCGAGGCGCAGGCAAATGCACCACGCCACCGGGCTCGACAGGGCAGCCACCAGCGAACGCGTAAACATCCACTATCCACCATCTAGTAAGATAACAATAGCCTCATAGAGCCAAGATGGCTCTTTGGCTCCCTCTTACGTGATCAGGCCAATATAACAAGCTACTAACATACCTGCTGTTACCTTGCGGCGCGGATGGCTATTTTCAATCGCCGTTGAGACGATGACTGTCGCGGTCATGTGAACAAATGAATCAACGAGACTCCTATCGGTTCAATCTGTGTTTCGGGTTAAGCAGCCTTACTGATACACGCTGTCGCCGGCAGCAGAACGACCGGGCCGCTCTCAAACCGGCTCGACACCCAAAGTGACCGTCAGTGGTAGATCAAGTGACCGTAGGAGTTGACAAAGTCGACGTTCCTCTTGTGACAACTAGATGGAAAAGAAGGGAAAACCTACCTATAGCATTACCTACCAACCAAACCTACCAGCAAGCGAAACGAGAAGCGGAACAGATTTTTTTCCACTTACCAAATCTAGGCGCAGTATAAGGCGCCGTGTCCATAAGAGATGTTCCACAACGTACACAACATGATTGTAGCAACTACGGATTTAATTAGTTGATACGGCTATTGTACTTTAAAATCAAGTAGACTATATAGCTCTAACAAACCGGTAGGTTGTTTTCTAAGGCATATTGCTTGTCTTTTAGAAGTGCGGTCACTGTTTCAGACCAGTGCATGCTCAGACATACGACATATGAAGTTCTTTATTAGCGTTCACGCCAAATACCTCAAAATCATAACCCTACAACCACTCACAACGCTCAAAGCAAACATACTCAGCGCAATTCATCGCGATTATTCATGATACTAAATATTTGTCAATGCGAGATGTAGTTGCGGAGTAATTACAATTTTTCGGAGGGCATGTCCAGATTAAGTGCATCCATACGCCAATTAAATATATATATATATATATATATATAATCTGGTTTGACCTCTAAAACATGCAAAGATCCGTCGACATTTGCGGTAGGCAATGTTGCCCCGTTGAGCGGGTAGCCCAGATCGGGAGAGCCATGTTTCAAAACGAGACAGTTCAAAATACAGAGCTCGATCCTATTGTCGCTGCTCCAGCGCCTTATGTCATCGACAGCAGAATGTAAGGCAGTATGCGCTGAGCAATAGTCCTAGGGAGAGTATATTTTTAGGTCGCTAGAATACAAAAGGTACTTAACCTAAACCGAATGTAAGATTTTACGTCTAAAGTAAATATTGTGTCTAGCAGTGGAGAAACGCAGCTTTCTTGTGGGAAGCCAAACGGTGTCCGTCGTGGCTCACGAAGAGCGTTCCCTCATTTCACTCGAAACGACTGATTGATGATGCAGAGAAGCGGCCAGCTATTTGCAAGTCTGCAAATGGACCTGAAGTAAATTTATCTTGTCAACAACAATTTAATGACCCACCCTATCGGAGGCACTCTTCTAGTTGAAGTATATGCAACGCAAGTCCCATCTTGAAGCGTTTAGAGCGTCAAGGCACAAATCCGTGCTGGAGAGTGTCAAATAGAATATTTGCCTATACGTATTTGGTAATGTGCCTGGCTAAAATTATATTTAATTAAACTCGATAGACAAGTCTCCTATCGAGTTTAATGAATATGGTAAATAGTGGGATGTCTAGACGTCGACATGGATGAGGCGGAATTTCCTGAAACAGAGTTGCCCTCTGTCAAATCTGACAAATGAGATGCTAGTAGTTCAACCCTCTCTCTTTATGTGTCGATACCAAGTGCGAGGTTGATTTTATAGTTGATGGGGTCTCATTGCTGATGAGGCACAAGCTGGCGTAGCGAGACGTGGAACCGGCTGTCCTTGACGCGTATGCTGACCTCGGTCGGATGCGAAGACCGTTTGTTACTTTCATGAGGTTCCTATGATATGCAGTAGACGAGGAAGGGCCTGGATACGAAGAGATAAGCCAATCGAGACGGGCAATCGAGACATGAGCGCAAATTCTCCTGCATTTTGTCAGCCACAGTGAAAATGTCGATCAAAAAACGACAGAACCGCGTGGATTTATTGTACATATCGTTAACATTAGCACTCTAGAGTGATTACCTTCCGGTCGACCAGGTTAAAGCTGGATTGGATTGTCCTCAATGCTGCAGTTGACGTAAGGAGCTCAAGGTTGACTGAGCATTGGAGGTTTCCGCAGTAACCTAATCGATCTGAGTTAGATTGAAGCCGCCAATAATAGTCTCCGTCGACTCTTTGTCTGCAACAGAGACTACAGGTATCACCAAAACTCGATGCACTGAAACAGCACAGGCTAAACTTGTTGTGCGAAGTGAGCAGATCGACTGCGATGTGTTCACCGGACATATCACATGATGCAGGTATAACATTTAGGCAAACCGACCAAATACATAGTCCTCCGCCCTTCGAGCCACGGTGGGAAATTGATGATGGACTGGCCAATGCTAAATCGCGTAAAAACGCTTTCAGTTTCAATCCCCATTTCATTGTAACATACAAACCCTTTAAATGGTGACACAACTTTTCTGAAGGCCCAGATAGATATGCACATACGTTTTAAATGGAATAACATGGACGCTAAATAGACAATGATAGCATATTTAAATTGCTTGAAATAAATATACCACATATACTGTCTGCTATGTTATCTGTTGCCTGTATATCTGCATTGCATTAAATTGACTTACAAGTTCTTCTTTCTTTGGAGTGTCTTCTTTCTCCTAAAAAGAAGGTATATTTCGAGGTGTTTCACATTAGTTCGTGCCCTGTGCTTAGATTGCACCCGCCAATATTGTCGGTTTGATCAAGCGCTATAGCTACTAGTTGGATTCTCTGGAGGACTAACTTGAATATGCGGTGCGAACACACTGGCAACACTGGAAGAAGCTCGTCTGCAAGTGTGGGCCGATAGTGCGGGGCACCAGGCCGCTAAAGACCAGTCATGCCTCCATCATCGCATCCGAACAAGAACTGCAAACGATCGAAAGAGAAGAGATGTTTAAGAATCTAGTTATGCCGGGATGCCTTTTCACGTAAAAACGGGATTTCCTTAGTTTGGCGCGCAATGTTCTCATTAATACGATCAGTACTGGTTCAGTTGTGATATGACTTAATGATAATCTGTATTAGCGTTTTAGATGTGCCGTCGTAAGCTCTGGGTGGTCCCCGCACCACTGCGCCGCTACGCCGGGCACCGCAGGACGACATAGTCGGGCATGTGCTTGGTTTCGCTTTGGCAGTACTTGCAGAATGGGGATGTGGTATTTCTAATTTTCAACAAGTAGGATTTAAAGCTTGTGTGTTGGGTGAAGACCTGAGTCACGTAGAACGTCAAGTAACCGGCTGACCGATCCACCCAAGCCCTGCTATCCGGAACTAGAGTTCTCCAGTACGCGGGCTCTCCAGAATGCAGTCCTATTTGGCCTGTCAAACGTCAAGGGTTATATTCCTCTCTTTTACTTTCCCCTTTGCCGGGTCTTCTCAATAATTTTAAGTCCTAGGAATTGTACTACCCAGAGCGAAGGTAACCGCCGTGTTGACTGTTTTAACGACCAGTAGATGCCCTTAATTTGATTTGGCGCCAGTGTTAGAACAGCCCCCTTAACCAGCCAGCGATCTCCGCCAGAGCCTCGTTCACCCTCAGCTTTAGTTGCTGAAATGAGCGGGCCAGGACGAGTACTGCAAAGTCGTTCGCAGTTTACTGCGTTCCGAAAGGCCGTTAAAATGTAATCATATGCCAAGTTCTCTAAGAGGGGTTCAAGTATCGAGCCCCAAGAAACCCCCTGTAGAGCTCGGAGTCCTTACTGACTCTACTCCTCGCGCTTAGGTAGACTAAGCTCCTATAGCATTGATCCGGTGAAACTCTTCTGGACTAGGGTGTCTAAAATCACCTTCTAGAACAGGCTGTTAGACGCGTCTTTAACGTCTAGCCGTACAGTAGTAGACAGCTATTGTCCTAGGCGGATATTAGTGCAGGGTCCCTGCTCTGGTAACTATCCGATCTACGCTCAAGAGGATTAATCAGCTTTTTTTAAAATCCGTATTGTGTTGGCGAGAGGAAGGTGTGCTCCTCTGCACAATTTCTTTCGGGATGAGCACATAATGGGCCTTTATTCCGTGACAGCGGGAAGCAGCCGCTGCGGAGTATTCTTGTGGCTACGCTAGCTGCCTCAGACAGGAATTTCCCAAAAAGTATTGTTGTGAGCAAAACTGGAATGCTATCAGAACCTGGTGCCCCATAATACCTCGCCTGAGATGACTTCTGAGATATCGTCCTTAGCCGCTTCCACATCATAGAGTATTTAACATTGGGTTTATAAACGATCGATTGCGTAAGGAAGGTCCGCTCCCTTAGTGCAAGTCCTCGGAGCTCGTGATTCCTTTTTTAGTCCAGGAAAACCTAGCTTGAAGCAATTTTTGACTTGTGGATTCTACCTTTGTCAATTCTAAGGCGTACTGTGAACAACTCTTCTAATACTTTAATATGGCATTTTTGTTGTCATGCGTGGCAATGGGAAACTAATATCGCTATATTTGAATAACGCCTTGGTAATTATATTTTTAGTTCTTTTAAACGATATTAAAGCCCCTGGGTCGTTGGGCATGGCATCACCAAATTGTGCCTTGTATTTTGCTAGTCGTCGTCAAGGGACAAACGCAGCCTCGTTTATAGTATTATTCACTTGATAGTGCTGTTAACGCCCGTGTCCTTATGCTATTAGACTTCAGGAAACTTTTTTGGGACATCAAGTTTGTTAATTTAATATCCGTATTGTCAATATTCGTTCATTGAGCGTCATCGTAATATGGCCTCAAACTTGTATTACTAGAATGGCGTTTTCGCTCTGCCGTAGGTGGGATATCTAACGGGGAAATGTTTGCTAGGTGCTCTGACGTCGAATGTCGAAAATCAATTTCAACGTTCCACCGGAAAAGCAGCCGCCCGTGAACGCAAACATAGCTGTAGAGACATTCTTTTAAGCTTCCTTCTGTGTAGCTGCTTTTACTATTTCTCAAGTCTGGCTGGGACAGTGGTCTATCCTCTCTCTTAGCTTACAGCGTAAGAAGAGCCACTGAGCGCCTTAGACGGCTCCTCCTTTCTCCATTCCATAACCACTTTTACTGACAGCGTCGTTCTCTAACGCTCTGTCCGCCATGCTTGCTAGACGTGCTTTTCTGCACTGGTTTTCTGTATCCGCTTATATTGTTTTTTTTTTTTTTAACTGACAGTGCACGATGCACATACGGCACTGGCAGTCTGTAGTGACTAGTGTGGGAGTTGCAAGCCCACAAAACGCGCATTTATCTACGCCCTTCAGGCTCAGAGTTGCATGGCATTACTTCGACACTCTGGGGGGGGGTCTCGCTTTTCTAGCGCTTCGGACTGCTTACTAACGAGCCGCGGCCCTGAAGGGGGCGTCGAGACGCCATAGGCGTAAAGTTGCCTGCGCTCATTTTACAAAGTAATTGTTGTTTTATTACCGTTTCAAGAGAGCCACCCCTGCTCGGAAATCATCATATACATGACCAAGTCCCTCACCGGTAAGCCCCCTTAAAAATGACCTTCAAGTTCCTTGCTCTTGTCTATTAATTAATTTTATTTATTTTATATTCATTTAACAGTTAACCTGATTACGCAATCATATTTTATATCAGGGGTGCTTAGAGCGGCTGCATATAAATTACCTAAGAATTCATACCATCAATGTGCAATCTTCCTACGTGGACAACTCTTTGTTGAAATAGTAACCACGTCCATTCTAACGTTCGGTCCTAAAGCTAGGGCTTTCGACACGGTTACAGCTCGAATCCTTCAAAATTGTGCACTCTTATGCAATTGACTTGATTCCTAACCCAAAAACTCGACATGCTTTACTTTCTTCCTCATATACTTAGCTCGCTGTACCCTTGTATGTATCATCTGGCGTCTGCTAATAGCCCACTTCAATTATCGTATACCCATTCTGCTCCTCTCTCTTACTGCAAATTTACTTGTAATTCCAATTTGTTTTTACTCTACGTATCGTCTCCGCCAACTAAATCCGTTTAATCTATTTTGAGTAAATGAGTAATGATAAATTGGTTTTACAACTTATCCGTTTCGTTCGATCTGAAACTATCGGTGGAAAAGTGCGTTGTACTTCATTTTGGTCACGGAAATGCAATTACACCATCGGTGGCCACCATCTTACTTCGAAAAATTGATCAAAGACATGATTGTGTAAAGACATCTGTTATTACGAAATACACAGAGCACGCAACAGGCATAGTTTTAAATGCAGCACAGAGAGCAAATTGGATTCATGGACACGCTCATCCATACTTAGATATCCACATATATACTCAAGACTGTTTTAAATATACGTGCTACCTATAATAACATATGCAACTCGAGTCTGGAGCCCATGTCTGAAAAAGATTAGCGACTCTTAGACAAGATATGCAATAAATACCGACGAAAGATTCCAAGTAATGACATCCGGATTCCCAACATATCGGAAAGATTAAGAAAAATTGATCGTAATATTCTCGTAAATACTGAGGAAGGTCATACGTAACTAATGTTAAAGATGCTCAATATCATCCATACGACGACGCGTCGTGAGAAGAGTATTCTTCCAAAGCTCACAAAACGAACTCTGAGCCATATGTTTCCACGGAGAGTAACCATCAACTCCATATAAACTTGATGCTAACTGACTATTCCTTTGAATAATAAGACTACTAATAATAATAATAATAATTGATATACACCGTTCGATGCGGTAGAGTTCGGTCGTGTTTTGTGTTGGCTCCCGTAAAATCCACTATTACGAGAGGCTTACCTGTGACTTTCCATAGTGAGTGTTCGAACGGTGCACAACGTACGCCTGGAGGCACTCTGGTTATTCTTCAGGGGGTCCTGACTGCTTCAGGGCTTTCTGACAACTGTGTTCGATTTGCCAACGTCATTGCTAGCCATACGGCTGTGACCAACCTGCGGCGGTGGTCGCTACGGCTTACGTGTGGACTTATTTGTGGAGCTGCAGTAGCGCGGTGGTAGCTTCTGCGTCTGCCATCTATGAAGCCTCGGTTCAACTCCCACAAGTGGCATTTTTTATTTTTTTATTAATCATTATTAATTTTTTTTGTCCCAAGGCATTTATAAGCTTAGGACAATGCCAGGGGAATCCAGCGGCAGTAAGCCGCCTGGTAGAAACGTCCGGAGATTCAAGAAGAGGGTGCAACACCAGGGTGTAAGCGAAAAAAAGGTTACAAGTTGCGATGAACCTCACGAACCATTTACGTTGGTGGTATCTAAGCGTGAGCAGAAAAATCTATCTCGCAAGCAGCGTCAGTTGGGCAAACTGAGAATAGATGCGTCTAGTGGTCTACCTAACGCCTTTAAGGTAGTCATCCAGAGAAAAACGAACCAGGATCCTGCTTCAAAGGAGTTCGCTGATGGCACATTGCTGCAGTTATGTAAGGCTATTCATTCCAATTGCCCTGACTGCAAGATATCAAGCAGTAAAGCCGCTATATCCATATGGGTCAAATCAGAGGATGCGGCCAGAAAGCTTACGCAACTTTTCGCAATAGGGTCGATACCCAGTCACGATGACCTGCCCGGCTCTAACCTCATTCAAGGCGAGAATTCAAGACGTCGATGTCGCATTTACAGAAGACGAGATACGCAAAGAGCTAGCAGATTGCGGTGTGGTGCACGCTCGACGGTTTTTCCGCACAGGTCACGCTGGTAAAACCCCACTCAGCAAGGTGATCCTGACGTTTGACTGCCAACCGCCTGTATCTGTCTCCCTGGGGTACAAGACCCACTCAGTCGTACTGGAGCCGGATCAACCAAAGTTATGCTACAGTTGTCAACGAGTGGGGCATCTAGCGGACAGGTGCACTTGTCGCAAGGCCTGCAAGAAATGTGGAGGTTCTGATCATCTGGCGTCCAGTTGCACCAAACAATCGAGATGTGTCAACTGTGGTGGCCCCCACGCGGCCGGATCGCCTTCTTGTCCGCGTGTGGCTTATCTCCGTGAACGTAACAGGATCATCATGGAGGCGAGAGTTTTTCAGCAAGTTAAGGCAACGCACCCGAGTGCATCGATCACGGAAGGACCTGATGTCACAGCCACAGTCGCAGAGGACGCACAAACTAACTGTTTGAACAGCAGCAAAGCTTCCTACGCAGCAGTTATCAGGGGCATATCTACCACACAAGAAAGCGCCTCGCCTCAGCTGCTTCTTCCTAATCCGCGACCATTACCAAAGCCCAAGCAAAAGCTAGCCAAGGCATACAGGAGTCGCCAAGTTCGGCCGCGACGGGCTTCTAAGTTTATTACGAAGAGAAACATCCATACCAAGACGTCGCGCAGAGATGTCGGAGGCGCCTTAACAGACGTCGCTCGGATGTTAGAAGGCATCAGTCCTGATTTGGCAGCAACCTCAAAGACGATTGCAGAGGCCCTAAAGCCTCTCTTGGCCTTCCTTCCTCTTGCAGAGAAGCTCAAATCTATTACATCATAATGCCAGATAACGAAAAACTCAAACGATACTTTTGTTGTTGGTGACCCCAACAGGGCTACATGACCTGTGTGTAGAGCTGTCTTCACGAAAAGGGGTCTTGCCAGACATATATCGGTCAGACACGCCGACGCCGTCAACAGGCCGTCTACATACCACCAGGCTCTGGCAGAAGAATTTGATGTTAACACACTACTTACCGACATCCAGGCAAAGATGCGTCATGCCAAACTGTTACGCATTTTACCTAAATCTGTGCGGCCTACTGTTGCGGAGGAGCTCACTAAGGTCTTCCTAAACGTCGCCAAGGACAACGACCTCTTCGCCTGGTACGCTATGTTCCTCATTCGTTCCGGTCGTGTTGAGACTTCCTCGGGCCAGGAAAGACGCTCAATCCCTGTCTGTCTTGGTCAGGAAGAACCTACGCAACTTTACATCGGGACTAAGGACTCAAGGATCTGACGCACGAGGAATCAGGACGCAAAGTTATGGCCCACCGCGATGACGACCTTCCCAGACGAGTGAGGGTCAAGCTGTCAGAAGGCGATATTTCCGGTGCTGCCAGATTGGTGAGCTCCCAGGATACGCTAGCGTCATCCAACGAAAATACGGAACCTCTCCGCTCCAAACTACGAGACGCGCCATTGGATCTCTCCATGCACACACCCCCGGCAGTCTACCTGCCTTCCTCAACTTCACGTGAAGAGATACTGAGTGCAATGAAGACTTTTAGCCGAAGTTCAGCTGCCGGCCTAGACTTCATAAGACCTCGTCTGTTGCAGGACTTGTTGTCTAGGTGCACTGGGGAGCACGGCCAGTCGACTAGCGGACGCCATTGCTAAAGTGGTTGATGTGCTCAGATGGGGCTCGCCCCCGGCTTCTCTTTTACCACTCATCTTTGGGGCAAGAATGTTTGCACTAAAAAAAAAGATGGCTCATTACGTCCGATCGCTTGTTCTTCAGTCGTTCGCCGACTGGCGGCCAAAATCGGCTGCTACGATAATAATGAAGCTATTTTAGCAACCCTTGGTCAACACCAGCTAGGATTCGCTGCCCCCGGGGTACAGAGGTAGTGGTCCACTGTGCCCGTGCATTTTTGCAGTCGCACAAAATGCCAACGGTAATGGTCAAATTGGACTTCCGGGCGGATTCTGGGCGGGGATCCCTCCCGATCGTACTTGACGATATCTGGAAAGTTAATAATTTTAGTGCAATTAGTGGGCTGACACTGAACCCGGTCAAATGTGAAGTATATGTCACAGCTCCCAAAGAATTTGAGCCATTAGACTCAAGTAACTTTTTAAACTTGCTCCAGGGCTGTCGCGTAGTGGACAAGGTTGACCTGGAGCTGCTAGCTGTCCCCTTATTGCAGGACGGCATTGCAAAAGCATTGGACAGTCAAAGAGATAAAGTCGACTTCGCCACAGGCAGACTACCCCAATTCGGGCGCCCACTGCGGTCTGTTCCTTCTTAGATCTTGTTTTTCAGCCACGAGGGTAACACACCTTCTTAGAGTTCCAACCTGTTGTTATCACCAGAGCTTTTACAACTATTTAATGGACTTAGTTTAGACATTTTAGAGATCATACTAAATCTTAAGCTGACTGATGCGGCAAGGGAACAAGTAATGCTCCCGGTTTCTTTAGGCGGTCTAGGTGTGCCGAACGCGGTCATGATGGCAGGACCTGCCATCGTGGCGTCATTGACCCAGGCGGCGGACAGAGTTAAAACATTATTGGACAGTGATGGTTGGGATGCCTATACCGTTGTAACTTCAAAAGCTGACTGAAGAATTCTCGTTGCTATTTGATTCTCCTCCGGAGGATAGGGCTAACCAGGGTAGTTGGACAGCCCCCTTACATGAAAAGCGACTAGCAGGCCTGATTAATAGAAGCACCTTCTGTTGCTGATAGAGCCAGGCTTCGAGCTGTTAGCAGTCAAGGGGCTGGGGCTTGGTTACAGGCCCTACCCTGCCCGCGAAGTGGGACTCTGTTAGACGACGAGACGACGCGTATAAGCGCAGGACTGCGGCTTAGGTGTTGACCTAGTCGTGCCCCATCCGATGTCGTTGTGGTGATTTCGTAGACGCCTTAGCCCATCATGGTCTGTCATGCGCGTTGAGTGCAGGCCGACGAGCGCGTCACTCCGCTTTAAATGACACCTTTAGCCGCGCACTTAGGTCCGCCGGCTTCCCGTGCGCTTCTAGAGCCCCCGGGTCTTTCGAAGGGATGATGGAAAAAGACCTGACGGTCTGACTTTAACGCCCTTTGAGCGTGGCCGCACTGCTTGTTATGGGACGCAACTGTAATCGACTCATTAGCCCCTTCGATGGTCGGTGCAGGTGCGGGCCGAGCAGGTCATGCCTACAGGTTAGCTGAGGCTAATAAATGCAGAAAATACTTAAGCGTCGATTATCCGCACGAATTTTGTTCGTTGGCGTTTGAGACTATGGGAGCTGCAGGCCCCCTTACACTCAAGCTGATTCAGCGGGTCGGTAAAAGTCTTAATCTTTCGACAGGAGACTCGAGGGCATCCGAATTCTTGTGTCAGAGGCTGTCGCTCGACATTCAACGAGAAAACGCAGCGTCTGTTCGGGGCACATTGTTGAACTGGGCTAACCCTGGGTTAGAGAACCCGTGATCACACGTTCGCGCGGAGACAATTGTCCACTTCAAAGTGCTAACATTGTGAAATTATATAAATAAAAGTCTACATCATCGTATATAATAAAAAAAAATAATAATAATAATCATGAAATAACGAGGATACACATTCACACCTCACAATTGTATTGTCCTAACACATATTAATGAAAATAAATAATAATAATAATAATAATAATAATAATAATAATAATAATAATAATAATAATAATAATAATAATAATAATAATAATAATAATAATATAATATGTAATATTTTTGGTCAATCCGGTTTACTACAATCTGCTAGTGTAGGGCGGGGTAATTGTTTTGCTGTCTAAAGTGACTTTCGCCTTAGTAGAGCCGAGTTATGATTCCATTAGACACACCATCGCCAAAGCACAGCACCACCATCACACACAGTCATCAATAAAAGAAATGCAGGTTCCAACTTATAGGTATTTAGAAAATTTGCCCGACTAAGCATTCCCTGATCTTGTCACGCATCCAGTAGACAGGAAGACAATATATATATATATATATATATATATATATATATATATATATATATGCGTCAGTGGCATTGCGTTTTCATTTGTTGGTACGTAGCTAAGCTATTTCTACGAATTGCATCATGTCACCCCGCCTAAGTCGTCGACTTCCTATCTCGGCCATCAAGTGCATTTCTTTGTCCCTGTTTGTGCTACTTCCGGGCTGCCTCCATTATGGTCGCGCATATACATGCGCCTGGCATCAAAAGATCTCTTCTTGTATTTTTTTCTTTCTCCCGCGAGTTTGTCCAACCAATTTAGTTCAATTTATCCTAAACATAATCGATATTACCGCGCATTTTCGGTTGAAGTAGCAACTCAACCCATAAAAAAATCATGTCGAGGTTGAGTTGCCTAAGACAAAACTTTACTGTAAGGACTATCGTTCATTTTTGCAGCAGTAGCCGTCTACTGTTGCCGATCGGGAGTCGTTTCATCCTGTCAGTGAATTATAATATATATGAATACCATTAGAAAGAGTTATATATAAGCTATGTTGAAGGCGAGCACTGCACCGAGTGTGCAAACGAATTGTAATTGATTAATAAACCATCACAATATTTTCTATATATATATATATATATATATATATATATATATATATATACGTGATTGTGTTTCTATACAGTGGGTGTGTATAAAAGGTTCCGTAGGGCTATCGATGAGAGGGAATACCTATACAGCACTGCCGCAGAGAACAAAAACCTAAGCCATATTGAAAAAAAATCAAAAGTCGATCAAGGCAGGCATTGGGGCAGGTGTGCAAAGATCGATGAAAACAGATTAACAGGCTGTGCTAACAGACACCTATATAATATATGTATGCCTACAGCACTTATTGCTTAACTCGGATATATTTTTTTCTCGCGTTCGATTTGTCGAGAGCGGACGTGCTATCAATTCGCTCTTCAAAATAGGTCGTATTTAACAAGTTTAAGTGCCTCGTCTACGGTTATCTGTGTCACAGTGATTACCTGTACAACTGAGTTTCGACTGCTGTGCTTTACAGGCCCCGAAGCGTGCTTAGGAGTTGTAACCTCCTTTAGCGCAGGGCTATACATGTTCGTTCTGGTAACAAACTTGCAGCTCATCCTTGTTTACATGTAGCGACAATCGTCGGTTCATAATATATACTAAGGTGTGCGGTAGTGGCATCAGGCAGCGCAGCCTAAGTGGTACCGCAGGCGACCGCGAGCCAAACGGCCACGGTTCGAATCCCGCCCAGTGCGTTTTTTTAATGTTTTTAATCTATTTATATATTTTTAATTTTTTTTATCTACGCTAGGGGGCGCGCCAGTGAGTACCATTCTATTGATTCCGTCGTTCACTGCAAGAACTCTTAGCGGAAAGCCGCTAAGATGCCGCCCGGCAGTTCGGGAGGGCCTTCGCCTCCACCTACTTTGGACATAGCTCGCCTGCGACAGTGCGCGTCCGCCGTGCCGCGTCCAACGAACATCTATCAAAGGGAACGACCGAGAACGTCGAATCCACCCCGACGATGGACACGGATGTTCCATGTAAAACGAGCCCGGCATACCGGCCAAGCATTGGCGCCAAGCGGAAAAACCAGCTTCGCCGCTAGAAAGCGAAGCCGAAACTCAGGAGAACACAGCAAACAATGGATTTGTGACTGTGACGTCCCGGAGGAGAAAAAAGTCCTTTCGAAAGAACAACGTAACCTGGAGAAACTTAAAGAAGATTTATCGAAGGGATCGGTGGGGGCGTTCAATAAAATCATTAAAAGAAAAAAGACGTCAGAATGTGCTGAAAAAGAATTCCCCGAGGGTTCACTGCTATCCATTTACAAGCACATCTATACTTTGTCACCCAAGTCAAAGATATCCGGGGACAGAAAGTCAATCATAGTGTGGCTCCCTGATTAAGAATCTACCCAGAAGCTATTACCAGTCACCAGCCTTGGAGTCTTCGCGGTGACGGCTCACTGTCCTTCATTATCATCATTTCGGGCAACGATTCAAGGCGTCCCAACTTGCCTCACAGAGGAAGAAATGTTAAAGGAACTAACATCGCTAGGGGTCATCCATATAAAGCGGCTTACGCGGTTTCAGTCCGGGACCAGGATCCCCCTGGGTAAAGAGATTCTGCTGTTTGCCCGGCAACCCCCTACATCAATATTCTTGGGATTTCAGTCGCACCAGGTCTTACTCGAACCTGACGAGCCTAGGCTTTGTGACAAATGCCTACGGCTTGGACACTTTCGCGGAACGTTGCACACAACAGCAAGTCTGCAGGAAATGCGGCAACACAGGCCACCTTGCCGCAAGTTGCACCAATCAAACGCGGTGTATCAACTGCCGGGATGCTCACCCGTTCGGGTCGCCATCCTGCCTCCGTCTGATCTATCTTGAAGAGAGAAACAGATTACTTCTCGAAGCCAGAGCCCTGCAGCAGGTTCGGCTAACGTATCCGGCTGCTGAGATCACCAGCAGTCGGCCAAACCCCACATCGCAATCAGGAACCCCGCCGCAACATCCAAGTGGGCAACCTACTTATGCCAACGTCGTTCGCGGTATTTCCCAGTCACCCGAAGACCCTGACCCGCAGCTGTTACTTCCTGCTCCGAGGCAACTTCCCACCAAGAAGTCCAAGAAACGCCCAAGAAGACCCTACACAAACAAGGGGACGCTCGCCCCACGACGTCGATTAACTCGTACCTCGGTGCGCCGAGCACCTAGACCTGCGCAACCTACCCTCGCCACGGCTGATGCTGTAAATCATTTGTCGCAAGTCGTATCAGGGGGCAGATCCGACCTGTTGGGTCAGCTTAAGGCCTTAGTGGTAGCTTTAGAATCCCTTTTGCAGCTATTGCCAGTGTTGAAGAGCCTTAAACATAAAATGCAATAATGATGGAACAGGACCCCAGTAATATCGCCAGTGGCGGGTTAGGGTCGTCGGCACCCTCACAGCGAATACCTTGTCCACTATGCAACGGACAATACACAAGAAGAGGGCTCACGAGACATATAGCAGCCAAACATCCATCGGCTTCCCCAAACATATCTAACCCTACGCCCACACCAATCGACGACAACACACGGCAACCCGCCCGCATTATCAGACATATCCAAAGCGCAACAAAGAAGTTGAGAATCTTAAGGATTGTCCCAAAACCAGTACGGAAGCAGGTGGCGGAGGCCCTGGCAAACGTCCTCTTGGGGGTCACAGCCGACAACAACGACGACAAATGGTGTGCGCTTTTCTCGTTTGCGCCAGTAATTCTCCGTCTTCCCCCCACTCGCAATGACACCCAGTCACTATCTGTTATAATCCGCCATAATCTACGCGAATTCTCCAACGGACTGCGCCTATCCGAGATCGTAACTCCGGTCCCCACACGAAACCGTACTTTTACGAATAATCGCGTTCACCAGACCATTCTTAAGCTAACCGAGGGCGACGTGTCAGGCGCCGCCAGGCTGATCGGCTCGTCGGAGGTCCTGACTTCCAGCACGGATCACCTGACAGCCCTTTGCGAAAAATACCCTCTGGCCCCACCAGACCTAGACTGGCCAGTCTCCCCCAGCCTCCCGCTTTCCTGCACCACGTCAGGGGAAGAAGTTGAAGCCGCGGTCAAGAGTTTTTCAAGGAGTTCCGCCGGGGGTCTTGATTTTATACGACCGCGACTGCTAATGGACTTACTATCTCCGACCCTGGGGGACACAGTTGGTCGGCTGGCGGGAGCACTGGCAAAACTCGTCGACTTACTTCTGTGGGGCGCTCCTCCATCACACCTGCGGCCTATAATATTTGGAGCCAGGCTTTTCGCCCTAAAAGAGAAAGACGGGTCAATGAGGCCGATTGCTTGCTCCTCCACTTACGCAGGCTAGCCGCAAAAATTGCCTGTAATCGAACTTTATTGGCGAGGCGACGGGTCCTCACCAGCTTAGCTTTGCTGTACCAGCCGGGGCTGCGGCCGCGGTACATGCCGCCCGAGCTTTCATCGACTCACGCACGCTACCTGGGGTGCTTGTAAAGCTTGATTTCAAGAACGCATTCAACACCGTACGACAGGATTACCTTGTGAAGGCCGTTGCGACACATTGCCCCCAGCTGACGCACCGCGTCAATCAAGCGTACCGTACCGCTTCTTAGCTGGCCCTACTAGATGATCTTATAGCTTCGTCTATGGGGCTGCAACACGGTGACCCTTTGGCCCCCCTCTGTTTTGCCTGAGCATCAAAGATCTAGTCGACTCTCTTAAAAGCCCACTAAACATTTGGTATCTAGATGACGGTGTGCTGGCGGGCGATGTAAGCATGGTTGCTGACGACGTTCGGCCTTGATTGATTTCTATGAGACTTCGGGTTTGGAGCTGAATCCCAAGAAATGTGAGATATATGTTACAGGCGATACTACACAGGCCGCGGACCTTTGCACGCTTCAAGCTTTACTGCCGGGATGTAAGGTTACCCACGACAATGATTTGGAGCTCCTGGGAGTCCTTCCGGCCGAAGGGGGACCACTCCGCAATTGAAAAATGGCGGAACAAGCTGAAGGACGTCGCCGATAACCTTGCGCCACTAAGCGCTCACCGCGCGCTCTTTTTACTTCGATCTTCGTTCTCAGCTACGAGGGTCATCCACCTTCTTCGCGAAGCCGATCTAACAGGACGGTTGGACGATCTGCGTCCATTGAACAAGTTAACTCTAACCGCCCTTGAAACTCTTCTTAATCTATCGCTGGCGCCTTCCGCTCAAAAACAGTCCCAACTACCGATCTTAAAGGGGGGTCTGGGAATCCCGGATCCGCTTGTTTCCGCAGGACCAGCAATTGTCTCTACCCTTTTCCGATCCGAGAAGAATGCCATCGCACTATTAGACGAAGCCAGCATTTGTCAGTACAAGGAACTCAAGAGACGCCTGTTCGAGGAGCTAACGACAGCTTGCAGGGGCGCTCCGGACAACCCTCTGAGCCAACACGACTGGAGTACATTCTTATACGACGAAGCGTACCGCGGCTTACTTGCGGGCGCTATCGACGACCCCGCAAAGGCTCGCATCCGAGCGGTCGCTGCCAAAGGCTCTGGAGCCTGGTTGCATGCACTTCCAAGTGCCCCACTAGGCACCCTCCTGGACAACGAAACAACCCGAATCGGGGTAGGTCTTCGTCTCGGCTGTGGTATCCCCCCATCAGTGTAAATGTGGCCACCTCGTTGACAAATTAGCCCATCACGGGTTGTTGTGCATTATGAGTGCGAGACGGCGGGCCAGGCATGCCAGCATTAACGACACCTTCGGCCGAGCGCTTCGGTCAAGTGGAATCCCCTGCATTCTAGACCCCAGGGCCTGTCCGCCGACGATGGTAAGTGCCCGGATGGGATGACTCTTACCTCCTTCAGTAGGGGCAAGATGCTTGTCTGGGATGCCACTGTCACCGACTCATTAGCACCTTCAATGATCGGTGGCGGGGCGATCTCGGCAGGCCACGGCGGTAATCTAGCGGAGACGAGGAAGCTCGCAAAGTACGCCTTAATAGGTTACCCACATGAGTTTCAACCGCTAGCGTTCGAGACCTTGGGCGGCCCAGGCAACCTCACTCGCAAACTTCTCCACAGAGTCGGCGAGCAGCTGAACCTCGCAACCGGAGACAAGAGATCTGCGGCTTTCTTGAGACAGCGCCTCGACCTTGACGTCCAACGCGAGAACGCGGCGTCCGTCCGGGGCACGCTGCTAAAGTGGTCCCAACCCACTCTATGCGAGATAGAGTAATATTCTTAGTGCACACGTTCTCAGAAGACAATTGTAGCTCCATCAGTATTCTTAATAAATAGAACCTTTCCTCACTGGGGTATATATATATATATATATATATATATATAGTAATAATAACAGGTCGTCGTCCTTTTTTAAACAATATATTTTTTTTAAGGCGAACATCTATAACCTTTATATCTAAAATCGGGTATAAGTATAGTCTTTCCGCCTTCCCGACTCCAACACAATTCTACTAGAAGGTGGGCAAAGACCTAATAAACTAGCTCCATATTCCGCACAATACCTAGGAAAAACGCCAGACGTTTTACTCGTTTTGTAGTTATACCTTGCAGCCTAATCTCGAAGACGGGTGAACTGTATATCAGAACAGTAATCTGGCATCAGGGTGGTCACTTGTTTCTGTGCTAGGCAAAACTGCGTTCACAAGCGAACTCTGTTCGCTTTACCTCAGTGCCGACCTTAACGTGTCGAACGCTATTTGAGTGTACGGTTGCTGCTTTTTATCAAGCATTTAGCAAATACTACCGGTGGCGGTTTCCGCGGCATTGCCAATAATTCTTACTATCTCCGTTGAGCGTCTAGAACTACCTGCCAAAAACGGAGTTTTATATGATGATGCACCAAGTGCTAACTTGCTTTAGGACATCTTCGGCAGGTGCAACAGCGCCAAGACTCCGCAGGCCGTCTTCCAAGCCTCATTAGTTTACCTCGTAAACGATGTGAGTGCTTACGCAATACAAAAGTAATACATTTTTCAAAACATTTTTTCCGTATGATACTCCCAAAGCGGACTACCGCATGTACAATCGAATTATAAAATCATCTCAAGTCAAAAGTTTATCTAACTATTTTAGCATTCGTGTGAATAACCCTAGAAGCGGTAACACTATCTCGTCAAAACGAATTGCAAAGACGGATTGTGTAAAAAAACATGTTTTCATGGCGTGTGGCTAGGGTACTGAGAAGTCAAAATGCTAGCGGCGTAAACGTCGACACACAAGACTGTTCTATGAATCTAGGCAACGGTTTGTAAATAGTAAATATTGTGAATATTTCCGCTTTGACAAAATAAAGGTACGTTTAAATTGAATATACACCTCGTGAAATTTAAGTTGGAAGATGTTACTTAGCTTTAATCGTGTATCACATAGACCTACAGTCTGTCCTTTCCTACGTTTGCTTATGCCATTGCTCAGAATTGAAGGCGGCTTGTTTTTGCTGCCTTAACTTTCCGCCTCGTTTTGGCTAACCTGCATTTTTCAGAGCAAATGCATACAGAGAGAGACCTACATTCATAAGGCTATGTGTGTACTCACACAGAGAAGACGGCTATGCTTTCCCGTAAGCTGTATTGAGCATTCTATGCTGTGACGCAAGGCCAGCTGTAGAATGTTTCCAAGGGAACGTGGGATGGCCAGCGAACAACCGATAATCAGATTGAATTGTTGCAGCAACAGTGGCGGTATAGATCTGAACCGGATAAAACAACGACCAGGCATTCTTATTCACTTCACCGCTTCGTGAAGCTTCCTTCCCTGGGCCAGAGTAAAAATGAGTAGAGATAGCTTCCTACCTTCCTTTGTTGTTGTTGTTGTTGTTGTTGTTGGTGTTGTTGGTGTTGTTGTTGTTGTTGTTGCTGGCTATGGAGCGTATATATATGCGACTACGATCTATAATCAATCCACTTAAAGTCGACGGTCCAGCCACTTACTTACCTGAGGCGGATCTCGAAGGCCGTAAAAGAACAGTACGGCCGAAGCAACAATTCTCCCACTAGCAGCAAAAGAGCAGCGAGAGAGCGTGCAAGTGCTCGGCAATACAATAGTTAAGGTTATGCTGTTGTTCTGGTTGGCGCTACTACTGTTGTTGTTGTTGTTCTGGTTGATGTCACTGTTCCCGCACTTACGTAGAGTAGAGCACGTAGAGGCGCGTGACAAGCACAGGCGGCGACCGTCACCCGTCAGGAGTTGCCACCGAATGACGCACCGTGGGCGACCGGTTGGACAGCCAAGTATTCAGTGTGCGCGTATGCCAATTGCGTTAAGTCGATAAAAGGCGTTGCACTTACAAATGCATACTAGGTGGATTGAGAAGTTCGTAGCATGTAATACAAGCAATCGACGAACAAAACCATGCACCTTTTCTTGTTCAGTATAGTCCCGCCTTGTTGCACAATACATCTAGCCCAACGATCGTCAACATACATTGAACCATAAGCAAAATATTCCGAATTGTTGACCCAAAATACTCGTCTATGACGCATATCACATCATCACTGATATGTATTGCCGGAGGGATTTGCAAATAATAAATAATAGTCGATGGGGCCCAAGTCCGGGGGATGCTCGACAATTTCTATCTTCGGTTCGCGAAATTTGGACACGGCAAAAAAAGACATAGCCGGGCGCATTAATGTGGTGAAAAGCTACATATGCATTCCTTCAAATGGTCTTGCTTATATTCCCCAGTTATCGCCTTTTCTGTAAAAAAGAAGTTATTATATAGAATACCTGTTGGTCGCTGAGCAGGCAGTTCGCCCTCTTACGAGGTCGCGTAACGTAGGCTGAGGGCGTTCGTTCTGCTTCCTCGAGCAGTCTGATTTCCTCGCGCCTAGAATATTTAAGCTGGCGGGCACAATATAGCTTTATGTAAGCTTTTCTGTTGTTGAAGTAATCAAGCCTGAGTCTGGTTAACACTTGTGATGGTGCCCTTACCGTCATTTGGCGCAAGAGCTCAAGCACCCCGCGGTAAGCGAGATTGCAAGCCCGAGAAAACCACTGTCGTAATCTCCTCTGCCCTGATCTCTGCCACCTGACTGCACCTCTCAAAGTGCTTCCTAAGAGTTCACAGAAAGTGTCTACAGCCCACCTCGGGGTTACCAACCGCTAAAAATTAAGGCGTCTATATGTCTCGTGGCGACAGACATTGCCTTGCTGTTTTTGCCGTATACCAGGAATAGTTACAACTGCTGACAGGTGCTTCCTTGCAGCTAGCTTAAAAATATAGGCCCTAAAAAGCACCTTGATGAAAAAGACCATACAAAAAATCGATACAATTCCTTTATTCCATGCAGGTTAAGGGTACTTGATAAGGTAGGTACATTGTGCAGGGCATTCGATTCAAGCAGGTTTTCTCCAATAAAGTGGGCGGCGACTTCTCTAGAAATACCTGCAACGCAACAAACTCAACACGGCAGCGGCTAGTGACACTGAGCTCAGGACAATTGGTGCTCGCTGAGGCTGAGTAGCAGAAAACGTAGGTATCTTTAAGAGCAAGGTAGCGGCCGAGATCGCGAAGAAAAACCTGACTAAACGCATTCTCTGGACGAGATAATTCAATTGTTCGATCCGTCGGGAATTCCTTCGCTGGTTGCTTTCAAAGGAAGAATGCTCCTGCAAGAACTGCGGCTGGCCAAAATGGATTGGAACGCACAGATAGGCGGCGGCCACGCCAACAACTTCTAAGAAGTTAAAATGCACATAGAGCCAGGCGAAGACGTTGCAAACGACGGAGCGCTATTATCCTGCAAATCTGCCGAACGGAAACGGCGACCGCACTGCTTGTGCAACGCCAGGCGGAAAACATAAAATCGCGTATTTTTTTAGAGATAGCCAGGAGGAAAACGCAATAAGAACGAAGATCGTATCGTAAACTGCATCAGTAAAGTAATCAGCCCCGGGTAGAAAGCATCACTTTCCGGTGCGACAACGCAGCGCTGCAGGTTGGGCAAACGACGCCCCGGGCAGATTGAAAACTTTGCTTTAGAATGGAATGAAGGAGCTACAAAGGTTGTCCGAGAATAGAAGTATGTTCCTTTGACAGTAATCCTGCAGATATTTTGTCGCGAGGCAAAGACTTATTGGAGGTGCAGAATTAGGAAGCTCTAAATTAATAGATTAGAGAGAGCAGACAATAAAAAGTGGCGTGGTCTTGGTAGCTTCTGCGCAGTACTGATCTGCCTTTTGGTATAGTCGGTCGCAGGCTTACCCCCAATATCGCATCTATAAAAAAAGGTGAAGCCCGTTGTATCCCGCCACATAATAGCTTGAAAAGCCCTTTATAGGCCGCGATATTCGACAAAAAATCTCGTCTTTGGCTCTCTAGTAAACTAGCCCAAAATGCTGTTCCGAGGTCACACATACTGGGGCGAGACCGACCGTGCTTGGTTTGGAAGTATTTAGACAATAAGAACGGACTAGGAGCAAGTACTAATAAGGGAAACAGCAACGAATCTAGCAGCAACCCACGCGGTTATTCAATCCATCCAGATTCTCGTCGTGGACTATGGCGGCAAGAATAATAGCGCTCATAAAGAGATTCGCCGACATTTGCAAATAATTCAACGATATTACATGCAACGTCAACGCCCCGTCGACTCCACGTTGAAGAAAGAAAAAGAACCACAGGCATACCAGATAACATCGTTAAAGAAATAATATTATATATATATATATATATATATATATATATATATATATATGCATATATATATATATATATATATATATATATATTCTTGCAGAGGTAGACCACAAGCAATGAACATCGCCAAAACAAACCGACTATTCCAGTCTATAGTCTATTCGCAGATTAGCCATGCCTAACATGCGAAGATGCGCGCAAGCTGTTGGACATACAACAAGGAACGCCCGATACTGCTGCCAGAGGAGGGCCAGCTCGTTCCAATTTTGATACACACCTGTTCACATAGGCAGGGTGTCGTGGATGCTATAGACTCTAAGAAAGCGCCTGTGATCCTGTGAGAGGCGCCGTAAGAAAGCATCAAAGAAAACAATCAACTGCGTGCCAAAAATATGCATGCAATACTGAGCGGTATAGGCGGGTGCGTCAATACTGGACTGTTAGTGGGCGTAGCGCAGAGCAGATGAGGTGCCAACTTTCAACTTTGCAGGGTTAATACGATACAGGGCCGGACAGGACAAAAGAATACATAGCGTTTTGTATGCGCTTTCGTGAGGGCAGTGTATAAATGTAGAACTGGTACCTGACCTAACAGCATGATAGACTTATTCCCGCCGTTGACACGCTACAGGTTCAGTGTCCGCGAGGCATATGGAATGACTCTGCATCTAAACAACGCGAGTAACTATGACGAGGCATATGGAATGATTGTATAAAGGTGGGCGTAGATTTCGCTCATTCAAATTTCTACTTGCACTGAGGCGATATTACGACCAGTTTAGGTCAGTGACTATTATATTTTTAGATAACGCGCGCACGCTCAAAAAGAACAGCAAAACTTTAACGTTAACTATCCAGCACAAAACACAAAGGCTGTTTGCGCGATTGCTCTACATATCTAGCCTGTTGGGCAGGAGTACTGCAGCCTGTTGAGCAGGGCCCCAAAACCCAGACTCCCTAATCTATATATTTTTAATCATCTGCGGACTCTCCTCAGTGTGTTTGTGACTCCCCCCGACCTAGGCAAGTACTTCAGAGGGCCAAATAAAATATTTTTTTTGTAGAAGATAAGGTAAACATAAGAGCATACGGTGTTTTGCCCATGCAAGACCAGAAAAACAATTTGTTTCAGGTTACAATGGGGCTCACGATTTGTTTTGACCCTATTGTGGAACTTCTTCCGTCTGAGTCGGAAATGTTGCGTTTTCATGTAAGGTCTTAGCAACAAATCCTTTTAACAGAACCCAGACCGATAACACGTTGACCTACTTCGTTGTTATTTTTATTAGGAACGGCCGGCGAATGAAGGGCAGGAGAAAGCGAGATGTATACACACCGATCGATGGACGAAAACGCCAGGATCTTACCACCAATGTAGCCTCGCAAGCCAGCCTTTGCGATAACCGTAAATAATGGCTAACACGGCGCGGCTGCAAGCGGCTGCATTTCTTGAGTCGCTGCCACCTGGTTGCAAAGTACACAAGCTTGCGCTACTGTAGACTGCTCAACTGGCTTCGGCGACATTGTCGTGACCTTGACTCGCATCAACACCTATCTACACACATTCGCACGTAGATCCTGACGGCGGGACGTGGAACGAAGCTAAACATATGGAGCGGAAAATAATCACCTGAACACCGCGCATGTCCGCAACGAAAGAAAGAGGGAGCTGGTCGCGCCATTGCCCGACAATAGAGGTGTTTGTGATTTTCTTGGTATAGGTTCGCTTGCTGCCCGTGGTCATAGCAGCTCCAAGGCGTATTCAAGGTCACGCGGGCAACAACACAAACGCGCTGGGGAAATACATTAGATTCAAGGTTGTTTCCAGTCTTCTAGCTTCTGCGAGAAAGTGATTCTTGCTGCACATCGTTGGTGCTGTGGCCTTATGCGGTAGTCTTCCGTCGCATGATAAGCAAACAAAAACATCCATACATTCAAGGTATTTTCTAATTGATAGTCCATACTTGGGAGGGGGGGTCCTAGAATTAAATTGCTAGAACTAGTTTAGACACTTTTTTTTCGAATCAAATATGACGGCGGAAGTACCTTGTTTAGGAGTAACAGAAATGACTAATTGTTACTGTAATGATGTGGCGGGACACAATCCAAACGTTCAGAAGCAAAGCTTATTAATTGGAAACGTTTGTTGTATCAAATTGATAGTGGTTCAATTCGTGGTATGTTTTCTTCGCCCCCTATGTCGGATTCCTATAGGGTCCCATGCGAACAGAGTAGGTAGCGACTGGTGCGATCTGGTACTCGTCCGGTTTGTAGTTTTTATTATGATGCATGAAAGGTGGTTGTCAGAACTAGGTAAACATAGATAGATACGTGGTTCATTTATTCACTTGACTTGCATACTTAACTACACGTGTGCATACACTTGAATCGGCAGTATAAACGAGCATGTTGAAATACCCATGACTCGGACATTTGTGAGAGCCCGTATTGCAGTTATACATACATATTGTTTATTTCGCAATAATTTTGCATTTCAAGATGGTACATAGATACAATATAATCATCATTATATACAATTTTAACACTTTAGCGACCGTCCCACCGGGCAAGAAAGTGCAAAGACCGCCGATGCGACTGGCAGCTCGCTGCGTGGTATTTAGCGCATACCTGCGAGCAGAACCGGCAACGACATTGATCGCCAACTTGGTGAAATCCTTGAGTTGAACACACCAAGTGATGATAGCCATGTACAATGTACCTTGTGTACACGTGCCGGCTAGTGCATGCCATTCCCTCCCAAAGCTCCCTGGTGAGGTACACATCTAACTGCGCTACCTCAGCCGAGGCCTCGGTCACTTTTCCCTGCCACTCCAACAAAAATTGTTGAAGTGGCATTGTAATAGGTGACTTAAGCCTGACTCTGATTATTTCCACTGCCGGTCCGCAACCCGCTAGCAGGTACACAAAGCGATTCCTTGCCGTGCGCGGCAAGCAAAGAACGCGCTTCATATATATTGTGAAGCATCTTTCTAGCTGCGCAAAATTTGCGGCGGAAAGATGGCCCCACACCCTGCCAAGGCTGTAGCTCAACATTGGCACAATCTTAAGCTCAAAAAGACGCAATGCAGCACTCAGAGACAGTCGTCGAAGATCTCTCACCTCTGTGTGAATAGAGGCAATAGCCGCCCGACACCTGTCGCCGATGTGCTTGGTAAAGGTCGTTCCCGTATAGTGCAGTCTCAGACCCAAGTACGGGAAGGAGTTGACAAACTCCAGCGGTTGGCCACAGCAGGGTATTACGTCTGCTGCAGCCAATCGACCCCCACGGCGAAACTTAATGGCTTTCGTCTTCCGCGAATTTATTTGTAGGCCCCTACGGTGAAGGTAACCTTCTACGTCGCCGACAATACGACGAATGGCACCGCGGTCCCGGTGGGCCACTACTATGTCATCCGCGTACATAACAACGACGGCGTTTCTAAACTCCTTCCGCACGTGGCGGGCTAGGTCTGCAATGAGCAAAGAGAAGGCTAGGCAACTGAGAGGGTCCCCTTGAGGGGTCCCTACGTTTTGCCTCAGCTGCAAGGTGTCTTCGCCCCTTATGTTTACTTCAAGGCGGTCTTCAGCAAAGAAGCTGGAGAGCACTCGTAGAAAAGAACCACCCACCCCAGCATGTCGAAATGAATCGACTAGTAAGTGACGGGGAGCTTTGTCGAAGGCCTTGACACAATCAATAAAGACGGCGTACAAGTGGCCCCCGGGCACAGCCAACACCCGCTCAACTTCCGACTGGAGTACGTGGATCGCGTCCTGTGTACCTCGACCCTTCCTGAATCCGAATTGCTCCGGAGGTAGGGTCTTCTCCACAGTTGGAAACACCCTCGAGATAATCAACTTGGCGAAGATTTTCTTAAGAGTGCGTTCCGACGCGATACCCCGGTAGAGATTTGGATCGTCCACGTTGTCACCGTATTTGCCCTTGAATAGCAGAGTAAGTCTGGCCTCGTGCCAAACCTGGGGTATGTGTCCCCCGCTGAGTATCTGATTAAACAGATTACACAGCTCCCCTGCTAAAACATCGGACGACTCAGCCCAGTGTTCGTAATAGATCCCATCAGGACCACTACTCTTCCTCTTGGGCAACCCGCGCAAGATCTGCACCACTTCTTCCACCGTAAACGGCGAATTCATGCAGTGCTGCTCCAGAGTGAGCGGTCGCTCAATAACTGGGTTAGGCGCGGGGGCGTTTGCATCGAGCAGAAGCGCACTAAAGTGCTGCCGCAACTGCTCCTTTGTCATGCTGTGCATGGCTTTGCTCAGCCGGCGAACAATGTAGACATGGGGTTCGCGCTCTGCTCTCTGAAGCATGCGAAACTCCTCCTCCTCATCATACCGGCGCTTATTCTCCACGAGCAGTTTCTTGTAGGTTGCTCTATGTCGGCCATAAAGCGCCCTACGATCAGCAACTATCTGGGGGTCGGGGTGCAGAGCCCGTGCTCGGCGCAGGAGCCCCAACACTTCCCGACGTTTTAGGTAGCAGGCCTGTGTAAACCAGGGCCGCGCCCGTCTTCTTCTGTACTTCTTCTTGACTACAGCCGCTTTGACAGTGGCCTCCAAAGCGTGGTTGCTTTGTTCAACGTCAGAAGTTGATCCCAGGAGCCGTAATTTGCGCGTTAATACACGCAAATCTAGCTGCCTAGACAAGTACGTTGTCGGCTGCCGCCGCGGGGCGCGCCCCTGGCCAGGCAGACACAGAGACGCTAGCACCGGCAGGTGCTTCCGTGCTGGAATATTAAGGACCTCGCATCCCTGAAATTCCGTCGGATGTTGAAGGTTATGAAACAGGAGGTCGATAGTGCTTCTTCCACTTTGGCAAACGTACGTGAATTTATCACGCTCATTCGCGCAATGCAGGCCTCTATTCTCTAGAAGCGTAAGAAGCACATCGCCCTTCCTGTCGGTGGCGCCACTATCAATACGACAGTTGAAGTCGCCGCCGACCAGAGTGGGTAGCTGGAGGTTTAGTCCCGCTAGACCAGCACTGATCGCATCGGCAACCTCAACGTCATCGTAGTGAGGTGGCAGGTAGAACAATGCGAGGTTGAAACTACCTGAGGTGAGTGTCATGCAACACTCACCTCGACACACACATTGCATTCGGGGTGACCCTGTTCGTAAATAGATTGAAAGTCCACCTACTGGTCTTCCCCGCCCTCCGTCTGGAAGACTCGCTAGCAGATGAAAACCTCGCATCTCATCGAGATGCAGTTCCACTCGCATAAAAGTTTCCGTCAGGAGTACAATGTCCACACCTTCAAACAAACGTTCTGGTGCTAGCTGTAAGGCCCCAGATAAACCTTCACAATTCCAAAGCAATAATTTGCAGCTGCGAGCAGCATGCAGCTGCCTTGGCAGAAGGCGTCATTGCTGTCTAGCTGTTAAGCCATGCCCGTCAGTAAACTCTTCGCATACCCTAGCCTGAGCCGGCGGAGCCCCCAGCCAGCGCCGGAAACTCACGCCTTTCGGCCAGAAGGCGCTACTTGAAACGTTACTAAAGTCACTATCACCAAAGGCCACGCAGAAGACGGAGTCCGGCCGGGAAACTTTGAGTTTCCAAATAGCACGCACTACAGTATGTCTCCCGGTTAGCCAACCACGCAGCTGTTCTGCCGACGTTTTCCGGCTAAAGCCCTCCAAACGGAGAGCTCTCATGGGCAACACACGGTTTTTACACAGTGTTATCTCACCCAGGTCTACTTCAGCACTTCCTGCTCGAAGAGGACGGTGCTTCCTATTCGCGTTAGTTTCGCGTTTTTCTGCTGCCGTTTGCTTGTGAAGTTGAGAGGCATCGCTCGGCCTCGGCCTCCGTATTGCAGTTATTCACTGTGTTAGCCTCAACGTTCATGAAGAAGTGACCCTGGCGTGCAGGAGGGCAAGTCATATATGGGTTTGTGTTAACGCTCCAAGGACAAACTTTGTACATTAGATATGTCCTCCTGTGTGAATAAGGCATCCTCATCATCAAAAAAATGGAGTACAGTTAACACAGCCTGGCGGCATTTCGTCAGTAAAAACCATACCAGTTTTAGTCAGTCGAAGCGTTGCGGCCTACTGATTACTAACCATGCGTCAGGATCTAGCTTCTAGACTACGGAAACCGCGGATATTGACGAGAACGCCGGTATTTCTTTAGCACTTCTGATTCTGTCTCGCCGGCATTCACCACCGTGCCTACGGTCTCTTCTCTTTTGCGGCTGAAAAACGACTCTGTTACACGAAGGCTGCTCTTACCACCTATAAAGATCTACGCCGCAACAACAACACCAATAACAGCGGTCTCGGAAGGTCGGTGCTGTTACCGTAGCGGCCCCTGCCTTCCGCCAGAGGCCGCCACCCTCGGTTTTACTCGTTGGCGTCTGCTACTCTAACAGCGCGTATGCAGCCGACGCCGCTAGGCCATGTTTATAGCATAAATATGGTTACTTAGTTCTGACCACCATCTTTCATTCCACACATTGAGCACCGTCAAAATAGGCCGATTTTTCTACAGGACCGTTCATAATTTATTATAGACGGTAAATTTAATATACAAATATATATATATATATATACATATATATATATATATATATATATATATATATATATATATATATATATATACATATATATATATATATATATATATATATATATATATATATATATATATGGAGTTGACTTAAATGCTCTAGTGATAAATGTAGCAAAAGCTAAAGCAGCGGAGTTTCGCCGCGGAGGTAGACTCGCAGAAAAAGATGAATCACACTTGAGCTCAGCACCAATAGATTTTGCTTAACATTTTTCATTTCTTGGAGTAGTCTTTCCAACGCAGGGTTTACATTTTACTAAACATATAGAGGTAAGAGCTCGTAAGGGCATTCTATCACTTGATTTATTTCCACTCCAGATTAGGTAAAATATACATTAGTATGATAAATATCACTACCGCCTCGTAATGATATTAATAATTACAGATCGCTCAGTGCCAGCCTTGTTAGCGAGGTGATTGCATTGCCCTTACCACCGTGATATCCTACGCATATTCCATAACAATATTTACAAACACATGTGTCACGGGGTTCATGGCATGCGTCTTTCTGGCATAAGAGGTGGTGAAAACCGTGCACAGCAAAACGGGCGATTATGTGCCTGTTTGTCCTGCCTGTGCCCTTCCAATCTAACCTAACCATTGCAACTGTCATATAAAAATGTGGGTCGATATCTGCCATTTTCTCTTCATATCGACGTATAAACTCGCTATATGCGGGAGTGTCTGGGAGAGCAAACTGTTTTTTATCTGTTCCACGAATAGTGGAGCATCGCACAGCAGATACGTAAGGCGGTTATATGCTGACGTATGTAAACCTAGTACCCGTTTTAAAAAAGCTGGTTTCACTTGATCGAGTGCACCAAGTTGAACCAAACTTAGCTTTGCCCACACAAGGGTAAGGGCATTCTATCGTTTCATAATATCCCAGAGCCTCATCGGTTGTCGCTAAATGTCGCTTTCAACATTTTTAATTTAAAGATTGCATCGACCGCTGCTTACGGGATACAGGTCATATGGCCCCATCTATCAAAAGCAAATCTGGAAGTACTTGACAAAATTAAAGCCAGTTTTCTAAAAAGAGTGCTAGTAGTCCACCGCACTAGCCACAATCGGCTTGTCTATCTGTTGGCCTCGACACCACTCTTTGTAGAGGATCTTAGAGCAACTTATGCTTTACCGAGAACGGAGGCCTTCGAGAATCATCTTGCCGAATAGGAGTATAAACTTGCGGATGTTGATAGGCATTTTTATGAGACTAGAACGATGACTACAAACTACTGGAAGAGCCCATATTGTAGAAACAGATACTTCGTTACTGGGTTTGCAATACATGGATTTCATATTAAGATATGTATACAAAATGGGTAGCACGAGATATCAACCGAGTGCAAATGCAAGCTATGCGGAAAATCGTGTGATCTGTATCACCTCTAGCAGTGAATGTACAAAAGCAATATCGCTAATGAAAGTTTTTCAGGAGAGCTGCAGCACATATGTGCATAAACCAAATATTGGTTAATAAACATATACCTTTCGAGTGCATCTCCTCTAAGTCATCGTACCTTAGACCACGGAACAAAATATTTAATCCTTATTATAACATATTGTTTATTTCGCAATAACTTTGCATTTCAAGATGGTACATCGTTGCAATACAGTCGTCATTATATACAAGTTAATCATTTCAACGACTGTCTCACCGGGCGAAAAATGCAAAGACCGCCGATGCGTCTGGCAGCTTGCTGCGTGGTCTTAAGCACACATCTGCGAGCAGAACCGGCAACAAAATGTATCAGTAACCTGGTGCATGGCCTTGGGTCGAACATATCAATTGATGATAGCCATGCACAATTTTGACAAAAATGTAGCTTGCTCCTTAGTAAGGTACACATCTAACTTCGCTACCTCTGCCAAGGCCTCGGTTAATTTTCCCTGCCACTCCATCAACAAATGCTGAAGTTGTCCTGAAATAGGTGACCTGGGCCAGACTCTAATTGTTTACACTGCCAGTCAGCAACCCGCTAGCAGATATACAAAGCGGTTTCTTGTTGTTTGCGGCAAGCAAAGAACACGATTCATATATTTATTGTGAAGCCTCTCTCTAGCTGCGCAAAATTTGCCGCTGAAAAATAGTCCTACACTCTGCTAAGGCTGTACCTCAACATTGTCACAATCTTAAATTCAAAAAGATGCACTGCCGCACTCACAGTCGTCGAGGGCCTCTTACCTCTGTGTGAATAGAGGTCCGACACCTATCGCCAATATGCTGGGTAAAGGTCGTTCCCGTATAGTAAATCCCTCAGACCTAAATACGGGAAAAAGTTGTCAAATTTCAGCGGTTGGCTACAACAGGATATCACTGCTGCTGCAGCCAATCGAACCCCAAGGCGAAACTTAAGGGCTTTCATCTTCCGTAAATTGAATTGCAGGCCCTTATGGCCGACAATTCGTCGAATGGCACCGCGGTCCCAGTGGGCCACTACTATGACATCCGCATGCATAACGACGACGGCGTTTCTAAACTTCTCGTGCACATGACGGACTAAATCTGCGATAAGCAAAGGGAAAACCAGGCAACTGAAAGGGTCTCCCTGAGGGTTCCCTACGTTTTGACCCAGCTGCAAAGTGTCCTCGCCCCTTATGTTTACTTTAAGGCGGTCTTCAGCAACCACCCACCCTAGGATGTCGAAATGAATCGACTAGTAAGTGACGGAAAGCTTTGTTGAAGGCCTTGATACAATCGATAAAGGCAGCGTACAACTGACCTACGGGCAAAGCCAACGCTTGCTTAACTTCCGACTGGAGTAAATAGATTGCGTCCTGTGTGCGTCAAACTTTCCTGAATCGAAATTGCTCTGGAGGTAGGGCCTTATCATAAGTAAAAAGCATCCTCGAGATAATAATCTTAGCAAACAAAATTACGGAGTGCGTTTTGACGCGATATCCAGTAGAGATTTGGATTGTCTACGTTGTTACCATTTTTGCTTTTGAATAGCATAGCAAGTCTGGGGCCAAATCTGAAGTATGTGTGCTCCGCCAAGTATCTAGTTAAACAATCCCCTGCTAAAACATCGAACGACTAAGGCCAATGTTCGTAATAGGTCACATCAGAACCACTACTCTTTTTCTGGGGTAACCCGCGCAAGATGCTGGAATAATAAGAACCTCGCATCTTTGAAACTCTGTCGGATGTTAACGAATGTAAAACAAGAAGCCGATAGTGCGTCTTCCACTCTGGCAGGCGAGTGTGCATTTTTCACGCTCATTTGCGCAATGCAAGACTCTGTTCTCTAGAAGCTTAAGAAGCCCATCGCCCTTTGTGTTGGTGGCGCTACTATCAATACGAAAGTTGAAATTGCTGCTGACGAAAGTGGGTAGCTGGAGGTTTAATCCCGTTAGACCAGCACTGATCGCATAGGCAACCTCAACATATTGAGGTGGCAATTAGAACGTGCGAGGTTAAAGCTATCTGAGGTGACTGTCATGCCACATTTACCCCGACACACACATTGCATTCGGGGTGACCCTGCTCGTTAATAAATTGAAAGTCCACCTGCTGGTCTTTCCCGTCTTCCGCCTGGAAACCTCGCTAGCAAATGAAAGTTTTGCATTTCATCTTGGTTGGGAAATGTTTTGGGGCATGCATTTGTGAGAGTAAACAAACATTAAGTTGTATAAATATGTGTATATTCTATACTGCTGAAACTATATCCTCCTTTGGACGAGATAAATGTATTTTTTATTGGCTTGACATGATCATAATCCCAAATGCGAGAAGAGCAAAGAATTTAGATTATTGCTAACGAATTTAATTCAACAATATTTATTCGCTAGTAAACGTTCAATGTTAATTAGTACCCCCTCACGCATACGCTATTAAGTTACCATGTATACACTTATCGAGTAAGAGCGAGAAGAGAGCACACGTGGATTCTAATCTGTCTTAACCAAAATGCATCGAACGTGTACATACATGCAAAGCGCGGTGAATGTGAAGCTACCATGATATGCGCTTGTTTGGCCTTAACGCGATGAACAAGATGGACCACCAGCACGCGCTAAAATAATCGGCCAACGTGCCAACTTGTGAGCCCGTTTCATCATCTACAACTAAGTAAAAGCTATATATATATATATATATATATATAAATACATATATCGCGAGCACCGCGCGATGCTTGACGAAGGGTAGAAGCAACAACAGCCTCCGTAGGTGCAGCACGACCAGCAAATCACAGCATAGCAGTGGATACCGCTAAGTCTACTGGCAAAGCGTTCTCTCGTCTCGTTGTCTACTGCGGCTAAGTGCGTTCATTACTTCAGCCACCAAACACTACAATGCAATGGCTACAAGGGTTTCCATTAAGCATTTCTATTAGCGAGTAGTTCGGACTCGAGGCAAGTACGACGCCTCAAAGAGGCAATTGCTCACGATCTCGCCTACAAGAAAATATGTCTTCCTGATTGTGAATATATATATATATATATATGTATGTAAACGGAATCGTAGAATGAAGACAGACGAATATACGCGGGGGGGGGGGGGGTACACACTTACTGATCTTATTAATTATAATTGACGATACGCAAGAGAGCGATACAGCAGCGCCGCCTCTCTTCGTATTATTATTATTATTATTATTGCCTAGCTAGCTCACACTATGTCCCGGCGGTTAGCGCGAGGCTGTTTCTTCGCCGGAACTCACACAGATCACACACTTGACAATGCCGCTACGCTAGCTCTAACAGTCACTCAACTAAATATATATATATATATATATATATATATAAATCTGCCTGCACCTGCCAGCCACAATCACTCACCAACCTCGGGCAGTACCGCTACCACGCTCCCGCCGCTGTCGCTGCCACGCCGTCGGACGTCCCGGTCGCCGCCGGACTAAGGGTTTGCAGAGTGCGCGTTGCGGCGAACGCTCGAAGTAGCAAAAAGGGCTGAGGAAATGGCGCGCACCCTTTTTATCCGGCCGGCGACCGGCAACGTGACAGTGCGCGAACAGTGCAGTGGCGGGCTGTGGCTAACATGCAGATATTATCATCATCATCATGGCGCGCAAATACAAACTTCAACCCGCGGCCATCCTATATGCAACAATCTCTTTGCATATATGTACATAGAAACACGTAATGTATTTACTTAGGTATCCACGTGGCATCTCTCGTTCTCCCTCTTTTCTAGGCATATTTAAGTTTTTAGGTGCGACTATAAGGCAGTCTATTCAAATGTTAAATTATAGAGGTTAACAAAGTTGCATAATGCAGGTATCGAGTAACTCTTTAGAGGAACTTGTTGGTTTAAACAACTTTTCTGGTAGTAACGAGGCCCTCGACACGATAGTTTTATCCCTCCTTGTTGCAGCATGTGTAATCCAAATCAAGTTAAGCTTTGTGTAGAAGGTAATGTACACTGTTGAGGCATAGACTCACTTTTGAGATAGTCTGGGAATCAGATTACTGGCAGGAATTTGATTTAAGAGAGACAAAATGCACTTTAAAGAATATGGTGCGCCTTGATGATAAAGAGGCGAGCGGAAACGTAATCCCTGTACGTGCAGTTTCCCGGGAAATTATCAAAGCTAGCGTAGCAATCCACAAGGAGTCGGACCAAATGCCTATGTCTTTTTGCAAAAATAACTCTTAGTGCACCTTTCTTAAGTAACCCGTCATATCCTGATCCGCAGATAAGAATATCGTAGCATACAACCGGCGGGAGCCGATTTTTTTCCCTCCGTGGGAACACCAATCGGCTTTAAATACCACAGCGCAGGAAATTTATTGAGGGTGCCGACCTAATCGTATCAATACCATCTTCTTTAAATCCTTCGAAATTAGATCAACAACCGAGATTGGATACAGAGCCCGCATGTCACAGCACTTTCCAAGCATAGCAAAGTGCCAGTTAGGTTTGTCGACTATCTGGTAAAGGTCGTCAAGGATCTTGCCACAACTGCCTAAATAAAATTCTCAAGTTAAGAGGTGTCGCAATGAAGTTGCTTGAAACGGTTTTTATAAAATGCATTTTACGCAGATTTGACCGCCTAGGAAGCAGCTTTTTTTTCTACTGTGTGTAATTTGCTGTGCCAACATCCGGAATCGAGGAAAAATACAGAAAGTAACTTGAGTGCCTTATTTGAGTTTTGAAAGCCAGCAAACTCAAAAGACCTGCCATAAATAATGAGTAAGATCTTCACGAAATCCTTGACTGCTAAATTTAAACTTTTTTTTTAAGAACGGTGAATGCATTTACGCACTGGCGCGACGGGCATAGCATGGGAGTTTACCCGCACTGTGTGGGACTCGGTCCTAACGGCTGGATCTTGTTCCGTTAAGAGCCATACCCACTAAACACACCACCCCCCTTAAATTTTAAACTCTGTCAGCCTGGATCTTCATTTAATAGTGCTACGGACTAACAGGAGCGGCGTCCTATGGCGGGTACCAATCGGATCAAGCGGTCGTCATCACTCCCGGGTTCCCCACCGCATCAGACACGCTATGCCCATTAACCTGTGAACCCGGTCTTCTGTAAACAAGGTCGCCTTCCTGCTGTCCGGAAAATCGCCGAAGCCGTTCCGTTTTGAGATTAGCTTTTTCTCTCAGTATTTCTTCAGCCAGTAATCTCCCCTTTTCGCAGTTTTCACCCGATCCGCATATGTAGCTTGCGAATCCTGACGCGGTCCTTAATTGTTTTAATCGACCACGTCACGCGGCTATCAACGAAACAGTAGCAAGGGCCTTGAGGACGGCAGGCTACACAAGTACGCTGGAACCAACTGGACTAACCAGAAACGACGGCAAGCGTCCCGACGGGATGACTCTCATCCCCTTTGAACCAGGCCGTACCCTCATATGGGATGCCACCGTAACCGACTCACTTTCTCCCTCAATGGTCGGTTTCGGTTTACTTAGAGCTGGTCACGCCGCGACCCAAGCAGAAACGAGCAAGGTGAACAAATACGCCGAACTGGCAAGAGCCCATAACTTCAGCCCAGTGGCTTTCGAAACCTTGGGGCCACCGGGCCCCTTGACTGAGAGAATACTTACTAAATTGGGCGAACGGTTAAAGATAACTACTGGGGACAAGAGAGCCGCACAATTTTTGCGCGAAAGACTTTCCATTGACGTCCAGCGGGGCAACGCGATCTCAGTTTTGGGATCGCTTGCCGAATGGTGCACACCAGGGCTGTTATAGGCTGAAAGTTAATACGTTCACTTACACAAGATTGTAATATATATTAATTAATAAAATAAGGGCGTTGTATATATATATATAAAAAAAAAACATACTAATTGTTGTTGTTTTATTTACCTGCTCTTGCACTGAATGATGTCGATGGCACCGTGCAAGCTGTACGCATTAATATTAAAGAGACATATGGTTTTCAAAGACTATATAACTCGCTTCGTCTCAAGCGGAATAACCGCAAAGAAATTCTGTTTAATATGTTAAAAGATAATTTGCTCAGGCGCTCCTCACTTATATGCATGGCGCTAATGTCAGCCTACTAGCTGACCTGCCGCCCTTAGATTATATCCCTTTTTTGTCAAGGAGGGTTCTGGCCCATTTTATCGATAGTAATACATTATTTCTATATCATACCTATACTGACTTTTTTCTAACCTATGTTAGCAAGCATGGTGGGTGCAGGCAAAGGTGTAGGCGATATCGATTCAACCCTCGAAATTTTCCGTCTCAAAAGTCTTATTGACTATCTGTCCAAAGTATTTGAAATACTTGACTTTTCAACGTTATAGAATAGATTAAATTATGTTCCGGGCTCTTCCTAAACGCTGACGTGGTTCCTAATTATTTTAATCGCTTCTTTTCTCCTCCGAATGCTGCAGTCATTGGGGTGTTCAGTGAGTACAGTTCCGCTTGTATCCAACCCCAAAAACTCAGGCTGAGAGAGTTGGGTCGGAGTTGGGTTGGTCGAGGCAATCCGCAGACTTCTGCACCCCCCCCCCAGGATCTGTGCTTGAACCTGTCTTTAATTTTAATAAATTTCATTACCTAGAATTACCACGGGAGGGGGGGGGTTAGGCAAGCCAAAAACGTTTGCTGATTATGCGATGTTATTTTTTCGCCTCAGTGCCTCCAAAGTCTGCTCGGAGTCGCCTTATCCTCGCTCGCAATTGGAAAGAGTAATTTATATCTTCAATAAATTGAGTTTTGTCATTAATACCAGCAAGACGAACGTTATTGTACTCCGAGCTCCTCAGCTAATACTGCACGTCAGCAAAGTTTTTTTTCTAGCAGGGATAAAATTGATCTTAACAAAGACCACAAAACGTATCGGACTTGGACGGCATGAACTGGCGTGCAAAGTTAGATTATATCAAGCCCAAACTATACGCCGTGATTTCAACGCTCTATCGTATATGGCCTATCGGAGTTCACGTTAATGGCCTTCTCTTGGTCCACAAAACGCTGTTCCTGCTAGTGCTCCTTTAATAACGCAAAACGATGATCCAAGAGCCATATTTAGCAGACAACGCGAATACTCCGTCAGTTATCTCTATAAGGTTTTCATCTTTTTCATCTTTCATCAAAGTTCATCATCTTCTCCCGGTCGACTCGCTTTACCTACTGAAGGTTGCTATGCTGGACTTTAAAATCACTCAGAAACTTCATGTTATGTTTATTTTCTCTTGCTCCCTCTTTAGAAAGAAGACGCGCCAGAACATTTGTAGGGGCTTTAGTCATTAGGAAATCTAGTCAACGAGCCTTTGCTTCACCATCGCGTTTCGTCATGACTAAGGCACAAATACTATGTGTGCTGCGTCTATAAAGGGTGATACTTCTTAAATGAAAATTTACGGCTGGTCATTATTAATGAGAACTGAAAGACGCTTTTATTATTTCATTGCGTATTAGAACGGTCGCAAGCATCCAACTATAGGTCAATCCTGATTGTGGACTATCTATCAAAGATAACTATAGATTTGTATTGTAGAAGCATTAATATTCCAAGAGCTTTTTCTCCGGATCAGTCAATTCGAACTCCGCTAACCACGTTCCATTGAGCCTAGTCCTTGCCTATCTGTGGCAGAAGTTGTGGACGTCATGGAAAATAAACGGATTTGCCTAAGTGTCTTTATTGCTGTGGCAGCGGTATTTAATATATGCTATATATTGGCTGTAGGCGTGGGACAGTTGATTCATTCCGGTCTCCTGCTTCGTATGACAGTTGTGGCTGTGGCGTCTTTATAAAGACACGTCGATATCGGAAAGCCTGGTTTGTACATGTCCTTCATTCTTTTGCATTCGATACTTCTGCATAGTCAGGCGATTCTGGTACGGCAATTGCCTATGCGGATGACACTACACTACCGTGCAGCACAGACCTATTATAAAATGCCATGTAGATAAATCACTAATGTAGGTCGAAATAATCATGAACACTTTGTAAGAGCCTTCGTAAAATAATCCATCTAGCGCAAAAAGCGTTTTAGAAACCAGATCTGGGGCTCTGCAAAAGGCCGGCCCCCCGTCCCAACCTGCTAACTGTCTGGATCTACTACTGCATGATAACATGTCATGAAAGCCTCATTTGGACGAAATAGCGCCAAAAAGTTTGCTGTAATCGCGGCATTGCGGCGCTTAAGATCCCTTGGAGCTTCAATTGAAGGTGTCCTCATAGTACACAGAACTCTTTTTTGTTCCGGTACTTCACTATGCAATATCAATCTGGGGAGGAGAATATGTGATAATATCACAGCGAGAAAAATAATTTAAAAGAATGAGCTTGTACGACGACAGAAACAATTGGCGGGTAATATATTGTTAGCTTGTGTTCACCTGCCAATGTGTGAATCGTGAGTGGAAATTTGGTCGCACTTATAATAGTGCCAATTGTGCGGTGTGTATCAATAAGTTGGTGAAAACGGTGCGTGTATCAAGAATTTGAGTTAAAAAACGGTGTGTGTATCAATATATTGGTAGAAACATATGCTTCTCAGGGAGCAAAGTTATTCCAAAAAGGTTTTGCGCGTTTCTCTAATAAGCAAGTATTAAAGAGGAGTTGTCCCAACGGCGGCCCTTGTATCAGTGAAATTGTGATAGATGTAGAGTCAACTATCATTTCACGACTGGGACGATCTGGTATAGATTCTCAGCCGCCGGAAAGTTTGTTTGCAAAATAATTTCTACGCTCTTATAGAACTATTCTAGACTGTACCAAGCGCTCACAGCGCCATAAATTGTCTAAGCGTAGCTCAAGCTGCCGGTCTGCCACAATCGCACTGTTGCGGCCTGCAATGCCGTATACACAGAGCGCCTGGAATTCTTTAAAGAACCAAAGAAAAACAATCGGCTGCGACTGAGAGTGATTAGCTGATAAAAGCAGTTCAACTATTACTGCTTGCAAGCGCAGTTGGACACTTAGACGTCTTTCGACCATTATATTTGCGTGATTTGCTCGGTCAAACTTACCATCGCAGGCTTCTCTCTAAAAATTTAAAGACTTTTTTAGGATTAGTTCTAAACGGAATTTGATCACGATTTCCCTGACTTCCTTCTATGGCGTGAGTCTCACCGGTGTGAGAAATAAAATCAAACGACTTAACTCTGCGCAGAGATTCTGCAATAGCTATAGCCTAATTATGAAAAAAAACGACTTTAGCAGCGGTTAGACCACACCGGAGTGAGTGCAACAACTAGTTACTTAGCTCCTCGTGACGTACGAGCATTACCGAGACTTCTCATAACCAAAAGAAACACATCAGGTTAGTGTCGCTGTACATAGCAGTATCCGAACTAGCCACAACATTAAAAAGCCACATGAATAGTTGGCCCGTCGGTAACGCTACACTAGGTGGATACACTGATCTGCGATCATTAATTCCGTTTGAGCAATATAGGGGGCTAACGCTCGGCGCAGCAAAATTTGAGATAATATCATTCTCAAGGGCACCCCCCAGGTCGTGAATAAGCAATACATGTATTAAAAGACGGCCTTTTAGGAATAATATCCGTTGACCCAGAAATCCTAGGCACTCGTGACACGTAAAAAATCCAAAAACACTTTCAGCTAGAAGAGGAACTCTAGAAACGGTCCATCCTCGTTTGATAGCCATGCATCCGCGGGCGGGTCTTAGTTTCTGGGGGTACGGTTGCGGCTCCCCGATATGTAACTACGTCCTATAAGGATCACCAGATATGCAATCATCTAGGGAACTAAAGCTCTACGATAAAACCAGTCTAGACATTCTCGGAGAGTTCTAAACGCCAGACTAGAATAACACGTATGGAGCAAAGCGTCCTTTCCAGGCGCTGCAGGCGGTCTTGGAATTTGGAGCGCTGCCAACTTGGCCTCAGTGGCGTCATTGAACCAGCTTGGCCCCTCGCGGAATCTCTGCTGGAAGACACACAATGCGACCTAAGATTCCAAAATAAGAAGCAGTGAGAGTAAATAACGACCCTGATCTACTGGAGAACCACATCTCACACAGCACACGTCGCTGGAATTATACAGGACCACAAAAATAGCAAGTAAAAAACTCAGACAGCTTTTCCTCTTCGGGGTGTCCTACACTCTCTACAGATAGCCACTATGCTATCTACGAACCTTTTTCTTGTAAGGTGTGTGGAGCTGTGGTTGAGGGGGTGGCCATTACTCTTTACGCTGCCCATGAAATTTTGTGCGATATTCGACGCATGCAAAACTAAATGAAATCATTAAACAAACGCTTAGGAAAACAAGGCTGCTTACTACTTTAGCACTAAGAGGACTTGATTTCGAGTTATAATACTACCATTATTACATAGCATATGTTTAGCCTATGATGCTACAGTGGATAGCACTGCTGCAACCTTGTATCTACGCAACAGCTTCATCGCCGCTGAATCGGTCGTGCACCATGCCGAAATGGAAAAGCAACATAAATGCTCTAATCTGGAGGATGGGTACCATCGTCTTTAGATAGTCTCGAGTCTATGAGCTGTGGCAGAAGAACACTCCTTTGAATACCACACAGCCCTATTTTATGTGGCAACAAAAGTGGAAGTTGAGACAGGTGACCGGCGCAAGGAAGAGTATCTAAGGCTATTGCTATCACTCGCCGTCTGTAACTGCCTCAATCAGCCGCCATAGGTTTATAGAAACTGCAAGGATTACTTAGCAATTACAAGTTTTCACTGTGTTCGGATAATTTCATGTAATTATTATATGTACGCAAGTATCGCCTAGACGCGGCCATCGCCCGTGATATCCTCTGCACGTTTTGCGATATCAATTAAAAAAAACTCGTGGTACCGCCACCTATGACCCAGTGTCTCATGCAATAGGCATGACGTGATAGCTCCTTGACAGCTCGACATTCTCCCGAATCGGCGTGTTCTGCTACCCGATAACGCTGCCGTGAATGAGACAGTTAAATCTTAGACAAGGTGTTTACCGTGGGACCGTGAAGGTTTAATAACTTCATCGGGTCGTGACTCAGTGCTTCAACCAAGACATCTGGGCTACTCTCATAATTCAATTGAGATCCGCGTGTCTTGTGAGCCTTTCGGGCAGCTTTTAGGCAGCTCAGCTGGTGTAGACCGTCAGAGTCGGCGAGTCCATCACACGACATGCGTGAGGACGGTCCACAAACGGGGTGCCTACTCAAATAACGATCACCGTAAGAAGTTAGAATTCAGCATAGTGCCAAGCTGACGGGGCGGCAGGGCTTGAAGCCATCCCCCGCTAAAGAAATGCTGAGCCGCTAAGAAGCGGCATGTTTGCTTATTGATGTAAGGCTATCCGTGATATCCCTTGTCGATTTCTCACTACTGCAATCGTCGCATCTGCCAGCACAATATTTTTTTTAAATTGCATTTTTGTATCTTTATTAACACGTGATTCCTCCAAAGAACTAAATATATTTAATTGTGAAGCGCAGCAAACTGCGACAACGTACGAGTCCTTTTAATACCAAATATCTATTGGAGGGCCTGCTCCTTTCTATTTCTTTTAAACTAATATTTAAGACCTCGCCTAAAATAAATCTAGTGGTCTGGTCGAACTAAAACTGCGCCTCCATAAGCAAAGGACCGCCTGCGGGTGTATAGTTGTCAAGCGCGGGCAGATTCATAAAATAGCTTCTCGATTTAGTCAAAAAAACGGCTTAATAATGACAGGACTTGGGTGCGGTTATGCAACCCTCTCTGTGCGAACGTCGACGATGATGTCACAGAACCCGTTAGTTTTCTTCTCTGCTCCGTAATGAGAGCACCCAGAACACCTAGGCCATCTCGTGTCGTAATATTTTAAGTACTGCCTGCATGATCGTTTGGATAGCCTTCTCTTGCTTTTCTGGATTGACCCAGAATTTGATCATCCGAACATTAAAAAGGCTCTGTAGAGAAGTCAGATCGGAAGTGTCAAGTCAAAGCAATGCTGACCTTAGTGGATCTCCCTGCTGGTTTCCGTATTAGACTTTATGGCTATATGTGTAGTCTAAGTAGTAATTTAGGAATCTTTGTAGCCTTGCCGTATCATCGGAGAAGAATTTTGGAGCCTTTCTTTGCACTTCGTCGAAAAATGTGTTTCTTGTTATTGTTGGGTTGCGCCGCTTATACATGAAGAAGGCGCCGCAGTCGAAGATGGACACAAAGCTGAGGTTCTGCTGAGCTACTGCAAAAGTGCCTACACACAGCCTCAGAACGTCTCCACCGGGAGAATCAAGCAAATGGCCCAAATACTCAACGGCATTGAATTCCACCCCTTTACTGTGCTCAAAAAACTTCTAAATCTGCAACACAAAAGCAACCTAATAAAAACCTACCACGCATTGTATTTAAATAAGTGGCTGAGTTTCTAGCGGAGCTGCTGGCATTAATTTTCACTCGCTCCTTCGAAGATGGCGAAGTTCTTACCATCTTCTGTGAATCCATTATAACACCTGCGCACTAAAAGGGCTCTAGAGCAACTGCTGAAAATTGCCAGCATATTGCTCAGATTAATCAAGGAGAAAATAGTTGTTGATTTCATCTATAATTTCTTATTCTCCAACCAACTTTTAGCAATCAGCAACACGGGTTCACGAAGGGACGATCGACGGCAACCCAACTATCGGAGGTCTCTCATGACTGGGCCTGGCGCAAACTCAAGGATCTCTGCTCCACACCGTTTACTTTGACTTTTCGCGTGCTTTCAACCGGGTTGACCAGCAATTTTTTCTAGCAAAGATGCAATCCCTAGTCATTGGATCTAGACCTATCTCACTGACGGGAGCCTTAAGGTCAGAGTGAGAAGTGCTATGGTTGGTGCTGCTGCTTTATGCCCCTTTGGAGTCCCACAAGGTCCTGCCTAGGGCCGCCCTTGTATGCCATTTTTGCCCAACACCTTAAACTGGTCCAAATGACACTGCATATTTTATTAACGGCCATAGTATACCCGAAGTGTCCACACACAAACACCTAGGTGTTACATTTGATTGTCAAATGACGTATACAACTCATATAGCCGACGTTTTAAAATCTACGTCTTGTTTGTGCAATCTCATTCTTAGAGCGTTTATCGGGCATGACCCATCAACAAACATAAAAATGTATAATACGCTTGTCGTACCAAAGTGGACATACTGCTCAAACGTGTGGGCCCCTGTCTATAGAAAAGATGTAGAACTGTTTCAGACAGTGCAGGATAAATTTGTCAAACGAGTTGCTTGGCGTTGCAATGTCAGACGTGAGAGCCTCGTACTCCCAAAAGTAAGCGAATACCATATGCAACGTTGCCACTGGTTGAATTTAGATCAAAACATCGCTTGTTGATATTGCACTTAAGGCTTATTTTCACAGAACACAACACATTTATCATTAATTACGAAACTCTAGTGCGAGAAAGAATATCAAGAACTTTTCGTCTTGGTATGATTTTTTTCGTATCCTTTAGTCAAATTCAAACAGAGTCTTTTCCGATTATACTCTTAATTGCAGACAGTTTTTACAAGCGTCCGTATTTTGCAACGCAAACTTGTCAAGATGAAGTCATTACGTAAATGTAGGTAGTGCATGTGAGTTATATGGTAATTAGTAAGCACTGGCACATCATTAATCGTTTCGTTACTTACACGCTGTTGCGGCATCTGTGGCCAGTCCGAGTTGACTCCGGTTCAACAGCGAGTATCATTTAGATTAGATCTGGAAATTGTAGCCCAACGTTCTACCTCGGACATCGAGGTCGCACTAAAAAGGTCGTGTCCTACCTGAGGCGGGGCTGGATTACGTCTCAGCTCTATGTCTGGATTCAATCCTAAGCTAGTCGAAAAGCGTTCCCAGTCGTTACGTTAATTTGTTAGTCTCAATTACGAGCCGTTTGACTAACCTGCTAATGAGTTAGTATTATTGGGTGCAGCTGCGCGCCCATGACCATAAATCGTGGTCTAGCAGAATAAAATACCATTTAACTGTTGAATCATTTGCTATATGCAGTCCTCGTTGGCAGAAATAATTAGATTTCTAAGTGTGATTAGGTCACATAATTTTATTTGCGTTTAAACCTTCTTAATATTCTACTTTCTTTCTTATCTTCAAATAGAAAATAAACTACACAACTTTCGTAACAGACTTGCTAAACGCGCGCTAAATAGTAACAAACGCAATATAGCAGGGGATATTCTAGTGGTACGCTTCTTCCTTCTATATATACGTCCTATTCGTTTAAACATACTTTCTTGCACTGAGCTGCATCGTCTACGGAATGTTTGCATTTCATTAAGATACTCTAGACGTCATTGCAATTTTTTTCTGCTCAATCCTATTTGAAGATCGGATCGAATCTAATTGGCATAACATGTGAAACGCGCTAAGCCTTTGAAGCACGGCCTTCCTCAATAAGATGACGAAGTTGCCTTGCCGTAGCAGACGCAGTTGGTACAGGCAACAAACAAATACCTATGTTGGTTCTCCGCGATATATAACTATGCATAGCCTTACTGTTTGTCACTTAGATGCCATCGGTTACTATAATAAGAAAATATGGATACAAAGTAAAATTGTAGCTAAACTGAAGTATACGGCAATATGTGTATTGGAGGAGAGATAGAGAGAGAAAGAGTAGAGAGAGAGAGAGTAGAGAATAGATAAGAGAAGAAAGAGAGGGAGAGAGAGAGAGAGAGAGTAGATAGATAGATACAGAGATAGGAGAGATAGAGATACATAGGAAAAATAGAGATATATAGATAGATATAGATAGATATAGAGATAATATATATTATATATATATATTATATATATATATATATATATATATATAAAGGTTCCATCAAGTAAACAGAAAATTGAATCACCTTATTTGCGCATTAAGGCAGTTTCACTTCCAGATCTTCTCGCAAAGGGTTCCGAAGTGTGAAATGATATGCTCCTCTGACTGTTTGACCCTTCTGTAAGCAGTCAAGCTTTTACTTTTAAATTTTACTCTATAAAAAACTAAAAGTCTTTTTTTTTCAAAATCTAAAAAAATATTTTAGAAAAAATTAAATTAAGTAGAGTTTTTTTTGCTTAGTAATTGCCGGGCTATTGCGTAGTGGAGAGCTGCTAGGTGTACTTTTCTTGCCGGACGGCATTGTAAAGGCATTAGATAGTCGAAAAAACAAGCTTAACTTCGCCACAGACAGACTACTTCAATTGGGGGCACACTGCAGCCTATTCGACCACGAAGTTGACACACCTGCTCTGAGGTTGCAACCTGTTCTTATCGCCAGAACTTTAACAGCCCTCAAATGATGGACTTAGCTTAGACATTTTGGAAAATATACTAAATCTTAGACTGACCGCTGTGGCAAGAGAACAGGTAATGCTCCCTGCTTTCGTTAGGCGGCCTGGGTGTGCCGAACGCGGTCATGATGGCAGGACGTATCGTCTCTGATCCAGACTGCAGACAGCATTAAACATTGGATATTGGATAATGATGGTAGGATACTTGTAACGCTGAACTTCAAAGGCCGCCTGACGAATTGTCGTCGCTATTATTAATAGAGCACCTCTCGTTGCTAATAGTGCCGGGCTTCAAGCTGTTAGTAGTCAAGGGGATGGGCTTGGTTACACGCCCTAATCTGTACGCGAATTAGGACTCTTGGACAACGAGACGACGCGCATAAGCGCAGGACTGCATCTTTGTGTTGACCTAGTTTTGCCCCATCGATATCGTTGTGTTGGTTTTGTAGACTCGTTGGCTCACTATGGCCTGTCACGCGCCCTGCGTGCAGGCCGACGATCACGTTACTCCGCCTTAAATGACACCTTTAGTCGCGCACTGAAATGTGCTGGCATTCCGTGTGTTCTGGAACTCCCGGTGCTATCCAGGGGTGATGGAAAAAGACCTAACGGTCTGACTTTTGCACCATTTTGGCCGCATACTTGTTTGAGACACAACTGTAACCGACTCACCCGCCCCTTCAATGTGCGAACCGAATAGGTCATGCCTCCAGGTTAGCAGAGGTTAACAAATGTAGAAAATACTCTAGAGTTGATTATCCGCACGCGTTTTTTCGGTTGGCATGGTAGCTAAAAGCCCCCTTACACTCAAGCTGATTTAGCGCGTGGGTAGAGGCGTTAACCTTTCAACGGAAGACTCGAGAGCATCCAAGTTCTTGCGTCAGAGGCTATCGCTCGACATTTAACGAGGAAATGCAGCGTCCGTTCGAGGCTTATTTTTGAAACTGCGCTAATCTTGATTTAGAGAAGCCGTGACCACACGTTGGTGTAGAGATCATTATCCACTTCAGAGTGCTAACATAGCGAAGGTATATAAAAACATTATATATATATATATATATATATATATATATATATATATATATATATATATATATATATATATATATATATTAGGTTGATCTATAAGTCCGTTCGGATTGTTCACCCATTTTTTGCAGACGCATGTCCGTTGCAACGAAAAGTTTTTATTGAGTTCTGTATTGCCCGTCGAAGTAATGGTTTATATACGTATTAACACTATCTAACGAATCGAATTCTTTGCCATTAAGAGCATTTTGAAGAAACCGAAGCAGACGGTAATCCGATGAGCAAGGTCACGACTACACACAGGATGTGGCAAAATATCCTATTCCAAAGTCCATTAACTTCTTAGTGGTGAGCAAAGATGTGTGCGGTCTCGCGTTGTCGTGGTTTAAACTCACTCCTCGTCTGTTCGCCAATTCCAGCCGCTTCTAGTCAATTGCCTTCTTTGAAATGTCCAGTTGTTGACAGTATTCTATCGTATTAATCGTTTCGTTTGGTTAATAGATCACACCCTTCGCATCCCACTAATAACTTAACATCACGTTATTTGTATGGAGTCCGAGCGTGGCAGTCGCTTGAGGCCCGCACTCCGTTTTTAAGCCGCGCTCTTCTGCGGACAACGTTCGTATGGAGTATAGACTTTTTATCCCCTGTCATTATAGTGCGGAGGTAGGGGCGATCCTCGTTCTTTTTTAGGAACTGATTGCACTTTAGCACATGCTCTTTCGTTGGCGATTGCTTGGCGCGTGCGGCACCGGTAGATTCAACTTGCTGACGAGTGCCTTCGTCGTACAACGACAATGGCTACAATCTCGCGCAGCGAGAGGTGTGGCTTTTCGTTCGACTACTGTTGTTAATGCGGCCGTGTTTACTTTCAAAGGCCGGCCGGGACGGTCTCGGTCGTTAGCGCCGAAGTTGCCCTTCATATTTCGGACAAACCACTCTTAAACTGTCCTTTATCTTTTACTGCCTCTCCGTCAAACACTCTGCATATTTTTGTTACGACTTGGGTGCATTCTTTCCTTTCCGGAAATAAAATAGCATTAAATGACGAAAATGCACATCAGGTTCATTAAAATCCAGTTGTTCTTTTTGCCCTCTACCAGGGTGGCCGTAGTCTTTTTGAGATTACTGCACCTGGTCACTCTAACTTGCTACTCACGCTGCTTAATTTTGTGCGACGGTTTTCGCTTTTGAGATTGATTCAATGGTCAATGGCTGTACCATAGGTCAGGGCTTATGGTTGTTGAGGAGAGCTTTTACAAGAATTTACCATGTCAGAGGACTTTCCAGTCTTAGGTTCCAGTAGAGAGTAGCTCTTGCTTGTGATTATAGCACTTAAAGCAGATTATCTTTTGTAACAGTGCTTTACGTCGTCGGTCTCTCCAGGCTTGCGCATGCGGCATAAAACAAATTTCCAGGGCGGCACAACCGGATTACTTCCCATTGCTGGTTTCACTTATTGAGAGTATCAATTCTACTAATGATTAGTGGAAAAATTCGCCAAACTTTGCAACGTGATCTTGGTAAGAAACCTTATAGGTTTTTGCGGGCACTTGAACTTACAGTAAAGAAGAAAAAATATGATTACTTAGCTATATTAACTAATGATTTGCTTACATATTTCGCGCAGAGGCAAACACACATTCACATACCAGTATATTCATCACGGTTTCAAAAGTCGAGCCAATGGACCTACTATATCACATCGCCATGTCGAGAAAGTTGTGAAATCAGACGAGCCCAAGTTTTGTTACCGAATTTTCTATCTTAAATTTTTAACGTACACGGTTTGCTGCAAGACACACGTGTTTGTGTTTTATGATGTGTCAGTTCCGAGGTCAATCGTCGAGCGTCATTTCACTCTTATATCTAGATATAACTTGTACGGCGGCTGTAGACGCCAAATGGCGTTAAACGCCATAGGTATTTGTGTCTCGTTAATGAGGCGGTGTTTTGTGGCACTGGTAGGCGTGCATTCCCATAGTGAGTGGTGCGGTATTTAGCATGATGTTGACTCGGAAAGCAGATCTGCAGCTCATAACCTTTTTCGGGTCAGCCGGACCTTGGCTAATTGCCCAGGCTAAAACCTCCACCATAGAACTTGGTAAACCATTTTTGAAAAGTTTGTTCGTTGACGAAAGTTGTCCTCGAAAACTGTGGAGGGTTTCCACAAGCAATAAAGCAACGTTGGAAACTTTTCCGAATTCGCACAGCAGAACACTCCAAATTAGCACTTTTATATTCTAAATTTCTCCGCCTCGAAGCTCCGCGCCAGAAAGCAACTAAGCTCTTGACATAAAAGAAAAAGAACGGAGTGTATCGGCTGATGCATTAATCAAAGCTGCTCTGTCATAAAGGCATTGCCCTTCTCATGCTGATGTTGCCTAGAGGACGTTGCATGAGAAGAGCAATGCCTGAATGATAGAGCAGCTTTGATTAATGCATCAATCGATTAAGTCCGCTTTTTATGTCGAGAGCTTAGTTGCTTTCTGGCGCGAAGCTCTCTCTCTATATATAAATATATATATATATATATATATATATATATATATATATATATATATATATATATATATATATATGTCATCGTTGTCAATCGTTATCTAGCTATGAAGCGGTATAGGCGATGACATGAAGGAGTGAACCGAACTTGCTCCGTGGATAAATTGAGCGCAAAAAACGAGCGTGGTCGTCGAACCACATATGTCTCGATTAGCAGCGAGACTTCGTTGTCGGTCTGGTTGTTAGCAACCTGTATGCAGATTGAGGGAAAGTTCATTAGCTGAAAGTAGTGCCAACTGTTGCTTGCCGACACATCTATCCTTAGGTGTACGTGTCCGGGTGCCCATTTTCGGGAGTACGTGTCGGCGAATCCGAATCTGCGTTCGACGATACGCATAGCCACCACAGCCCTCAGCAAAGCCGGCCAATGACGGCTACGGTGGCCTATTTTGACAGACGGCCTTTCAACGGTAATGCAGGCGATGAGCAATACAAGTCGCCAAGCTGGCCCTCGTTTGCGAGTCTAGCATCATCATATAGGATGCTTTGCTTGATCTTTACATGCGCCAGATTTCCCCGCACCGTAGGCAAGATAGAGATACTTTCGTTAGTTTGTTACGTCTGGCTTTGCTGCGAATGGTTCACATAAGTAATTCCCCGACAAGAACTCAACTTTCCTGTTCACTTCCCCATTTCATATTCACGGAAAATGCAATCTAGTGTCTACACGTTTTATTCAGTATTGTAAAATTCAGGTAGACGCTTGTCACCAAAGCATGTATACGCCCATAGCATCCGCCGCCCCACACACACTTGTGCAAAGGTACAAATCGTGGTTGGGACGTCTCAGCTATTGTACCCAGTTTTGCAGCGGTGTTACCTCATTTGACACATGCGATAGATAACCGCTTAGGGGATACTAGGTTGTCACTCGGGCCCGGTGGCGTGGTGCATTCGCCTGTGCCTCGCGATTGAAGGAGACACATAGGTGCGCGGGTTCGAGTCCCACCGTTGCACATTTGTATTTATGGGAGTCCGTCTATGAAGCAATGCAAAAAGCAGTCCCGTGGATGTTAAATCTTGACTGAGAGCCAGCCCAAAAGGTATTTTAGGTTGTCTGCTCGGTTGTGCTTGAGGGCATTTGACATTTTGCTTGATGGCCATTGACGACCTCGTCCCGACACCTTTGGACTACAGTGAGTAAGCCAAATTTACCCAACGTCTTTGAAACCACTCGCATGAGATTATACATAAACCTAGTTCCGCGTATCTCGGTAGCTAGTTCTGCTACCTGAGCATTTCATTAGATTATCTAGCGTGGCTACACATCTAGGCTGAAGTGCACTGCAGCCAACAACAGAGGGTGGAATTTGAAAGTGGGTCACAGTGCTATCCTACGCTAGGACCCGCTCGTTTCAGAGCTTAACTAGGGTCAAGCCGTCAGAGCAGCGCCCATCATCCAGGCAGAAGTTTCGTTGCTGCCAGAGTGATTCGAGTCGTGGTCTGTACATAAGAGATTGTACGGCCAGAAGTTGTCGGTGGCCCTCCCGCAGCCACAAGTGTTTCGCCTTCCGATCCGGCCGTCAAATCTCCAGGGAACGATCAAGGAGCGAAACAAGTCTATCTACGCCACTGATTAATTCACCTCGAAGCGTAGGTAGCGCATGGACGAACAACTCACACTTACGAGTTTAGCCCCCGAACATGAGGCTTTTTTCTTGAGCAAAAGTTCTGGACGCACTTTGCGGTCTTAACCGCAGCTGCCCGCAGACCCTGCAAAGAGGCAATCGTAAAAGTACTACACAGATGTGATGCCTCTAGACAGACATCTGCTGAACTAAATATTTTTTTGGAGGTTACAACTCTCTGCGTATGGGTGTTTCTAAAAATTTGTTTGGGAAAACCACTATTTTTGGTGCAGCTTCGCACTAACGAGCATAATGCCATCTGCAAATAATAAAGCAGCTATTGGAAACTCCTACCTCCGCCTAGCCTTGTAGTAGGCTCTCTGTAGAAGTGCACTCTAAATATGGCTCCACTCATTAGGAATCTGGCTTAAAGTCCGTTTTTATATAGAGCGTAAATATATGATCAAAATATCTATATGATAGAAATGCCATCTAAGACGTGCCCACCATGTGTCTGAATTACTCTTGTATCGGTATACAACATCCTTAGTACCTGAAACAGTGTTGTGTTGAGCACGTTCTCCTCAAGGACCTCCGGTTGCTTTGCTCTGCATACTCAGTCATAGATAGCTACAGCCGGGAAAGGCACGTACCATTCTACAGTATGCGCCATTTGCCGCAATAACCCGCAATTGCATTTTACCCACGATTTGGTGGCTTGGTCAAAGTACATTTTGGTGGTTGAGAAAGCAGTGGGACAGCGCATTACTGGGACTGCTCGTTCCGGAAGAAGAGTGACTCTGCCACTTCCCCGGACGACGCGCTGCTAATAGTGTCAGCAGCGTTGGATTCACTGAATCCAACGCCCCACAGTTTGACAGGCTTTTAGCGATTTTTACTCACTTAATGACAAGTAAAACGATGTATGAAACACGGATGTTCTGTAAAGAGCATGTGTTTAAAAACAACAATAAACTGAACTAATTTGCTCGTCTCATACAGATGCTACCGCCTATATGCCGTTTGGCAATGGAGAACAAGGTGTAAAAGAGCTCAACATCTGTCGCAGAAAATAGGTACCCAGTCGATCCGAAGGGGTGGGCAGGCTGTGCGGCAACGGGCAAGGCAATCGACGACAGGCGAATAACAACGGATGGCCGTGTTGAGTATTTGCGCAATTAGCAATTACAGCAGTCACACGCTATGTAAGTGAACGAGGTTTTGCAGCTCAGCATCAGGCGGATACAAGGAGAGCCGGGATGATAATTGTGGAAACGCGTTCCGTGTCAACGGAGACGCATTCGGTACGAGGAGAGGTGCATTCGGTGTGATTCGAGCTCCGTCAGGACAGGAAATGAATAGGAACGTCACCTTTTGATGTACGAAAGGCCTGCAAAAGCACTCGTGCATGTACAGCTTCAGCGGCCAGTTCGTTGGATACATCGCGATGTACGGTCGCCACCGGTCGCGGACTACGAGAGAACTGAACCTTCTACGTCTGCGTGAAGACACGTAGACAATGGATGCTGCACCCAAATTCAGGAGCTTCAAACATAACCTGTAGACAGTCAGCCAAGATGCCTTTACAGCGAAGACAATAGCGGTACTAGAAAACAACAATAGCGGTAACTGGATAGATAACACAATTTACGAGGAATAGGGAAGGACAAATCCGTCCGTGTAATAATGACACCAGTTGCAACAGTAACAACAATAACAGGAACGGCGACGTAATTCTAGCTTAATCGTCTTTTGTTATCATCTTCCTGGCAATAGCCAATAAGACATACCTACTTGAGATCTAATACGCGGAGGAGATGCGCTCACGACATTTATATATATATATATATATATATATATATATGTAAAATTTATTTCTCCTTCAGACCGTCTGATTGTACCTCCTCACAGAGCTGTCTATGTCCAAAACAAAATATCTGCCGTCTTAGTATTAGACATTGTGTTAGTTGTCTATCTGTATCTGCAACAAACATATTATGAGCGATTCTCGATACCTCAACATTTGGTAGCTCACGCTCATAGGAACATAGATTGACAAAACACCTAAGTGTGGTCGGCGAAAAAAGTCGTCAGCTCCGCGGAGTTGACTTAATCTTCAGTATTACTCAACCAGGTACAAACCTGCAGGCTAGGCCTGTAGTCCGCAAGCGTTGTCTATATGGCACAGGGATTAGTCAGGCAGTACCGAATCAGCGGCCCGTTGTGGCCAGTTATTTCGGTGCATTGTGCTTGTTCAGCTTGGATCACCATCATCACTGTCATATCCTGACGCGGATACCCTGGCCGGCTCTTTCCTGTCAAGAACATTGGTACGGCGATAACGATGACGGCGGAGCAGCACGACCGGCGAAAGATCCCATCGCCCTTATTGGTAACGGACGGACGCCTTTCAGCGCCATATTTCGCTTCTTCGTTGCGATCATGCATAATAACGCTCCCTCTCGCTCCCCTTTCCTGTCTTATTCACGTCTTTTCTTTGTTTTACTTTGTTCTATAGGTGCATAATGATTCCAATCGGCAATCGAGAGCCAATACACGACACAATAAAGCGCCAGCCGTGTCGTGCCGCCGTTCGCGTGTCTTATTCATTCTTCATCTTCTAATCGTCTCCTGGGCACGCAAATATATTGTTTTTGTTATCCAGCATCTTTGTCACGTTCGCAAATCTCTGTACGCGATCTGTACTTCTTCTTATTTCGCTTCCCATATATATATATATATATATATATATATATATATACACATATACATATATATATATATATATATATATATATATATATATATATATAACATGACAAAAGACATCGCAAGCGAAGAAAGGGTGCAGATATTTTTAATGGGCAAGCGAACCTACAAATTCTCTCTAAGGGATAATAATATTCCATGAATGCCTATTGATTGTGTTATTATTACTGATGGCATGCTGTTTTTAACATGCTTTTTTTACTGATGGCATGCTGTTTTTAACATGCCATTTTTACTGATGGCATGTTAACATTTACGCATTATGCAGCGTTTCAAGAACATTGTTAGCTTCACCTTACTAATATGTTGCATCTTCGCATTTAGTTCAGTGAGAATATTGTCATGTACAAAAATGTTTATGTTTACTTATGACATATAAATTTAAGCACCAGAAACACTATAACATCGTTGAAAGACTCCCAAATTAAGTCAACGAATAGCTCATTTGTTACATTTTTTTGGAAAAAGGCTACAGGCAGAAAATGTCTCCGCAATGCCTAGCCCATAGTACTGCAATGCAATGCAAACTTTATATAAGACTTGTTATGATCTAAAAAGCCAGTAAATGGTACTGATAGGTACTTAAACTGTACACATTGACTTATTGACTTAGTCTATTGATCTAAGGCAAATCGAGTACGTAAGAAAGAAAATACGATCGCCTGCGGTCACCTGTTAAGCGGCACTGCACTCTTTTGTGGTGCTGCACTGCTGCCACACCTGCGTTGTCTCTCACTGGTTGTTCTCGAATGCGGTAGATCCGTCTTGGTCTAAGTAGACGTTTCTATCGAATCTTCTGAAGTTTTCTCGTACCTACTCGTATTTATCCTCTTCACTGCACGTTCGCCAGCACGTGGCGTCTAGCCCTACCACTCGTGTGTCTAACTGAGCGTGCCAAGATACAACAAAAATACCAAGTTATCTAGGAGCATTTGAGAGCATTGTTAGACAGCGATCTAAAATGGACCACGTTCGAAAACAAATCAAGTTTAGAGCAAGATATTCGGCAACTGGGCTTTACTATGCACAGTAATTATAACAATATTTAAAAAGACAAGTAGGGTCTTACCGACCTAGGAAGATGAAGCTCGACTTGTGCGTTGAGATTACTCGCCCAGTGATATCTAGTGATATCCTGTCGACAGGATGGGGATTGGAGAGCGCGGAAGTCAGGTTAAAGTAGCCTTCATATTTATATGTACATATAATGAAGGGACACAGCTTTTGTTCAAGCGCATTTGAGTAACGCTAGCTATCCGTGGACGTCATTAGGACAGAGTTCTGTTGATGATTACTTTTCGTCAGTTTGTGTATGCATCATTCATTAACTTGGCACCGTATATAAGAATTCTACTCATGGAAAGCCATAATCCCCTGAAAGAAGCCAGTTTTGCATTAAGCTGTCACCAGTAGCGCCAGCTGAACATCGAAAGCGAGCCGAAAAGATGCCTCTCAAGGGAAAACAATTGCTATTGTGCCAATATATGCAATGATAGAAGAACAGAAACTGCCTTGGCTAATTCCCTGCTACATCTAAGCAGCATTTTACCTTTGTCACGGTCCGATCATTACGCAGAAACCAACAAATATATATATATATATATATATATATATATATATATATATTTACTAGTAAACAATAAAAACATTTATTCGAGTTTATGCACTTACGTTTGTATACTTTTACTTGCATTATTGCATGTCAAATTATATGCACAACGAACATGAGACACTGAGCAGAGTCAACGAGAGTTCACGCTTTGAATTATGCATAGAAGCTGGCATGGTCCCGGTGGCCCACCGGGACCGCGGTGCCATTCGTCAAATTGTTGGCGACGTAGAAAGTTACCTTTACCGTAAGGGCCTGCAAAACAAATTGCGGAAGACGAAAGCTATGAAGTTTCGCCGTGGGGGGTCAATTGGCCGCAGCAGACGTAATACCGTGTTGTGGCCAACCGCTGGAGTTTGTCAACTCTTTCCCGTATTTAGGTCTGAGACTACACTACACGGGAACGACCTTTACCCAGCACATCGGCGACAGGTGTCAAGCGGCTACTACCTCTATTCACACAGAGGTGAGAGACCCTCGACGACTGTTTTTGATTGCGGCCGTGCGTCTTTTTGAGCTTAAAATTGTGCCAATGTTGAGCTACAGCCTTGGCAGTGTGTAGGGCCATCTTTCAGCGGCAAATTTTGTGCAGCTAGAAAGCTTCACAATATATATGAAGCGGGTCCTTTGCCTACCCCGGACGGCAAGAAGCCGCTTCGTGTACCTGCTAGCGGGTTGCGGGCAGTGGAAACAATCAGACTCAGGCTCAGGTCATCTATTACAGAATTACTTCAGCAATTTTTGTTGGAGTGGCAGGGAAAAGTGACCGATGCCTCGGCAGAGGTAGCGCCATTGGATGTGTACCTCGCCAGGGAGCTTAGGGATGGAATGGCACTAGCCGGCACGTGTACACAAGATACATTGTGCATGGCTATCATCACTTAGTATGTTCGACCCAAGGATTTCACCAAGTTGGCGATCAATGTCGTTGCCGGTTCTGCTCGCAGATATGCGCTAAATACCACGCAGCGAGCTGCCAGAAGCATCGGCGGTCTTTGCACTTTTTCGCCCGGTGGGACGGTCGCTGAAGTGTTCAAATAGTATAAAATGAATGAATTGTATTGTATTTATGTACCATCTTGAAATGCAATGTTACTGCGAAATAAACAATAAATATATACATATAAAAAATAGAAGCTGGCATACAATTTTGCAAATATCAGCATACCGAGCTAACCTGAACGGAAATTAATACATTCAAAGAAAACAATAAAGGTTAATTATCTGTGGAAAACAGAGTTCTTCTAAGGGGACTGGGGAACAGAGCCGCCAAAAAGCAGGTAGGGTGAATGCATGCTTCCAAAATAACCTCCACCTCAGCGCAAGCCAGCCTACCTAGAACAACTAACCGTGGATCGATTTCGGCAGTCTTCTTTTCGCGCAGCCTGTGTTCCTAACAACCCAGAAGCGCGTCGGCTTGTGAAAACTCATTGAAGTAAATGTGCCCCGCACCAGCCTACACCGGCGCAATCCGGGTGGTTGGATCAAGTGGTGGTGATGTCGTGCTGAGTCGTGAGCTTGCTCATACATAGGGGTAAGACTGTAGCAACTTCAGCCGTTCTCTGTGTTTGACGCTCTACAGGGTAACGACGACTCACATACCATCACCATTAGCAACATGCGTAGTGTTACAAAGTACGCATTTAACTTCGCCCTCGTCGTAGTGCGTTCTCTTTAACAACTCGCTATTCTACGCTAGTGCTTCAGCCAGCAGACAGATTTTCCGTTACCGGATTCTTCCACGTCACATACGCGGAGCCGTAGCCCTTGTCTCATGCCATTCTTACGAAGTTATGTGCCGGTGACGTACGCTGATTTCGCGTCTTCTGAGCGTTCTCGCTGGGGAAAGTCCACAGGAACTCCTTCTCTTGTGGACGACTTTCGACTGTGGACATTGCGTTATGACCACAACTGCGCCCTGTTACTGCTGGTGAGTTCCGTTCAGCTTTTTAACACTGTGTACGGGGTATGTTTTATTAAAATAATGTGATACTCTTTGCAAAAGTACAGCCCTCTTCTTACCAATATATTTAAAAAATAGTACATATCATACTCCATAGCAGTGGTAGCTTGGGCAGCAATATTTCTTGTTTTTTTAATTTTAAAAAATCCGGGCCTTTTCCATGCGTAGCACCAAATCCTACTTAGGTGGAACTAGTTCTGTTTCTTATTTATTTGTGCACGATAAGAGCTGCAAAGTGGTAGTATACAGTAGATTCGTACGAGCCAAACTAGTGAACAAAAAGTGCGTTTGACTGTGCGCAGAACCACCTTTCCTTGACAAACGTTGTAGAAATGGCAACGGTAGAGCCGAAGCCGCTCACAAAAGGCAGCGTCTAAGAACTTCTAGCCGGTTGTGAAACCTTTATAATCAACGTTTATATGCAAATTAATTAACCGTAAACATCGGTCTTGCACTGTATAAGAAGTGCGTACACAGTGAAACTGTCTGCGAAACTAACGCTATTGAACAATGTTTGTCGGTAAAAGAGGTAGAGGTGTAAAAGCGTTACGTCTAACCCGCCACGGACTCCTAGATATTAGCTGCAATTATAAATATGAAAACTGACGGACATTGCGTTACGGCGGGCACAACTGCGTCCTGTTACTACTGCTCCGTTCAACTTTTCAACACGTGTACGGTATATGTGTTAAAAATATATTGTAAATAATGTAAGGCTCATTGCGAAAGTACCGCCCTGTACTTAAATATATATTTTAAAAAAGGCAGAAGAGAGCAAATATTAGATTCAGTAGCAGTGGTAGCTTGGGAAGCTGACGCACTATTTCAGAAAAAGCCAGGCGGTTCCCATGCGCACTCCCGAATCCCACTTAGGTGGAACTATTTCTGTACACAATATGATATGCATAGTGATAGTATACAGTAAACTCGTACAAGCCAAACTAGAACACAACGTGTGTTTTATTGTGCGCAGAATCACCCTTCCTTGGCAAACATTGGAGAAATAGCAACGGTAAAGCCAACGTCAGTTACAAAAGACAGCGTCTAAGAGCTTCTAGCCGGTTGTAAAATATTTTTAATCAACGCTCACGCGGCACGCAAGGCTGAACGTCTAAGGGCCAACAAATATACTCAGCTCGTCATCGAGTTAATTTTCGTGCCGCTAGTATTTGAGACACTCGGGGAATCCGGCCCTGAGACATGGTCGCTCCTTCAGAAGATTGGCAAACGAATCGAACAGGCGCCAGGGGACAAAAGAGCTCTTGACTTTCTACTTCAGCGGCTATCTCTGGCGGTTCAGCGCGGCAATGCGGCAGCAATAATGGGCACAATGAGGGGCAGCCTTGAAGATAATAAGCACGACTGGTAGCGCTCCTTACGAGCCCCAGTGTACTTAATTAATCACATTCCCCTGCAACCATAAAATTAAACTATTATTTATATAACTTTAAAAAAAAACGTTTATATTCAAATATAATAACTGTAGGCTACGGTTTGACACTATATAAGAAGTGCGCACGCAAGTAGTACTGTCTGTGAAACTAATACTATTGAGCAATGTGTTGTGGGTAAAAGAGATAGAGGCTTTTACGCGTTATGTCTAACCCGCCACCCGGACTTCTAGATATTAGCTGAAATTATAAATATAAAAAAAACATCCTAACATATTAGGTTCTCACTCGTACACCCCAGAACTAAGTAGAATCAATTGGAGCAGGTCTCCCGACAGAATCTAAATTCCAATGGTCGACCAAAAAAATAGTAAGAGTAATAAGCTTGAGGGCTTGAATCTCACGTTTCAAAAAGCGCATCAATTAGGGTGGACGTTGCGTTGTAATCTAGAACGAAGTCACCTTTATATGCGACAATTTGTTTTTCCTGTACAGACCATTTATCGTTGTTATTTTAAGATGTACAGGGACTTAGTACACAAAGTACTCCATATCAGCAGGCGCTTATTCGCCAATCTTAGTAGCAAACTAAGCCTTGTGTTATATTAAATCGAAACGTATGCCAACTGTGACCGAGCATATGCGTTCATCAAATTTCAGTAAAACTAATTTATTGATAAAGCTTTTTGCTTATGCCGGACGGACCCTGTGAGCAATTACCAACTGCTGGAAAAGCAGAGTATATCATACTGCGGTTACGTCAGAACCAGTATAAAGTTCTGACTTAGCAAAACGAAAGATCTACGTAAGAGTATCTTATGTAAGAACTCCTTGAGCTATCTTAAATGCTTGAAAAGAATGAGGGTTTTATCTTCGTATTAGCGAAGCACGTCATACAGATTATGCAGCATCTCCATTAGGCCAAAAAGTTGTCGATAAGAAAAACTTTATGCCACCACACTTCCTTTCGAAATCAAATATAGTGAAAAATGATATCGTATGTTTTACAAGCTGCGGACCTTGGATAACCACTTTGTGTGACGTGGATTCGGCTTTAGAGTAGGCTAGACGGCGCACTCGTTCATACGAGCCATTCAATGCAGATATGTCTGGCAGACCATGTGAGCATGTTCTTCGATAGGTACCAATAAAAGCTATAAGATTTGATTTTAGTCCGTTGGATTACTATGTAAAACAGGGATTGAGCAAATATCCAAGAAAAATCGACAAATTAGACCTTACTTTTTCTACTAAGCAAGTAAAGTTTTCGGGCTGACCCTCCGCCAAGATTTAACGTTTACGGTCTCTGTTTACAGTCAAAAACAAACAAGATAGAACCGCCTGCTTACAGATTTCTACTAAGCAGGCATTTGCGAAAAGCATATATCTAGCGTATGGTTAAAACACGCTTGTGAGCTGTTTAACCCCAAGAAGCGATGATCTGAATTGCATGGTAGTTACACTTAGAAAACACTTCCGTTAAAAGTGTCCACACAGGCAGGTGCAAACAAGTGCTTTAAACGTCGGTTTTTACTTAGATACAGATCTAAAAACAAGCAACATACGTGTGTAAATATTAGGATAAAGGACTATATATATACATGCATGGGTTGTTTGATAAGTAAGGTAGTTTTCTTTTTGTCCAAAACTTCCCACTTTTTCGAAGGTATCAAAACATTGGAACACCGCTGGATTTAGTTGAGCAGATTTGTAAGGAGGCGGTTCTATCTTGTTTGTTTTCTACTGTAAACAGAGCCCTATGCCTACATGTTGCAGCCGCTTGTTAGACTTACCGATGCGTCTTGAAAACCGGTCCTCGTTCTGCGCATACCTCCTCCCATTCACCATTGCAATTTATCCTTCCTCGTATCTTTCGTTGTATATCTATATATATATATATATATATATATATATATATATATATATATACTGGACGCAAATGTAACCGACGTAGCTTTGCTTGTATCTGCTTGATATGTCTGCTAAAGTGGTATCTAGGATGTCGCGCTAACCCTCATGTTTTATTTTAACAGATATATCAATCAGATACAAGCAAAAGCTATGTCTGCAATATTTTGACTAGTCAATAATCATGATGTGGACGTAAATACAGATGAATTGCTTTAAAATCAAAGTACTCAATCAACGTACAGGCTAACCCTGAGCGATTTAAAAGTCCGGGCAAGTTGATGTCATGCTACTTTAAGACTTATTATTATTAAGACTTCCAAAGAGCGCCCTCGGCAACCCTTTCCTTAGAGATCTGCGTAGAAGGAGCACTTGATGAAGGCCTAGCACTTAACAAAATACCGCTTACAACGAACATTCTATGCCTATACCGAGCCTAAAGAGGGAATAAACATGTAGCTGAAAACTGTACTGGTGGCCTGGTCTTTTGTTCACAGAGATGAAAATACTTGGCACGGATACCATCATCACACATATATAAAGCCGGACTTTTTTAATATTGAAGGAAGTGTTTAATTTAGATAGTCCCCAAGAAAAAAAGCTAGCTAAACTAGCACCATCTGGATGGCCCGCAATGAGAACGCACCCATTATTTTACAGTTAAGCCGAACATTCGACAGCATTATGTCACTAAAAGCAAGAACAAAACTAAAAAAGGGCAGGCGCATAACAGCAGACAAGAAAAAGTACCTTGTTGAGAGACAAAGTCAACAGGAAATGTATTTACCCGGTAGCTAATGTCAGTGTTTACAACTCCTAGTAAGTTTGTGAGACTCCCCCGCCACATGAAACTGTATCCTTAAAAAACACCCTACATTTATTCCTAGAATTAATTTAGAAAAAATAGCATTACGTACACGTTCATTAAACCAAATGTAATTTGGTCCAAATAGATAATAAAACAACGACAGCAATGTCATATAAGTAAACAATAACTTTCTAACGCATCAACTGCATCTGGTTTGGTTGCTGATCTAGAATTCAAGTAGAGTCACTTAACTGAGCGCCGATATCTTCCCCCACAAGTTGCAAATGCAGCTGACGTAGGAGACAGTCGGGCTTTGACGATAACACCGTCGGACTCTAGTTTGCTTCAGTCACTTGGCCGCATCAAACACACGTTTGATGCGAGGGCCAAAGTACGGCCCTATCACTGTTCCGTATGGCCAAAATGTTGTGGTTAGGTTCTATAGTATTGTACATGTCAGTGGCGTTAAAAGTACGGTACGAGAGACACAAACACTCTCTTATTTATTACTTTTGCTACCGATGGAACAAGCCGTTGCGAATCCGGCTGTGCCAATGCTCCGGGTGGCTTCTCGTCGCGTTGCTGGTGCATCTCCGGGCGAGTGGCCTCTTTCTCTCGAGTGCGTGGACCGACGTGAGCCGTTGCTAGAAACAAGACGTGGTGGTTGCACAGTTGCAGACATGGTGGAGGGAAACAGCAGCACAGCTGGTCTCGGCTAGCCGTTTTGCTGCGGCAAGGTGGAAGACGTGCCAAATTCGGGCAAAGACGGTTTGTCGGCATGACGGCATCGGATTTCAATTTTTTAATCTCATCACGAGCCGACCGCAGATCGAGCTGACTGACTCTGGTGAAGGTGTCACAAACGGCTGACAGCTCTTGTTGTTGGGAAAGACCTATCAAATCAGCAAAGCGACGATGGCGTATGTTAGCCTGCAACCCAGAGAGAGAGAGAGAGAGAGAGAGGGGGGGGTTTCTGGTTGCAACTCGGACACACGCGCGACTGCAGTACTCCAGCAGAATGTGGAAAACATTTCACATGTCCCGCTGTACTGCATCCATGCGAGTAGGATCCAATTCCAATTCGTTCCAAAACACACATGTCACGGAGTCCATGGGGCGTCAAAAGTGGTAGCCGGTGGTAGAAACGGTGCGGCGGAGGGTAGACACAGTGCAAGTAAGAAGTCAGTCAATAAGTCTGAGTTCAGCTCAAACTGCCTATCAACGTGACGTGAAGTGGGGAGCAACTAGGGGCAACACGCGAAACACTCGGAAAACAACAATCCAGAAATAATCACGTTCGTTCACAGTGCAATATATATATATATATATATATATATATATATATATATATATATATATATATAGTCTTCCTCCGCCTATGGATGTCCCGAACGTCAAGAGAGTTATAGCTCGTTATTTTTGCGATTTACTGCGGCATACAACTTTTCTAGCAGTCTATTAGGAGCGATGAAAAGCACCTCCCTATGCCAAAAGAGACATAGTCCCATCCATCGATACGACAGCGTCAGATGTCTTCTGTGGTTAGGTCACTGAGTAATAGGGACCTAACCAAGTGTAGATTGTCCTTACCTGGAATGTCCGGGACTTTACTTATATTTGGTCCCTAAAAGTCATTGCAACGTGCCAAAGACTGACACAATGAAGGCCTTTGGTCGCTACGTAAAACTATGAAATTTTACAAGCAAGTGCCGTGTATCCGGACTGCAAGGACTTATAGCCTTGTACTGATGTTGGGCCCACATGTTTATTGGTTGGCGAGGGGACAGTTTGTATGTATTACAAAGAAATATAATAGATATTTCTATTATTTTAATGCGTACGTTGAGCATATGATACAATTAATATTTGTGGCTGCTGAGAGCAGTGTGCACATGAGCTAGGATCGCCCGTAGGTGGCAAGAACGGTCAGCAAAGATCACTACATAATTTCGCTCATAATTAAGTATATTTAAAACCGCTTCTGTGTTTATCGAACTAAAATGGACTTACAATTTTGAAAGCAAATATATTTTGTTCATGGCAAATGGATTGCTGGAAAAACGCTTTCCAACGAGACTGTTCTTCAAACGTCCGAAGAGGAAATAATCAGAGGGGGCCAGGTCTTGAGAATTGGTAGGTTGTTCATTGAGTTCGAACCTCAGTTGGGCCAGTTTTGCCAATGCTTGCCGTGACTTGTGTGCAGGAGCATTGTCCTGGGGAAACAGGACAACCTTGTTCTGCAAAGCGGGCCGTCACTATGAGTTCTTCAGGCAGTTCAACAGTCTTGCATAGTATTCTCCCGTGATTGTTTTACCGCTCTCAAGGTAGTCGACCAGAATTATTCCACGTTAGTCCCAAAAAACCGTAGCCATCATCTTTCCGACCGATGCCGTTGTCCGCACCCTCTTCGGAGGTCCTTCACTAGGTGCACACCATTGGCGAGATGCTTCTTGGGTCTCGGGAGTGTAGTGATGGACCCAGCTTTCATCGACGGTCACGAATCTGCGCCAAACATTTGACGGATTTTTCGACATCTTGGCCAAATTTCGCTGTGAAGCGGAAACACGCGCGTCTTTTTGGCCTTGGCTAAGCAAATGCGGCACCCATTTTGCTTTGAGCTTTTTCATTTTCAAGTTCTCGTGCAGGATGAAATGCACACTACCCAAACTGATTCCCGAAGGCCTCTGCTATCTCCCTAATGTTCACTCGCTTATCTGCGGCAACGATTTTCCGATTTTTTTCACGTTTTCCTCATCAGTTGCCGTTTTTGGCGTCCTAAACGTAATTCACCCTCGGTGCTCCTGCGACCTCTTTTTAACTCATTATACCAGTTGGAAACAATGGTAAAACATGGCGCAGAGTCACCGTATACCTCGTCTAACTCTGTTTTTACTTGGGTCGCATTCCAACCTTTGAAATAAAAATGCTTGATAACCACTCAAAACTCTTTTTTCTCAATTTTTCAAAATCACGCCGATACGTTGCACGGGAAAAGCGATCAAACGAATAATAGCCGTGAAAGCGCGCCAAAATTCGAATTCTGAAAAGCTCGTTTTAAGCACCTGTTGAACTACCTGTATATATATATATAGACGCAAAGGATACAAGCATACATGTAGACGTACGTACAGCTACACATAATTAAAATCATTACGTAAACAATTACGTAGAGCATTAGCCGATTATCTATACAGAGGCGCGTGCAGAATTGTTACCGTGTTCCGTACGTCAAACGTTCAGGTGCAACGAATGGTACCTGATATATATATATATATATATATATATATATATATATATATATATATATATTAACATCATTAAACTAATTACATCAACCTATTCGTTGGGCTTTTGCCGAGTTTCGACATTGAAGCGCGTGCAAAGTTGTTACCGTGTCCCGCGCGGTAAACGTTCAGATCCAACTCACATGCCTGCATCCACGTGGCCATGTGGCAATATTGACCGTTCAAGCGGCGAAGGCGAACTTCTTTGCATGCAAGTATCGTTTGCAGCACGTTGAATGCCGTGCACAATATTGTGCATTCGACTGGAAGTGATAGGTGCTGCACGTAACTAGTGCGTCTCGCGATGCCAACAATGGGCAGACACATTGGTACACGGGCATTCACGGGGAGTACGAATATTGTTCTGGGGGTTCTGTTTTTATTTATTTTTAGTTTTGTTTTCATCCTAACTCGTTCCCATTGGTACTCTTTAGCAAAGCAAAAAGGCCTTTTTACGGAACAATAGCGCATTGGTCTATCAACCAACTCTAAAATGCTGGTGGCCTCATCGTGCTCATAAATTGCCTTATCGGTGGATTATCAAGCTACTATTCGGGCTGGGAAAGGAAAGTACGTTTGCCTACAGCTAATCGGGTACGTGTTTTTATAGACACATGTGAGTACGCAGTACAGACGTATGCCATTGACGCGATAGTTTTTGGCAACGTATACCTATAGACAAATTTGCATGCATAGATATATATATATATATATATATATATATATATACGTGGATCTAGATCTAGGTTTGAATCTGCTCGTGTGTGTCTATCTGACATCAAAAAGCAAGAAGAAACAACAAAAACTAAAAAAAGAGCAAGCCATATATTTATATGTTTATGTACGGGGTAAAAAGTCCTCAAACCAGGGCGAAACATCACGCTTTGGGCCCTAACACCAGACGGAATGCGTCAAGATCCGTAATAATCTTTGACCGAGTTTGGATGGAATCAAAGCGGGTCAATTCTGTATCCAACTATTTATCGCCGTTAGACTTTTCTCGTAAGTTTTATAAAGTAAGATGTGCTTTAATTCTCCCACGATCAGCGCTGAAACGTGCATTCATGTAATTTAGTCTGATGTATGTGAAAATTGCTAAAACATTGACTGTACACAGCTTGTAAAGATCCAAAAAGGCTACCTTACCGATATTATACGTTATTTGAAATGACATTATACCTGTATTGAAAAAAGAGGAAAATGTGTTTACCCGATCGTAAACATCCTTATTTGTATGCTATAATCTTGGTGTATTTTCACTCCATATATTATTATTATTATTATTATTATTATTATTATTATTATTATTATTATCTAGTAGCGTATTAGTGTGTTAGAGTGATTATTTGCACATTGGGCAAAACACCTTTCTGCAGCAGCAAAAATGCTTATAACATTGGATAATTGTCACTGATAATCTCAATGCAGATATGTTTATGGTCAGGTGCCAACTGCATGCGTTTCTTCTGTATGAGTGTTACATGCAAGGTTGTATATTTGTAACCCTATATAGTTTTTTGGAGGCATCTGTGCGTTGCATCTTCACGATCAGATTTAATTATCATACCATGATATATATTCAGGGTCATTCAGAGAGTATTGTACTTCTTTCGAGGTTTGATAGAACTCGGCAAGAAAATAAGTTTTCCCTATGGAGGGAAGACGTGGAAACGTCTTGTTTAGGAGAGAGAGTGAAGTTTATAAAAGTAGTTTTTCTGCCTTTTTTCGTACATAGTTGTGCAAAATCTCTGTTTGCGGGAGAACCAGTCAACGCATGAAGGAACCGATTATACCGGCGTGTTCGGAGGAAAATTCTGCACAATGGAAGACACTTCACTAGCTTGCGTAGCAAAAAGCTAATACCCAGATTAAGGAAAGTCATGAAAAGTCGATATTTTACGTTAACGCCTCTTCATGAAAAATCGTAAATGTTTCCATTGCGACCAAAATTGTACGTCCGAAAGACCACTCTCACGCAATAGCAAATTTAATGCCCATCATTTTCGTATCAAGGTGATGGTGCTGCGTTACGTAGTTGTCAAGTCGCTAAGCTTTTTCGACAGTCATAGTTGTTATGTTTTACGTGCAAGTTTTTCACGTTCAGAACCGTAAAAATTTGCCAAGACGTTTCCGCCCCCTCCTTCCACTAGGAAAATTTATTCTCTTGTTGAGTTCTACCAAACCTCAAAATATGTATCTAACTTTCTCATACGCCCTATGGAAATATGCATGCCTTCGCTTTCGATATGACTGTCGAAAAAAGCTTAGTGACTTGACAACTACGTAACGCAGCGCCATCTTCTTGATACGAAAATGATGGGCATTAAATTTGCTATTGCGTAAGAGTGATTGGTTCTCCCGCAAACAGAGATTTCGCACAACTATGTAGAAAAAAAAGACAGAAAAACTACTTTTATAAACTTCACTCTCTCTCCTAAACAAGACGTTTCCACGTTTTCCCTCCATAGGGAAAACTTATTTTCTTGCCGAGTTCTATCAAACCTCGAAATGCGTGCACAACAATATGAATGATCCTGTATATATATATATATATATATATATATATATATATATATATATATATATATATATATATATATATATGGGTAATCTAGTTAGGGGAAGGTTCACTGGCCTTAAGGATCTTGCGACTAAACGCCGTTTGAACATTTTGGCTGAGCGCACATATATAAGAGGTATAAGGATACCAAAAAGGCTATCCCTTCCAGAAGGCTCTCCTAAGACTTTTTTCGCTTAATCTATTTTTCCATCAAAGCCTTGAATTCCTTTTTGTATCAAGTTTCTACAAACACATTCTAATTCATACATTCATCGGGCATCTATGCATTTCGGCACCCAAAGTAGACCTCAAAGAACTAGTATGAGAATTGTGGATTGACAACGGCACGAACCTTATTTTTGACAAAATATCCTGGCGGAACGTTGGCTTACAAAGGAATGTCAATATGATAAAAGATTCTGAAAGCAAGTTTCGATTGATATAGTATCCGTTCCCTTCTTTCTGATTTGGTTGCATCTAGTAAAGCAATGAACATCTGCGTGGTCATATATAGGGTATATCATAACAGTATGTATTTATTTTAAGGTTTGCTAGAACTCGGCACGAAAGTATTTTTCCCAAACGAAAGGAGTGGGCGAAAACGTCTTGTTTAGAAGTGAGGATGAAATATTGAATAGTTTGGCGGAAAATTCTACACAATCTAAATGACTCCTAACGCAGGCTATCGAAACATAAACAACCGGATTAGGAAAACATTGAAAAGTCGATATGTTGTTATGTTTTCCGTGGAAGGTTTTACGTTCAGAACCGTAAAATTCTGCTATTAGGCCCAAAACGACTCACTAGCGAATTGAATGCCCATCATTTTCGTATCAAAGTGCTGGCGCCGCGTCAGGAAGCTGCCAGGGTAACTAAACTTGTTCGATACCCATATCGAAAGTGAAGGCGTGCATATGTGCTAGCATTTTGACCGGCTTGCGCAAATAAACCACTCCTGCTTGATCAGAAACACACCAGTCTTGTTTTTCTAACAGCTTTACCCTGAGCGCGGGCTTTGTTTCGGAGATCGCTCGGGTTTTGATTCGGAGTTTGCGCGGGCCTTGGTTCACGTCATTCGAGGCGCTAAAGCGCCATAAGACAAACCGGCATAAGGCAAAGCTCCAAAGCGGGAGCAGACGACCTGCCGAGCGTTATATACAGCGAAGTGCTGGGTTTTCTAGACAACGTGTCATTTAATCGCGAACTGCAGAATGTATTATAGTTTCGTAATGAACCTCGTTTACAAATGCGGGAAAACTGACATACGCACACGCAGAACGTTTTCCAAACAGACTCACACCTGATAGTCGCACGTTTACGAATATATACAGACGGTTATGTAAAACTGGGTCGTACGCAGCCCGGCGGCGTGGTGCATTCGTGTGCGCCTTGCGAACGGAGGAGACACATAGGTGCACCACATAGGGTTTTATCCCCACCGTTGCACATTTGTATTTATGGGGTCCGTTTCACGAAGCAATGCGGAAGCAGTCCCGTTGATGTTAAATGTTGGCTGAGGGTAAGCCTGAACAAGTCTAGGTACCGTGTCTGCGTGGGTAGAAAGGTAGCTTGAAGGTGCCCCTGGAGTTTTTTCTTCAGATAGAAACGAACAGCTTGTAAAGTTGATTTGATAGAGAGCCTGGGAACAACGGGAATATGTTTTTTAATCCCCGTCAATAAAAACGGAAAGTTGCGAAAATGTCGATTGCTGAGCAGCCTATTCTTCTCGTAGGGCTAGCCTACTGCAGGTTAGACTAGCTCTACGGGAAGAATCGGGAAGATCGACTTGGCATCGAGATAATAAGTGGGGGTGCTCCTATCGGTACACACCCACAAACCGTAGGCATCAAGTGACTCTAGCAGGGCAGTGGTCCATTCACTCGAGGATCTTGCTTCACTTGACTATTGAGATTCCCAGCTAACAGTATCACCTGTTCAACGCAAACGAAGCTCATAGCCATGTTAACTTTCTCCAGTAATTGATCCGTGCTGCCACCGCTGCCTTTGTTTGCACGGCTGAAGATAACAATCAATAAAAGTGTAGGTGACGAAATTACTACGACAATATTTGCTGTATGTAACGGGGGGTATATGTTTCCAAGTCGTGGACCAATTGGCTCAAATACGCTACCTGCGGAATGACCGAGGGCGGCTCGTTGACAGCGACAATGAAAGCTATAGTACAGAACAACATTGAAACGGTGAGCCAAAAATGTTTCTGTCAGGACAACGACGTCGAAACTTGATTACTGGCTACATGATTCATCACCGGTTCTCTCATGTTTCGAAATCCTTTGCAGTAAAACTGGCACATCACTACGTGTATATATATATATATATATATACATGAAGGCGAGCACTGCCGAGTGTGCAAACGTATTGTAAATTATTCATAAATCATCACAATATTCTCTTAATATATGTATTAATATAGTAAGCCAACTTAGTCATTACGAATTAAATTCTATTTTGGTATGCGATTTATTGAGATATAATTAACTGTTACATATGTTATGTTGTACTGTTCTTTCATTTTCTATATATACAAGTATAGTTTACTCTCTGAAGGTCCAGCATCATGAATCAAGGAGGTTCAATACGTTTCAATAGTAATAATAATAACAATCTAACCAAATCTCCAAAGGCTAAGTACGCTATCTTTCGGAGACTACCAAATCAATCATAAGCTTAGTTTTTCAAATCATAACACAATAAAAAATTGTATTTTTTTTAACATTTGCAGCTATGCAATAATAGTCGTTTGTTCGCTATCATAGCTGCATTATTGCATAACAAAACGCAATAACACTTTGTTGCCGCCTTTCGTTCACTGAGAAAAACTGAATTTCCAAAGACGCAGCCGATAAGAACGTCTGTTTGCCAAACTGTTCCGATATTCAATAGCTTGTTACAAAAACATTATTTAAAGTTTAGGCTTGGTGAGTCCGACCGCACACGAATATCCGATAAAATGTGTATGCTTCGAGATGTGTTTGCCGAAATCTGCTACTGTTTCTAACACTACTACTACTACTACAACCACTACTACAAATGCTGGTTGAGATGATAGTTTCTCTCCATAGAGCCACATTCCGAACTCACACAACGAATCCATAGAATCGAATACGAGATTGATGCGCATGTCTGCATAACAATTCATTGAACACACAATGCTAATGTGCAATGCAATGCAATGCGTTCTCCTCTCCGCCGGTGGAGTCGTGTTCTCTTCCGTCCCGAACTCGACAGCACACACACATGGCGTACCTGCCGAACGTTTGGGACGACAACGAACTCATCGAGTTCTTGGTCGAGCGCTGCCTGCCGTGCGAAGCAAACCCGACCGAGTGCAGCGTCAATATGGGCTCGTGGAAGGCGCTCGTGTCGTCGTTCACTCGACAGGGCCACGAGGCGATCTTCACGGCGCGCTCGCTCGCCCAGGAACTCACGCGACTGCCGTCTCTGCAGCCGGCTCGTCTGGTGCCCGTGTTGGCGGCGCTCAGTGAGGACGGCGTCATCGCCCGACTTCGCCGCGAGGGCGTGATCGAGTGGCTGGCGAACCTGCTCTTCAACACGGCCGAGGACACCGAGTTCGTGAACGTCGAGGCCGCGGACGAAACATGCCGCCTCATGCGTTTGGCCATCAAGGCGCAGCACTTCGATCGGCATCGGGTGGCGTACGCCGACGTGTGGAATGTGTGCCAGTACGTGTGCAACGGCAGCGAAACGCTATTTCGGCTCGTTCTCGACAAGCTGCCCGACGTCTCAGTGATGGGAGAGGACGATAACGCCACCGCCACCGCCGCCGCCGCCGTGGTCGTGTTTCGGCCTGACTCGGACCTTGTCACGTCGGAGGCGAACTGCGTTCAGGACGAGTGTCTGACGCGGCTCAATGAGATCGAGCCGAAAATGCACAGCCTTGTGGGGCTGCTGCTCGTACGCGAGGAGACCTGCAAGAAGCGCATGCTCAAGCTTAAATCGAAGTTCAGGTTTCGGCTCGCACAAGTGCAGGCCAAGCAGGCCCGGTGGAGCCGCGCGAACCTCGAGATACTGTACAAAGCTATCGATCGGCTCGGCCCGATCAGAGTCGAACTCGAGACGCATAGGAACTTACCGATTGACGTCGATTCGTCAATCGTCGAAGGAACGCTCAGAATCATCAAGGAAGCCAACAAGGTACCGAGCAATACATTTTGCATAAGCTGCAAAAAAACTCTTTAAAAAATGTTCTTAGAATTAAGAACCTTTGTAAAGAGGTTGTTTTTTTCCAAATTGCAACTTGCATTTTGCAAAAAAACTCTTAAAAGAGGATCTTAAAATGAAGAACATTTTTTAAAGAGGTTGTCTTTAATTGTAGACCACTCTCCGTCCCCTACGGGCTTGGAACTCACCAACTGAGGTATACTCTCAGTGCACCGAGGGTAACATTTCACGACTGCATATCGTATATTGCTTTTACAACTGAACACGTCCAGTAACTGTGGACAACAAGCTCAAACTGTATACCGGATTGAAAGTTTTCCTAAAGTCAGACAGCTTTCATGCTAAACAATGGCTATATATATTGTTTAGGAAACTGATTAAAATATTATCGTTTGGGAGTAAGGAGAAAAGTGACATTTCACTCTTATGTTTGATGTGCCGTGTGTTGTTGAGTTGTATTTATATATAATCTAATTGATTTAAAAAACTTACTTTTTAAAATCTAATGAATGCATATAGAGTTATAGGTCATCACAATTGAAACTGGCAAACGCGTCATTGATTATGACTCTTGGCAATAATAAATAGACTAACTTCCCATAACATTACAAATACATAACAAAGTTTGATGAGGTAAAACCTCACTGGTTATCTGATTGCACTTAGAACAACTAGTATGACTTTGGGCCGTGTACTGTGAGTACGGGGTGAAATATTTCAACTTCTATTACAGTGAACTCTATGTAGCGGTCGGTCTGCATTTCCGTCATTTGTCTGACAGAGAGAGAGAGAGACACTAAATATGTCATATAGAAGGTGGTTTATTGCGTGGTTAGACCACTGTCTCCCCCCCCCCCCTCCCCCCAAACAAGGGTAGGTTGTGTAGTTAAGGTGCCAACTGAAGTGCACACTGTCAACGGCAGGGTTTGCGTCCCGTCATTCAAAGTGCTGGAAGGTTCTACCTCGTGCTGTATTGTTGTAACGAACAGCAGCTTTCGTTGAAAGGCTGGATAAAGGATGACACGATTAGCTTGTGTTCATTGAAGTCGTGCGTAGACGTCAAACTCGTTATCGTGTAACTACTAACTCTTGCCCGCGTTGGCTGTTCTCGTCGATGGCGGCTTTTCAGATGGTGCTGTTTGCGCTCCAGTTGGAAACCGCACTGCAGCTCGACCAGGTGCGGTGGGACACGAAACCCGGTCATGGCTACACGCCTGTCAGTAATCCCCATGCTCGCAGCGATGAGGACGACAATGGTTCTGCTAAAAATGATGATGATGATGATGATGATGCTTATGACGCCGATGATATTGTCAATATCGACGAATGGCTCGACGAAGTCGTGCCGGAAGTCATCGAAATCGACTAGTCAAGGGTCCATCACATGTGCTTCACTGTTCGTCGGAAAACTCACCTCGCCAACTTTTCTGCCATTCTGGTTCTGGGTATTTCCCTTCGAAGATCTCGAAGATCACCGTCACCTAGTCCCCCATGACCGCTTCGCCGTGAACAACAGCATGATGATGATTCAGTGGTGCAAGTTTGACAAGTTGCCTTGGGTGACAGTTAAATCAGCTTGTCTCGCTTATTTCTGCCAGCATGCATGATAATAGTTGGCAATCAAACCGCGATCAATCTGAGTTGGCCATTGCACAAACAGTTTCTCCTTCGACTTACGAGAAATCTCGTTTTCTATATGAATTTTTTTCAAAACGGACGAATTTCAGCCTGCTTGATCTGCTTGCCAACGAAACCTACCTTTGTACCGTCTCGTGCAGACCATTGCGGTACTAACTGGTGTGGGAGCTAATTTAAGGTCTTCGTTTAGTATAGCACCGCCGTAACGCAAACAGGCGACGAAACCGAACAGAACGTAGAAGGTGCCTTACTTAATGTGCACCAGATCTACCGTCACTGCTGTGCATCTTCTTGCTGTGCGCTTTGCGTTTTACGATTACGACAGTCTATGGTCGTAGATTTTAATTTGATTTGACAGACGATTTGAACTCAGTACAGGTCAATAGTGCAGCGACTATTTAATGCCAATTTTTAAATTAGTTCGCTTTTGCGACAGTGTACAGTTGATCAAAACATTTTAAGCAGTCGAACAGCAATGCTTTGCGTAGTTGAATAAATAACGTAACACTATGAGTTTTAGCACACTACGTTTAACTCTAACTGCGTTCTAATTCTAGCTTAACTTCACTAGCAGCGATCGTCTGAGACCACCGAGAGATTGTCTGTATCTCTATTGCAATAGAAGCAGTAGTTAACGGGTGGACTGGGGTGTCGTAGTGGTTGATTGGGTAGGCCCCGGTTTGGTGGGCCTGACGCTTTCTTGTACAACATATAAGGTTGAACCAGTGTGTATGTGCGCCAGTTTGGTGAAAAAGGAGGGGTCTCATAATCTCTGCGTACTCGGCGCTCGATCAATGGAAATCGACAACACGATCGAATAATGACGGGATTGCGCAGGATATAACGTTGAAATTTCGCCGCCCTGGTTTTGATGGCAGTGTCGTCGGAACGCACCCCTATGAGGTCCGGTCATCCGGCACTCTAGTGGATGTCCTCGACGATTATGTGACAACGACGGGAACTTTCTCTGTGTTTTTCTCGGTGACGCATGCATCGATATTTTGGGATGGCGATGCTGTGAGTGCTAAATACTACTCTGAACCTCCTAGCAAGAGCATTGAGCAGGCCCTCAATATAATTCGCTTGCCTCAATCTCAGATCCGCAGATCATGCATTGACCATGTCGCTGTCGCCAATCGTGAGCGGTGTGCCCGTATTCTTCTGTTTACTGTTGACAATTGATGGTCGTTTTCCGACCATTAGCCAGTAGGGATCACAGTAACGGATAGTCAAGCATGTTTATTATCCTTGACGACGAAACCAAACTCAACTGCTGCGAGTTTTTACAGGGCGTTCAATGAAGGCAGCCGGCGAAGGTTTGAAGACGGTATCACCAAGGCAGATAAGTCGCCGCCATCTGTTTTCAAGTCAACAAATCTCAACGAGGCATTCAAGTCATACAATGATACGTTTCGGTTGCTCTATGGTAATTGCTTCCTCTTGCGATAGCGAAGGACTTCAAAAGAGTAATCTGTACCCCATGGCTTACTAACGATTTGGTTACTTTTGAGGCATAATGTGGATCGCGCTTGCCGTCAATGAATTTGCAGAACACGCCGAAGAAGGTGTGCTCCTCCGAAGGAGCGGCGAATGACAAAGAGACGTTTCAGAGATTGCGTGCGAGAGCGTTGGCGCCTACTACTGGACGTGACCGACCTGCCAAGCTCTGAATTTTCGTTAGTGAAGTCTGCGGCCGTAGCAAGAAGTTCAGAGCGGTGCCCAGTCGACTACTAGTCGAATACAGAGAACTCGGGGAAGATCTAGGAGATAGTCGACACACTTAATGAATTGTTGTCATCTATCCGTGATAAAACAACATGCATACATACTTTCTCTTTAGGAGCAGGAGCAGCTCGATCGTTTTCTATCAAACCTGTTGAGCTTAACAAATTTCCTTTTAGTGCTGTTACAGCCCAGGAACCGCGAATGGCTACTAAATGCTCAAAAACCAGATGTTCTCAAAAAAACGCCTCAGGACAACGTTGTGACTCCGCTATATAAAAATAAGGGCACAAAAGATCAACTGGGTAGCCACCGCCCGATATCCTCAGTGTTCTCGTAACCAAAGTCTTCGAAGGACGTGCTACACAGCCGCCAAAAAGCCATTTAAACGATTTTATTTTATTCTCCAGAAATCAGTTCGGCTCTAGAGCAGTGCTCAACTGAGCTGGTGGATTGGGACACATTTGTTGGGAGATCGTTGAAGCTGCTGAGGATGCAAATACGGGCCTTGCTGCATTTTTGATGTAGCCAAAGCGCTAAACTGCGTCGACTTCTCTATGACATTTTAGTTTAAGTCAAAAACGATACTACCCCGCTGTTCTATGTCTTAGCCTTCATTTTTTAGGAATACGCGTAATCTCTCCCAAGTGCCACCCAGTATTGAGATAGCCATCTTTTATTTCTAAGATTAGGTCTTGTCGTCAACTCGACGAAGACGACCCTAGTTCATACCCACACCCCACGATAGGCTTCAAGTCAGAAGTTTAACATAACCTCCTTTTGAATAGACGGCTCTGCTATACCTCTCAGCTCAGAGGCGACATTTCTTGGTACTATGGTACACTAGCATATGAAATGAGACGGTCAGGTGAGGTCAAGCGTCAAGCGTTTTGCTAGCCACGGTGGCCTCGCTCGTCGTCTGGATAGAGCCAAGACTCTGTGAGACCTCCTGGTACGAGTTTACAAAGCGCTTGATTAAAATTGATAGCATGTAGGACGTTATATGCCATTCGAACAGAACATACTGCTTGCTACAGGCGCGCGGTATTGAGGCACCTGTTGAAACTGTGCGTAGCCTAATCCCCGTGCTATGACAATCGCAACGAAAGGAGCAGCCCTAACGGTCTATATACATTACGACTTAAACCAACTTTTAAATGGCATATATTTATCTTTTAGATAAGGCGGCATTTTTTCTATTTTAGTCATAGAGCCGTAGAGTTTAGAAACAAAAAAAATTATATATATATATATATATAATATATATATATATATATATATATATATATATATATATATATATATATATATATATATATATATGAGCGCAGGCAAGCCGTTGCACCTAAACTAAGGAAGAACGGGCTACAGGATTTACAGCCCTGCTTAAAAAGACACTAAACTATCAGACCCAGACAATACTTATGAATAAAATTCAGTTCATATTTTATACTAGAAGAAGCGTGTGCTTTGAAGCAAAAATCCCTTTCCCTATATTGTCGTAAACAAACACCTTGGACATGCCATGCTCGAGATAACATAAGTCTTACCAACGCTTTTCAGCAGCTGCTTGGGAAAGCGAAAATTCCCTGAACACCGGCAAAATAGCATAACATAGCTAATCTTTAAAGGTGAAGGCTAACAAAGAAGGAGAAATGCTACAAGACCCTCACAGCTACAAAAGCATTGCTTGGGGCAATACAATGTATACAATACAGACGACGCTAAGAGAAAGTCGACTTTACAACAAATGCGAGTCTCTTATGCCGGAAGAGCCACATAGTTTTCTGTTGGAAACATCAACAGAAATAGAATAAAGAGAGCTTATATAATACATTAGGTAAATATACAGGGCCAATCAAATGAACTATGCAAATTTTAGTGATTTTAATGCATAATTTGCGTCTGCGAGGCCGACCGTAGTGATTAAACAATTTATACATACTTTATGGTACGAAGAAGAATGTACACCTTTCTCTGCAGTATTTTGTCACACAGCTATTTATTAACAAAAAATAAACGATTCAATAAGCTGCCTATGGTACACACGGACACATTGCAAGTAATTTTTTTGTGACACACATTAATTAACTGAGCCAGCAGTAATTATAACTAAATCTAGAAAGCTCTACTCGCAAGAAACCCTTATGTAGTACAAATAGAACAACTTTACCATAAACATCGCTAAACCAAAGTTCAGCGCTTTAGTCTCGGAGAACTTTACGCAGTTGATGATGAAAACGCAAAAATATGTAATAGGAAAATACAACTAGTCAATCATTTTAAGCGTTACACTAACAGTTCGACAGAGGCCACAGTAGTAATTATGCTACGAGGCGATCTAAAGGAACTAAATTTATAATCAACCTTGACCATTTTCAGAATTAAAGTAGGCCTAAATAACTCGTACTGTCCGCGTACCCTTGATTCTCATCTAACTACTGAACGTAAAGTAAATCGGCAAAGTAAATTAATCGAAATACAACAAGTCCTGAATGGTGTGCCGCCACTCCGGCACTGCAGCTGCTAAGTGAGCGCGCTTTTATCAAAAATCTAAAACGGGACGGTTCCGCTTTCCATGATAAGGTAGTACAGAGTTATTCAACGCTTGTATAAACGAACGGAGCATAAACTTTGTTCCAGGTGCCTTTATGCTTTGCCACACCAAGTGGCGTATCATCATTTTCGATGTTCCCGTAAGGTTCTCAGCCCACAAGACGTTTACTGTGCCGATTGACTCAAAGATGGAAGTGACGTAAGTTTTTAAAAACTCATGAATAAGAATGAATGATACCGCTCATAGCCTTATCGCTGAGCATTAGCTGTCATGCTGCCACACGGACTGTTGAGAAAACCCTGGATATCTCTTCTTGTCCGGCCCTCTCTGCAATGAAGATATGCCTCACGGCAGTTCCAAGCCCATACAGGGCGGAGGACAGTCTAGACTTAAAAACAACCTCCTTAAGAAAGTGTTTTTTTCAAAAAGTCCCGGCACTGTCAAATACTGGCTGGAACAGAGTTGGTAGGGCTTTTGAGGAAAATCGTTTTTTTGTCAGAGGAATTTCATGCCGAGTTTTTGTTTGCAAAAAGGTTTTTGTGTAAAAACGTGCAATACAACTTAGCAGAACAGAGGTGTTTGAGACACGTACAAGGCTGTGGGCGGTAAATATCAAAATCATAGATCTAGGTATTTATAACGCTAAGACAGTGACAGATGACACCTGATATAACCCAGGATGAAAAATAGGCAGCGATGTTTACAGAGCATGGCTTCGACCACACTCTCGATCATCAGATAGATGAACTCTAAGCGCTTCATTATGGATTTATATGTATGAGATGCCAAGCGAAGTGCGATAAGTGCTATACCGCAGACTGTACCGCGATTCGCTGAATAGTGGAGTTGGCAAGACAATGGGGAAATCATTGTTGTAAATATATTGTTACTTAGCTGTTAATAAAGAGTACTCTGTACTGCACATCACACAGTATGTATGAGGATAATTTAATATAATGCGATTATATATAGGGTCTACTAAAAGTCATTTCGGATTGGCGCTTGCGCGGCTTTCACAGCGCCCGCCCCGGCGCCTAGGCATAGATCATTGGCTCACTCTTTGCTGTTTTCATGTGAAAAAGAGCGGGGAATCTGCTGGTCTCAACCATTTTGAAATCTGTTTAGCCGTTTGTTCGTAAAAGTGTTGCAAAATGGAGGTAGAAAAATGCCAAATTCGGGCGATTCTACTCCATGAGTTTAAAAAGGGACTGAGTGCAACGTAGGCTCACAAAAAATCGTTAGAATCGTTTAGAGATGCCTGTTGTACAGACAAAATGTGCCAACAGTGGTTTGAAGGGGAAGTCGAAAGGGAAATTTTAACCTCGAAGATTAGCCTAGATCAGGAAGACCAAGTGTTGTCAGTGAGGAGGTTTTTCGAATGAAAATCTAGGAAAATCCCACTATAACTACTGTGGAACTTACCGAGGAGCTTCATATTACCCAACAAGCTGTTAGCACAGCTTTAAAACGCCTCGAAATAACTTCCAGGCTGTGCAAATGGGTACCTCACGAGCTCAGCGACTTCAACTAGATGACGCGCATGCGCGTCTGCACTTCTTTGCTCAGCAGGCATCCAAATTTGTCTTTTTTCGATCGTTTTGTGACCTGCGATGAAAAATGGGTCTTCTACGACTCTCCTGTCAGGAAAAGGTTCTGGTCAAGTGAACCTGGCACCTCCGTCACCCAGCCCAAACGGACATACACGCAAACAAGGTTTTATTGTGTATTTGGTAGAATGTGGGCGGAATAGTGCACAATGAACTACCGCGTAACCAGACGATAAATACGGCCCTGTACTGTCAACAACTCGAAAAGGTTCACGAACAATTAAAGCAGTCGTACCCTGCACTAATTTCAAGGAAGGGTGTCCTGTTCCACCAAGACAACGCAAGGCTCCACGTGAGTAGGGAGACCCTTTCGAAAATTTCCCAGCTAAAATGGAAATGTTTGCCGCCGGATCCACCGTATTCCCCCGACTTAGCACCATCTGATTACCACCTCTTCAGATCGATGCAAATTTTTTTAAGTGGTAAAAAGTTGACTTCTATCGAACACGTGCGTTCTGGACTGGAAGAGTATTTTGCCACTAAAAACCCAGACTTTTACAGAAAAGGAATCGAAAACCTTGTAAATCGTTGGGCAGAGGTTGTATCTTCCGGCGGAGAATATATAAATCACTAAATAAGACCTCCCGTGTCTCCTATATATGTGTTTTCTTTATAGCGCCAAAACCGAAAAGACTTTTTTGTGCCCATATATATATGTGTATATATATACATATCTATAAAGGCACAGTAATAAATTCTGATGAGAAAGTGACAAACATTTTAATGTTTATTTTTCTATACACATACTTCCTAAGCCCTTACACTTGCTCCACAGTCTTTGCATGGCTTTCTGGAAGTCATCTTAAAATTGCTACGAATATCATGCTTAATATCTATATATTAAAATATCTCGCGGCAGAAACCTTTCAGTTTCGTGTACCTTACGTGTGTCTCACTTCGAAGAGGCAGTCATGGCGATTACTGTAAGATTCGTGAAGGGGATGTTCTGGGCGTTATGGATCTCTAGTTCAGACCAAGCGTAGCGTTTTTTTATACTGGACTTTCGCGGGCAGAGAAATACGAGACAGCGTAATGCCAACGCGGTCTCAACAGACCAAAGCAGAGCAACGAATTCAAGCAAAGCCAAGTCGTGACTGACACGGCAAAGCCCGTGACAAGGCAAGTCATGCCTTTGGCCGTCCAGATCACCACTGGCCAAATGTCTACAAGTGAATTAACATTCAGTTTGATTCAGATTTCAAGACCGTTCAATTGATTCAAATTTTGACAACACATTTTAGCCCTTAAGCACACAAGCACGCTATTTAAGAGACCAAAATTGTTATACGACAACTAGTCTCGACCTTGGTGTTATGTGCTCTAACAGCAGTGTCCAAGTCATGTCTTCATGAGATGCGATTCTTAATACTGTTTGCCGAAAGTATTGGTTCAAAGGACTTATTATTAAATTATATATCGAGACAATTTGCACCGACTTAAAGAGTACAACATTAGTTTCGTTGTAAATAGTAGGGCGGTGCCCTTTACCCAAGTGGAGTAGAAGTTGTTCACTTAAACTCTAAATTAACAGTTTCTATGAAAATCCTCTAGAACTATACCACCTTCTTCGTTTCAGCCATTGAACCTTATTCCACACGTTTTCCAGAAGTTACCGACTCAGGCGTTCACTCAAAACTAAGACAAGCGGAATTAGCCATCGCTTACCCGTAAAAAATCATGTTAACTCGCTTGAACTGCGTTTAAACTTTATGGCTTCAATGTTTGAGCGGCACATTGATCTCAATAAATGTATGTGGTAGTAAGTAAGTATATATTTTACCTATAGACAACAAAGTTTTGCGATTCTAAGGTTGTTCCATTTATTTTTTTCAGGATTACGCAAAGCTCGAATAGCATTCGAATGAATGTAATCGATGTTGCTTTACCATTGGAAAACCCTAACGGTGAATTGCAAACATCGATTTCTTAGCGATAACTAGCCTAGACCATTGTCGAGCCCGGTGGCGTGGTGCATTCGCGTGCGCCTCGCAACCGGAGAAGAAACCTAGGTACACGGGTTCAATCCCTACCGTTGAATAATTTTATTTGTGGGATCCGTCTTACGAAGCAATGCGAAAGCAAACCTATAAACGTTAGATGTTGGCTGAGTGTCAGCTTAGACCTTTATGTCAAACGGAAACGTAGGAAAAATTATTTTTGTTTTCAATTATATCTAAATCTGGTAGCCATTGCTTTACGCTCACCGCGATGCCGACGAAGTAGGCCATCGTTCCACCCCCGTGGAACAATTAGAACAAAAAGCTATTGTCACGTCTTTAGAACGAGGCCCGGTCTTACTTCTCAGTTTTGGATATGCTAGGAGACTTGGCCTCTATTGAGCAACTTTCCTTAGGGCGTTTGCAACCGCTTCGTGCTCAAAGGACTAACGAAATCTTGAATCTTGCTTGCGTAAGAAGAGGAAATGCTGCCGCGGTTATGTGCCCCAAAGCGTGGGCACGCACTTTATTATATGAAAGACGACAGATGTATTAAGGCAGCACAACCGTTGACATGCTAGTTCCAGAAAACACACGTTGCGACGTCGACGGGAATGTCGTACCGTACTAATCTAATATTTTTTTCTTAAAACTCCTGGAGTAGTTTACGTTCACTCTTTCCTTTGATGTATTGCACTATTTTTGCAGTAGATATACTTGGCGGTACTGGAATCATGCTCCCGCTTATAATATCCATGCAATTCGCTTTGCATATTTCGCACTACCGACAAATTGCTTTCAATCGCTTAGCACGATATCCTATCTTGATTTGTTTGATTGTTTTGGGTGTGCAATAGCGGCCATCGTTGTGCAGATCTGCAGTCGTGGCATGATTAGTACGGCTCAGCGACATGAATTTTACGAGGGTTTGCAGTAGTCCGATGAGTGACATTGCTCCGTGGCTGTGGCTTTGCTTCGTGCCACTTTGAGCCTAATTCTTGCTTCTTTGCTCTGCTTTTATACTATACGGGCTTTGTAAAATTTCCAGAGGCATATATTTTAATTTAGGATGTTTCCCTTGCGTTCTCGCAGATGTCGGTGCAAAAATGTACTCCTGAAGATCACCGTTGCGTCCTCCAAGTCTTCTACCGTTTTGGGTTATTGAGAGGGGTTGCGTTTATGAATGATCAAAATGCGCCTGACCTCTAACACAAACAGGAAGGGGAGGGGGGATTTGTTTGCCGCGTACTGTGTCACTAATTGCAACCGTACTTAACACGACACATTGTGTTTGAGATAGCTATTCTTAGTAAAATCTGACGTGCAGTTCACAATCCTTGACACAGACTACATTACAGTGAACGACTCGATTTTTACTGCCAAGATCCTACCTGGCTATAGCAGCTACTAAAGCATTGACGTATGCATAGGTTTATCTTAATACGCGGGCGCTTGTTAAAGCACTGACTCTGCTCCAGAACCCCTTTGCTGCTCTGCCGAGATGCCATTTATATTCAAGATTGGACTGCTTAATGTTTAAATCCAGGGAAAAAATCCACATTTTTTACCTGGCTTGTCAGCGAGACAGGGTGGAGGGGCTGCGGGTTTGGTCCCGACGCGACACATAGCCTTTCACAAATATTGGTTCAAATTTGCAACTTAAGGTTAGGTTTATAATGAATAGTATATTTATCATGCATGAGACATTTCCATTAAACCTGCAAGAGCAGAAGGTACGTTTTTCCTTAAACTAATGTATTTTTTCTTCAAACAGTTTTAAATCTTGCAGAGGAGAATTACCTAAGAACTTCTAATCATTAAAAAACTGTTTTAAAAATGTGTTGATTATAAACGCACCGCTAAGTATATGCAGAAATATCTGCTATATTATAAATAACATTGTTTTTGTTTTAACTAAATGTCTGCTTAATTTATTTATTTTATACTAACAGACAATGTGGCGTATCTTACTTTGGATTGCTATTATTTGACTGCGTGTGCTATTTTTGCCGGAACGAAAATTGTTACTTCATTTCATAAGCTGGGTACTTGTGAACATGTCTCGTCGCAAGTCTATTTCCACAGGAATGGCGGCGTATGCGGCACGACCAACTTATCGGCGTGAAGCTAATTAAACAATTTCTAATACACGATAAAATTAAGTTAAATACAATAGTTTAAATATTAATTATTAAAGCTAACAGTCAACAATATCGCAGTTTATTATCTCCAAACTTGATTACGGCGGCGCCAATAAAACGGACAGTCCGCCGTATGCAGGGCCGCTATTATTATTATTATTATTATTATTATTATTATTATTATTATTATTATTATTATTATTATTATTATTATTATTATTATTATTATTATTATTATTATTATTATTATTATTATTATTATTATTATTATTTAGTTAATACAATTGTGAGGTATGAACGCTTAAATCATGTTTATCCTGCTCTGTTCGCTTTCTGTCAGTTCATGGCGCCTATAATGGAACCCACGTTTCCTCTACACACGGCCAAATCCATCATCTGTCTCAAAAACATGGCCTCGCGTCGATCGCCCGTAACGTCTTCGATTCGTTTTCCGATGTCTTGCAGGAGTTTTGCTGTACCTGTGCTGATGGGGCCGAGTGTCTCTAATGTAATGGGTGCAAAGTAGTAGCTTCTAGATAGTTCTAGATACTTCCTCCGTTTTTCAGAATACGCACGTTCTGCTACCCATCCCGATTCGACTGCGCTGTGGCGTAAATATGATAACGCCGTCGTGCATGAAACCGTTACATCCCATACAAGGCATTTTCCGTGCGGGATGGTGACCCCGTCAGGTCGCAACTCACTGCTGCCATTAAGACCTACTGGTTCGGGCGTAGATGGTATCCCTGCCTTTCTAAGAGCTCTTCTCACTATGGCGTTGAGTTCAGCGTGCCTTGTAAGTCTGCCGGGGCTTTTTAGACAGCTTAACGGGTGTAGACCGTCCGAGTCAACCGGTTGGCCGCATGAGAGGCACGTGAAGGGCTGGCAGACGGGGGCGCCTATCCTAAGAGCTGACACCATGCGGAAGGGGTTTGGATCCAGCATGGTGCCAAGCTGACGGGAGAGCAGCGCTTGAAGCCAGCCCCCGCTGAAAGAATGTTGAGCCGCTAGAAAGACTGCACGCTCTCTTGCTGATTGATGTAAGGTTATGCATTATATCTCGCGCGGACTTCTTAGTTTTGTACGCGTCAAGAAGTTTTTGACTCACGTGCTCTCTCAGAGGGCCAGGATCGAGTTGACTCCTGATTGTGGCGTCTGCCACCGCGGTTGCCTTTTTCAGTTCAATCTTTGCTTCTTCACAAAGAAGTGATTCTGCCAGGAAGCCAAATTGATTCAGGGATGGAGCATAGCACACTGCAGCAAGATCCGTAGCTTTTCTTATTCCAAGGCCTCCGTTGTCGATGGGAAGGCTAGCTCTCTCCCACATGTTTCCTTCTAAGTTAATGTTAAGTACCTCGTTTAGAATGCTTCTGGTGGTCTCGTCATAGGCTGCAAGACCCTCCATGTATTTCAGGGTCTGACATGTTCGTAGCATGTAGACAAATCTTGGTGAGCCAAGACTGTGTCTCCGTAGATACAGGGCCACCTGCGGGTGCATACTGATCAGTCGTGGGCGAATTTTTACCAGGGTCTCTCGTTTAGCATCGAGAGCGCGTGGGATTCCTTCGGCCATTACGGGAAAACCTAGAACATCTAGGTTACCCTGAGTTACACAAGGTATTCCAGGAAGCGCCTCAATGATTTCTTGTATAGCTTGCGCCTGATCTTGAAGGGTGCCTCCGACAGCTAAAACCTCGCATTTGGCTGCATTGAGAGTTAGTCCTCCTGGTTCCTCAAAGTTCAGTATAGTTTGCAGATCTTTCGCCACGATCTCTTGCCATTTGCGGGACTTCTCAAGACAGCGTCGTCTAGGTACCTGACATTGAAAGGGCTCTGTAGGCTTGATACCAGATCTGAAATGCCAAGGCAGAACAGAGCTGGTCCCAATGGGTCTCCCTGCTGAATGCCAGTTTGTGAATCTATGGTTATATCTGCGTTCCAAGCGAGGATTGAGAAATCTTTATAACTCTGCCATATCATCGGATAGAGTCGTGGGGCTTTTCTCTTTACTTCGTCAAAAATTCTGTCCCTTCTTATTGTGTTAAATGCGTTTCGGAAGTACTTTTGTCGGTCCTTCTGCTTCCTGAAAAGCGCGTGTAGCGTGTACAGTAGCCTCCGCTTCTTCTCTAATGGCAACACCCATGGGGTGAAACCGCCGCAACAATTGCCCGTTTGTTCATGGCCATCGCATTCTTTGAAGCCGTTCTTCGTAGAGTTAGTCCGCATGCTATGGGCCTAATAGAATTATCTTTCTTTCGGAGGGCAGGTAAACTTGCACCGTAGAAAACGGGTTGGCAGAAAAATGGCAAAGCCACATTTAGAACTCTGGCCATAAAAATGCCCAGCTCGGTTAGTAAGCGCTCCGAAGATGGAATGGTATAAAAGACGAGAGATCCTTCAACTCTATCTAGGTCTAGTGTGGCGGGCTGTTGCAGAAGATCTAACTGTTTTTGACACCCGGGTGGACTAACTGGGTGTTTGCTCCGTAGTTCAGACTCTGTATGTTTATCGTGTGGTGCCAATGTGTCTAAGGACAGTAGCGATCGAGCAGCGGAACGAATATCGCCCTCTGCTAATTTCATCTCTGCCTGGCGCATGCTGTGTTGGTCGTTAGTGATTTAAAACCTAATGCCGATTGTGCTGGGTGTGATCGAATCAGGGAGAGTTTAAAGTGTTCGAGAACCTATTTGTGCTATATTACTTTTAATCAATTTTGTTAGTGTTTTTTTCCTGAATTTTTTGGCGAGGCAGTGTAAACATCAATGACGGAAGCATCATAAGATTATTCCAACTTTCAAGGTCGAGCTTTGTGTTAAATTGCTTAATGCTGTCGTGTATGCTATAGCACAGCTTTCTCTAGCCCCACGGGGTATGATTCTAGCTAGTCTTAAATTTCTGAAAGCGTAGTCGCACTCTGCCCGAATTTTTCCATGCTCTTATTGTGTTCCCTTTGTTATCGCGTGCGGCAATGGCGTATTTTTCTCTTTTGACTTCGTCGACGCCTTGATCTCGAAGGCAGTTTAGGATGTCTTCCTCGGTGAATTGAAGGTTAACTTCATTGATTCTGCCCCAGAATGCTGATTTGTCTGGGCAGTGTTGTATTTTCATACCTATCGAGCTTTTTTGCTGTTACCGTTTGCGCTGGATCTTTGAGGCAAATTGCCAATTTCCCGTGCGTCGTTATTCGCGCCTTAGCTCCCGGAAAAAACCTTGCTGAGCTCTATAGTTATCTGAAAAACACTAAGCGGTCTTAGTGCTTCAGGGTTATATGGCGAGTGGAAAAATAATTCCGGCAGAGCCGTCGAAGAGATTGTCTTTCTCTCTCTTTGTGTAGCCGCGGAGGCGGTCTCTTTGGCTACCTTTTTAGCAGCAACTTTTGTCGCTTTCTCTTGCCGAGTTGAGATGTGATTCCACACTCCTCTCTCATCGGCAGCGTGTGACATGGTGTCATCTGTTTCGGACGGTTGATCGTCATCCTCACCGTTCGTATCTGTCGGGTCGTTGTCAGTCGCCCTCTCCACCATCTCGGCTAGCCTGGCTTCTCGGCGGTGGCGCTCTCTTGCTACCACTGTTTCGGTTGACGACGTCTTCGATCTGTGACACTTGACACCGCACCTGTGGCTGCTCTCCTCTCCTGATCGTCTGCCGGCTTTGCAGCACAACAGAGGTGATGACGAGCGAGATGCTTGTGGTGAATAGTCACAATAATCACTGTTGTTCAAACGGGTAACTGACGACCCTTGATGAGGCGTATATGGTGACCCCGGTCGAGAGTTGCTTGGCTGTAAGCAGATGTTCGGTGGCACTGTATGGCAGATGTATGCACAAAACCTGGCTCATCTGTGGTGCAGGTGGTCTGGTCCACAACATTATCTTCAGTATGGTGCATCCGTTCAGTTTTCGAAGGCGTATCCACTACGACTTCGGTAGAGCCGGGTAAGACAACTCGAGCAAGTTTTTTTTCGTTTTTACACTGAGGATGATCACTGTATCCGAAAGAACCTTTTGTGCACTTCACACTAGTTGTAGCACAGTATTTTCACCGAAAAGAACCGTTTTATGCGAGAGCTCGATGCAAGCGTGTCCACTCACGGCTAGCGCTTGCAGCCGAAAAAAAAATGTATAATAATAATAATAATAATAATAATTATTATTATTATTATTATTATTATTACACAAACAACACCTACGTACCTTTTATATTCAACACATCTGGTTGGAATGGTCCTTAATAGCCATTATACTATTAGCAACAACAGATAGTCACACATAACCATATTTGAAGCATATGGAAGATGCTCAACAATTTCGAACTTTAGTTTACGTAATTTGGCCGTGGTAAAAAGGGGCGTGTGGGCGGGCGCATTTTCGCGCTGAAACAGCACAGTTCTCGTCTGCATCGTACCATGATCTCCTTCAGCTAGTCCAAAAGCTGGTCACGTAGTATTCCTTAGATATCGCTCTTCCTGTAGAAAGGTAGTCAATTAATTGAATACCTTTCCCGAAAACGGCCACCAAAGCATTTCCGGTAACTAATAAAACAAAATAAATAACATATATATGGTTTTATTTCATTTTAAAGTTACAGTGGAATATAAATATATGAATATGAACAAAAAAAATTATTATATTTGGCTGGCTGCAGTATCCTATTTTTACCTACATATATCCCAGATGTAAATCCTAAAGAACACTAGTGGGTTGAGATTCGGTTCGTTTCGGTTCAGTTTACGACTTTTAGACGCTCCTTACAGAACATCAGTGTTTCATACATCGCTGTACTTGTCATCTCAGTTATCAAAAACGTTATTAGTAAATATTGGCACTCAGTTTAAACTGAATAATAATAATAATATTTTTTTAAATAGGGTTTTATTATTATTATCATTATGTACATGTATCACAACACGAATGTATTAATTATATAACATCATTGTGATTGCTCGAGTGTCGCTGACCACTCAACACCATCTTGGCGTTGCCTCTCTGAAGCTCCAATGACATTCTCTGTCGGAGGAACGCGGTTGATCTTGGCTACGCTGTAGCCTCAACGAGCTTCTTTCCTAGCTCTTTCGTCAGTTTGAGTGCATCCTTGCCCCATACGCCAGATGACTCGAGACCAAACGCCATTACCACAGGGTCCTCAAGAAGATGCGCGTAGAGTAGTAAGAAGATGCGCGTATAAGAATGCGCGCCGTTTGTGCATCTCCCTTTGGTGAATGATGTGGCCGACGCCCGCCCTGACTAGTGCACGACGTGACGCGGTAGCCGGCTTGTCTACAAGCGCGCCCGAGGACGTCATTGATGGCATCGTGGCGGCTGTGCGTAAGCCCCGCCAGCTTAGTGCAGCTAAGCCGGTGCAGGCCGCGCTTATCCACTGTTCCTCAAACATGGCAATGTCAAGTCCAAGACCACTAGCGACACGGAACTGGTCGTCGGCCAGCTTACTGCCTACAAGCTCGGAGGGAAACATGTCGAGCCACGCTCCAGCAGCGTCGGATGAGACCGCTTTCAGTCTAATATTGTCTACATCTAACTCAGAGGCCGACAAAAGAGTTACGTGGGTAGCATGAGTGGCGATTTGGTCTAATAATAATAATAACAACTAGGCATGGAAAGGTCCGAGCCGATCTAACCGCCATGTGGTGACTAGGTTCGCCGTGCATGGTTTTCACCACGTGCTGTTGCGCGACATCTGGGTTCCATGATCCCTTGGACTCTTGTGTGTGTCAGCGTTGTAAAGTACCTTGCGGTAGATAACATGCTGCCTCCTGTACCCTAGTCCCGTCTCTAGCTAGTCTAGATAACCAAGCTCGCGTCATAGCTTCATAGCTCTTACATATCTATTATTTTATAAGTCAAATGTGTGTATGTATACATATGCATACATTTTAACTGTACATTTTCTACACAACATGTGTGATAATAAATCTGACTTTTCGAATGAAAAATGTTTAAAATAATAATAATAATGTTTCTGCGGCGTGTACCTTCCCGTTCTTGAGTAAAGTAGTTGAGTAGGATTTTGTTGGCGGATACGAATCTGCACAAAAACTCCTGCGGAAATCATTTCGAGGTTCCGCATCGTCCTTCGAAATTTACACGCGCGTCAACTTTGTTTTCGCCGTCTAAAGCGTGGTGCGTCCTCGGTGTCCATACTATGTTTTAAATGAGTCATTCCGTTCGGTAATATTAGATACGCAAATTACGCTAAAAACGTCTGTACATCGCTGCATTAGTTCCGCAAGCTGCATCTAATTTGGCTTTAATTTCCGTCGCAAAAAAATTCCAGCATCGTACTCGTTCCGCTCCATTGTCACTAGAGGGTCTTCCATGTGTTAGTTCCACAGTTACATGATACTTATTTTTATTATTTCCGAAGACCGTCTCTCCGGCGCTGTAGCTGACAGGATTATTTTAAATTTATCAGCAGGACAATGCTACAAACTTTTTATTTTGCCTAGTAAATTACACTATCATCCATAGAGTTTGCACAAGCTTGACTGCAAAGGTATTACGTCCTTCTCATGATCTACAGAATACGAAAGGACGTCAATAGTTGATTCGCTCAGTTTGAACCATTTCAAGCTTAATAAATGGTGGAAGAAATAGCCGATGACTCTTACTCTATGAAATGTGTAGTCGAACCTAGCGCGACTTCCATTTCTAGCCATTTCGGAGTGATTTATCTACTACAATATAACGCGGTCGTTATATTTATAAGCGAGGTCACGTTTCAGTACTAAGCATTTGAAGGGTTAGATAATTATGTTATTTCAGAACACCATCAAGCAATGCCGTCGATAGACGACTGCAAAATAACATGGGAGTCACTTGAGCAAACGGCATGATAAAGTTCTAAATCATCTGCATATTTCAGAAATTTGGCGTTAAGTCACAGGCATTTCTATACGTCCAACGCAATATTTGTATACAGAAAGGGGATAAATATCCGCCTTGCGGCACACCAGAAAAGCCGGATATTATTAAGAAGTTAAATTGCCCTAACCCACTGCACTGCAAAATAAACGCAGTGAAACGTTCTCAGGGCTTTTATGAACATAGTTTAATTATAGAGCGTCTTCAAAAGCTGTAGTCCTGGTGGACGAATGGGTCGTTAAATCAAGTAAGCGGTCTAAAATTAGGAAATTATTTAAATAGTTAACTAAAACTTTATCAAGGGTTCAGCACGATATACATACATTTAAAGCCATTTTTGTGAGCAGGGTGACAATACTGAGTCTAAGAAGCTAAAGCAGAACCGATTTTGTAAAAGATTTCAAGAATAAGTCTCAATTGCGCGGCTAAAAATAACGCAAACAGTTTTAGATGAAGGACTTTTTTAGGTGCAGTCTAGCCTAGTGTAGAACCGGAAGGAAGTTATTCAACTGCATGCAAACTCAGCTTTTTGTGAGTCAGTAGCGATCACCGCAAGACCTGATGTGACAGGGGAAGAAATTGATTTATTAATTACTATTTAGTCGATTATCGGCGCTGCAAAATAGTGAGTAAGAGTTCCTCATGTTCAGTCGAAACTCAGACACAATTCTAAGTTTTCACTAGTCACTTTAATTAGCTGGTGTACACATTTGTACTTACATTCGGGCTCTGCACAAAAAGTTAGCCCAACTAACTGTTACGCACGACATCCCCGATATCGAGCGTTGATCATTTGGCAGTATTAGTTATTTTGGAGCGCGCCAGCAGACGCCACTCGTCTCAGATATAATCAATATGCTACAGGTCAACGGCGTCAGGTCAGAATACGACGACACCACGCGCACTAAGAAGAAACACGAATCTGTGTAGAGAACAAGCGTGAAACTTATACGATGAATAAACTAGGTCAAGAGGCGAGAGGGACAAGCGAAAGGTGCGGCGTGGTTCGTAGTGCTAACCGAGATCGGACCGAATACTCACTCGCAAACCAGCAGTCAACGGGAGTGGTTAGCTGCCACTCTATAAGGTAGCCGCGGGATATCTCGCCTTCCGGGAGATACCCAAACCCCAGTACGTACCACCTTAGCTTGGCTACCTCGGATCCTCGCGATCCACCCCCCGATTTAATTGTTGTCAATTAGTAATAAGCGTTAGGTACGTAACACTAACAGCATTTAGATGACGCACAGTAAGAGCGACATTCATTATTTCATAGTCGAGCCAAATATTTGATGGCATTACACCACTAAAAACAAGTTCAGTATCAAAACGTATGGCATGATGATTAGATTGCATGGAAGGACGAACAACGGTCACATTTTCAATTTCAAATCTATGTCAGTGGTGAGAAACGATCAAGTAGTGACCCAGACGTGAGTAGGCGAACGAACGTTAGCCAATTTGCCAAACTGCCGACTCTACATTTTGATTTCGTAGGGTCGGTGAGTAAAATTTGAGAGTATCGGTAAATTTTCAGTTGTTCAGATTTCTCTGGACTAGGATCTCTGGGCAGTCTATTCAACAGCAGGCTTTTAAAACTGCTGATCCGTTTCACGCCCTCTGAGGACACTCCCGCGAAGGACGCTCGTAAAACCAGACAGAACAAACGGAGCCGTCTTGCTGGGACGTGGACGGGGGTTGCTAAGTCAACAGAAATGCATTCACCCGGAAGTTTGCGACAGCGTTTACGACATCTAGCGAGTTTGTGACGAAAACACATAATTGCCATACACTCATTTCAGGATCACGTATGCTTTCAATAAACCCTATGTGACGCATAGTGAAATGACGTCAACGTCATATAGGTTTACCTAATCTACTACGATCGTACCGTTTACAGGCGCAATGCTGGAGATTGCTACGAACTTTAATGTGTGTGTGTGTGTGGCTTGGCAGTGGTAGGCAAATCGTATTGCGTGCGTAGTATCGCTATGCCAGTACGGCCGTACCTGGCAATACTGTAGGTGGAGTTGCGGAATCGAAATCGATTTGGCTCGCTTGACTTGATTGTGTGGTAATATTTCCCAGTCGAAGATGAGTGTTGGTGGCAGACTAGCTTGACACTGGCGTGCAACTGCTATACGTTCTCGCTACTTGATTACAGACTTATATCCGTTCTGTTCTAATTACACGCTTCGGCAGTTGATTACAGACTACGAGACGCGTTTGACACCATCAAGAGTTGGTTGACACCATGCCGTGCATACTGAGAAGCTGCGCGCAGTCATCAGAGAAATGATCCGAACACAAAAGCCTCGTGCATTGCATTGAGGCTCCGACAAAACTGGGCCATATGAATATATATATATATATATATATATATATATATAAATGAAGTGCTTAGACTCCCACCTTCCCCGAGAAGTTTATTCCGTATACGCAGTCGATCTGGCACCGATCGTTATTGCCCGTGACGAAGATCTGCTCGAAGGGATAGCTAACGGAGTCCGGACAGATATCCGACAATATGTTTACAGGCCAGGTCTCGAACTGGTCTCACAAAAACGGAGGCAAAGATTTTAAACAGCCTAAAAGCGCTCTCTACAGATTCTATACTTTCGCCGAGAAGCTCACTCAGCGTCTGGAAGGACACGAGAGCGCATTTTGTGCTTTTTTTACTTCTGCATACTTAGCCACCCAATATTTGTTTATACAAGCCAGGTTTGTAATCATAATAATAATAATATTTTATTATTACACTTATACGATCATTTTAATATTGTGTGCATGATTACTGCTTGAATGCTGGTGTCGACTTAACATCTTGGTGTCGTTGCATCTCTGTAGTTCCCACGACAGTTCAGTTTGTGTACATCCTTGCCCCAAACGTCAGATCACTCACGATCGAACGCCATTGTAACGTGCTCTTAGAGAAGATGCGCGTATAGGTGCCGCTTGTGCCGCACGGTAGATGTTATCGCCGACGCCCATGCTGGCTAGTCCATGATAGCCGATGGCATACTTGTCAAAGTCAGTGATATCCCTCTCCAGCGGCCGATTATAGTCCCAGTCCCGGCTGGTACGGCCATTGGGTCGATGTGCATCATCCCTCTGCAGTCCACCTGGCTGCAAAGTAACACGGTAGCCGGTTTGTCTGAAAGCGCGCTCGAGGATGTCATAAACAGGCACGACAGGCCGTCGTGGCGACCTTGCTTACCCGGCCAGCTTAGTGCAACTAAGCCGCAATTATAACTAGTTTCGATGCAGGGCGCGCTCAAGTTCCATTGTTTCACTTAGTGGACATTCCTCTTTTTCTCTCAAGCATGACAATGCCATCTCTAAGGCAACTAGCGGCGCGGAATTGGTCGTCGGCCAGAAGACTGCCGACGAGCTCAGACGAAAACACGTCGAGCCGCGCTCTGGCGGCGTCACGTGAGAGCGCTCTCAGTCTTTTGTCGTCCATATATAACTCTTGCCGGCAGAAGGGTCAAGTGAGTATCCTAAGTGAAGATTTAATCCCATCCCTTCTGCCTGATGGCCTGCCTGCGTTTATGTTTTGTCCTCGAGCGTCAGGTATTCTCTCTTCCTGGTCAGTGAGGCCGATCATCTCGGGGAACACCGCCGTATACAGCACGTCCAGCTCACACCGGTCCTTACAAGGGTGCCTTAGAGCTTGCTGTTTTACTCAGCATCGAACTGCTCTCTCTCCCTCTCTCTCTCCTCGTCTTCGAAACCTGTAGAAGCATTTAGAGGATTGAGCTGCAGCCCTGCAGCCTGCAATTGATCGAGCGCTCTTACGTTCCCAATGTCTTTCAGCAACCAAGATTGTTGTTACGAAGGGTCCCATGGTCGAGGTAGAATAGAGGGACCTTGCACGTCACTGGCCGTAAGCAGGCTTAACTTAAAAGGGGACTCTACGTTCTCTTGCTGACAACTGGCTGATGACGTGATTTTAACCTTACCGAATATCAGGAAAGTCGGTCTGCTGTATGCCTGATGCGATGATGAGGATAGACAGCCGAACTGCGCTTGGAAAGCTCTGCCAAGAGCGGCTCTCGTTTATTAAGGTTAACAGCGGTTTTGAAATCTAATTTTAAGAGGCAACATTTCTCGTTCGTCTTTTCGAAATATGTGTGAGCTGTATATACAATTATTTCCGTTCTAACCTCAATGATGCACCCAGGTAGGGTGCAGGTAACTTTCCACATCGATCTGGGGCAGCAGGGTCTTTGTGGCTAGTCTACGCAAAGTGGATTCAACAACAATAGGCCGAAAAGTTGCACCACGTTCCCTGCAGAAGCAGGAGGATGGCTTTGCCATCATCTCACACTCTAGCTTTTCCTTCACGGGCGCAATCGTGCTATCGGAGAATGAGATTCCTATGACGCCCCGCATAATTAAATCCATATAGTGCTTGTGAGCACTAATCTGAGCGTAGGATTTATTCATGATTACACGTTCGCGTCGACCCTCGGCCTCCACGCGAGCGAGAGCGGTATCTCCCAAAAAAAAACCTGCTTTCTTACAACGTTGGCCAGGCTGTGGCATCTTTGGGTTTATTTGTCGACGTGAAGGAATTTTGGAGCGAAGATAAGCAATGCGTTCCAGCTTTCTTCGTCATTGTTTTCTACGACATCTTTTAGGCAGATGGTGGAAAAGAGGTATTCTCGCTCCCTGTAGGGTACTGCGCAGAACCCTGCATGTCATCTTAGCGTTGGCGATTAACCAATGAAGAGAGCGAGAAGAAGAAGACGGCTGACGTTAGTGACGGCTTTTCAACCAATCGCGGCTGGCCGGCGGGCAATCCCAGTAGTGTAAAGCCCGGAGATGACGGTTTTAGATGCTGCAAGTAGCGCCAGCGGCCTTTTGGAGCGCTGCTGCTCTTCTACCCACCACCCCCCCCCCCCCCCCCCGCCCAGCTATCTCCTTCGCGCGAACCCTTTCTGCGTAAATCTGGACACCCCTCTTCGTAGGAAAACACATTAAACATCACGGGATCGTTAACAACACCACCACCATTGCTCCCGCTGCTTTTATGAAACGGAGCACTTGCTGACGTTGTTGTGGCTGTTAACTTCTCGTCCCTTGCCGTTCAATGAGAAAACGCCACTTTTATTGTCCGTGCGATCGGTTGTTGGCGCCAGGCGCTGTTGGCGCCACTTTATAGATTAGACGTCTCGATCGCAGGTCTTTTTTTTGTACAATGATAACTTGAAAATGGCGGTTGTACAAAGGACACCGAGGCAGGAAAGCTGTCCAACTGGACACTGCTTTCGCATAGCATCAAACAGTCAGGAGGGGCGATCTACAGAACGAAGAAGCCAAGATTGACCGCGTTCCTCCGACAGAGGGTGTTGTTAGAACTTCAGAAAGACAACGGTAAGAGGCTGTTGAGCGCTCGCCGGACACACAGGCAATAATATCACAAGCAATATTTTAAATATTATATAGTTAGTAGATTAGTAATTGTGATACTTCTACATATTAATAATAAGCATTTGTTTAAAAGATAATATTATTTTCTAATACTTTTCTAAAACACAATCTGCACGCTAAGTTCCACTTGCAGGAAAGTGGCCACCAGGCCTGTGGTCTGAAAAAGCCGAGGGAACGAGATCCTCACGATTGTAGTCTTGGAAAGATGAGAGGAGGAAAAGAAGAACGGCGTGATCTAGGGGGCTAAGGGTTGTCATTCACAGGGGTGTCGCCGGTTCGACCCCGTGCTTGATCGAGTTATTTTTGAGCGATGCTCGTTGAGAATAGATGTTAAACCATTCCGCTAAAAGTAAGCGGCCATGCTGCTACAAGGACGGCTGGGGAACCCTAGATGAGATGTCTGTCGAGCTCAATGACGTGGTGCATTCACGTGCGCCTTGCGACCGGCGGAGACACATAGGTGCACGGGTTCGAGTCCCACCGTTGCACGCTTGCATTTATGGGGTCCGTCGCGCAGAGCAATGCGAAAGCAGTCCCGTTAAATGTTGGCTGACGGTCAGCCCGAAGAAAAGGATGAGATGTCTAGCCCTCGGTGCATTGAAGATATGCCTCACGGCGATTCCAAGCCCATAGGGGACGGAACACATTCAATAGTTAAAAAGAGCCTTATTGAATTTTTTTTTTCAGTTTAGAAGAGCCTAGGAAGACCAATGGCCGCATCTACCATGAACATCATACATTAAATGAGGGCATTTCAGTGGCGTGGCTGGCGTACGACTCAAAGTGACGACACAGATGCATAGCGACAGCGTCATGCCGCCCGTTCAACGGCGTCCTTGGAAGGCGGATCTGATAGTTTGATTGCCGCATCAACGACAATACCTAAATTGCCAGTTGTGTTACAATTCAATTGGCCTTACAGCCCGGCGCAAAACGCTCATGACTGACAAATGAGCGTAATAGAAAATACCGTATCACTCTATTTCATACTCTCGTTGTAATAGTTTCCTCTACGCCCGTATGCCGGGATAAAGCAGTTTCAAGATAAAACACATTTATTTGCATGCAACTTTCCACAGAATTGACAATGTGAATGTCACGAGTACTCGAGCTTCTTTAAGGAAACTTCAGTGTTCTTTTTATAAGGTTACACTTCATTAGGTCTAGCGATTTAGGTAAGAATAGAGATACGTTTTTTAATAATCAATGGAAACAATACGTCGCTAATCAATCATTTTAAGTTTAAGACGTTTATACTGTCTCTGTAGAGAGATTTCTACCAGAAGAAGCCCAGCGCTGGATTTGTGTCGCCGTGGATATGTTCCTGCAATTGTCCTATTAGTTACTTCAAAACCATCCTGGTAAAAACCTAATGCGATGTCATTTGCGGCAGACAGTAGATGACAACACGTGATACAAGCTATCGAAATGAGCATTTTGAAAATATGACTTGACAGGCTAATTCCCCTCTCGTTTGTGAAGTATGTTTACTATATAATTTAAGTTATGTTGTTGTATTAGGGGTATATTTTGTTGACGCCCATACATTATGTATATAATTTGTTTATTATCACATATGTTGTGTCGAAATTGTACAGTGAAAAGATTTGCATTTGTTTACATGCACACATTTCGACATATAAAATAATCGATATGTAAACTCATTAAGTAAGACGCGGGCCTGGTTATTTAAACTGGCTAGAGACGAGACTAGGGTACAGGAGGCAGCATGGTCGCGCACAACACGTGTTGAATACCGTGCGCGGCGAACCTATTCTCCACATGGCGGCTAGATCGGCTCGGTCCTTTCCATGTCTGGTTTTGCATTGCTCTGATGCTGAAAAATCCGCATCGATTTCAGCAAACTTGCACTCCCACGTTTTAAGGACGCTGAGGTAATTGGGAGATGCCGCCACGTCGAAGCGCCGTCCTAGCTTCTCGACGAATAGGAAGTATTCGTGAGGAGAAAGACAAGTAGGTTGCGGGCTCAGCGATGGTACGCTGAGGTAAGCTGCCTTCAGGTTAATTAGATGTTCGAGGCAGACTGGGGTGAGATCGTTCCAGATTATTTCGATAACGTAGGCGGCCATTGGAGCAATCTTCAGATCGAACAGCCTCAATGCCGTTGGAGTGGACAACAGCTGCGGCGCCTCTCTGAAAGTTTTCTTGATGTGTTGCCGCGGAAAACAGCGGCCGTTCGGCGTTAGAAGCATCCCCAAGTAGGGAAACCTGAAAGTTTCTTTTGTGGTTGAAAAATCTAGTCGTCACGCTCTAACCTGTTGCCTTCCTTCAATCTGAGGATCTACTCCCGACAGGTCTTAGAATTCTTCTCTGGCTACCTTTGTGCACACGACTAGCTTAATCTGTTATGCATAGTAAGGATGACCCTAATTCATGTTTTGCGGCAAATGTTAAAGTGACCGATTGGATTTCTAGTGATGTATTGACTTTAAATTGATAAATGATATGCTGTCCGACGTAGTGTTGTTCAGTATTTAAAATTACATACGGTCTCTAAGAAGCAATGTTCTATATTGCAATACTAGGAGCTTAAACATTACTGTCAAACACATATAGATCAGTCGGTGTATTAATTTTTAAAAAGTAATGTTACCTTAAAGCGACTATCCAACATAATAATACCGGAGTTTGACTGTTGTATTATAGAAGTGATACTGTAAGGCAAAAGAGTTAAATAAATAGTGTTATATACATTGTCATTTAAAAATATATTCAGCACGAAAAATTTCACATCCCCATATATCAGATTGGACGTAAACGTTTACGCATAGATAAATAATATGCAGACTTGTCTAACACTGAATTACCAGCCACCCTATATAATTAATATCGGCTCCGATAAAGTACTTTAAACAATTGTATGAATATAATGCAATTTATTTGGTCGCTTGCACCCTTTTCCGATTCCCAAAACTCAAGATCTGTCTCAGAGGGATAAATCATCCAATTGCTTTAATTAAATTGCTTTTTTTACGATGAATAAAGAAGTCTACTGTAAATTGTGCGATTGCGAGATAAGGATTTGTTCAATAGCTAAACTAAACATACTGATGTGCTCGAAAGAATATTTGACTTTATTGAAAGGATTGCCATGCTGGCTAACAAAAATGAACTAGTCGCATTGAAGAACGTTCGCAAAATCGAGATCCTGCGGTTTCTCGTTCTGAAGGCTTCACGCTGAATAACGCCAAGCGACCGTAGGTTGTCAAGCGCAGACGACGGAATCATGACAGGACTCATCCATGTTTGTTGCGATAACTGCAAAATCCCTGTGACTGGATCTGTTGACAGGCTGTAGTAAGCACCCGCCCGTCGAATTTAGGCTGCCCACACATGAGTCGGCCTTTGGCAGGAACATCATGACAGGCGATCAAGACACCAAACCTACCTCTTCTGGCTTTCCTCGGTTAAATACGCACACAACGAGATGAGCTCAAAGGCACCTTTAATCCCCATTTTGTGTAGCCGACAGTGTCATCCCTGCTTTGTGTAGCCGACAGTGACGTTTGCTCAGCATATACGCAGCTCGCTTGTCGGTAAGACGCCCTATTCAAGGAGATTCGACAAACCCGTACCCCCCCGGCGGGGGGAAGGGGGGGGAGCTCGATAAGCTTCAACCGGTCAAACTGGACGACAGTAGATCTAAGCGGCAAGCGGTATAACTCGCTCTCAAGAGTTTCTCTCGTCGCTGTCGTGCAGGGAAGCCAAGGTGCAATACTATGAGTCTTTCCTTAAACAGCTTCCAGCAAAGTGCTGCTATGGTGTATGTTTAGGTTAGCCCAGCCAGCAAATGGCTGGTTCCACACTGCTCTAAAATTGTTTTCTTTCTTAGCCTTTTACCTTAATCCCTTTGTGTGTTGTTGTAATGTTGTTGCATATACATAGACAACCTACATACACGAAACTATCAATCTTACTTTACCCATACGCGTAGCTGCAGTTGCCTACACATGGGCGCCATAGTTTGAAATTAAAGACAACCTATACATATATATATATATATATACACCGGCATAACGCTATGCCGCTGTAATTTTTTTATTTCCACGTCCAGGAAACTGTGTATTTTACGGCGTTAGCGCGTTCCAACAGCTTCTTGCTATTTTCGTATACTTGTCGATCTCTGCAAGAGAACACCACGTTTCTGACGTTGCCGTAAGGTAAGATGTATTACATTTTTTCTTATATGAGAGACCGTGCGCGATGCGTCTAAAACTTCTTTCTACAACACATTCTACAAGAGATGACCACTTAAAATATCATGCATGTTGGCACTTACCTGAAAACCTTACCTGTATGGACAGTCTTCTGAGGAAAAACAGAGCCATTTCTTGCCTTGATACCTTGATCGCGAAGCACACGTGAACCAAGGCTATTGCCTTCTACCGCTATTCGTAGTATTTAGGCGTTACCATCATCACCAAGATTGCGAGGAAACGACTCGGCGAGATATGAAATGTGGGCTCTGATTCTACGCGCAGTGCTGGGAGCATAGCATGACTTTCTCCCTAAGCCATTCGCTTAGCAAAGGCATTGCAAAGTGAACTACATTGTATCTTAGTAACTTTGATCAGTAAGCAGCATGACCAACAGCAGCAGATGAGCTGAGCGCAGTTCCGGTGCAACATCAAACGGTCAAATTAACTTTAGTTTGTTTAGTTTCTATTAAGAATGTAAGTGGAGCGTCAATTGTCTCCTGGGAACGTGTGCCTTAACTTTACTTAGCCAACACGACTTCTATTTAGTGATTTTGCACTTTTTGTGTATCTAGACGATCTGTGATATCGAGCCCATTGGGCGTCGTAGCGCATTCGCCTTTTGCGCCTTGCGCCTTTTGCGGAGGAAACACATAGGTGCACGGGTCTTCGATCCCCGTCGTTGCACGCATTTGTAAGCATGGGGTTGTCTTCGAGAAGCAATGCAAACGCGATTCCGTGGACGGTAAATGTGGGCTGAGAATCATTCCGAAAACGTTTAAAAAGACGCTTTGTGGTCTCGCTTTCTGGCCAGATAACATCGTCCAGAAAAAAAAAGTGACCCCTGCCACAAACACAAATGCTCAACGGTGGGGCTCGAACCCGTGCAGCACCTATGTGTCTCCCCCGGTCGCGAGGCGCACACGAATGCACCACGCCACCTGGCTCGACAAGAGACACATAACAGGCTGGCGAACACGAACTTCCCCTCCAATGTTAGCTAACAGCTTCAACCGGCAGTAATGACGGCAGCTCTGCCGGCGTTGGTCGCCGCAAGTAACTTATGTAGTCGTTCGTTGCACTCGGTACGCCGTGTGACGTACACGAAAGACATGACTCAAACGGATCGCTTGCTGCTAGGCAGGTTACGAACAATATCGAGTGATGGTTGTCTTCGCCGAAGTCGTCGCAAGTAATCGATGTCGGAATTTATATTAGTCGCATGCCAGCATCGTACGGTCGCCAGGAGGAATGTCGCTGTCGCAACTTGTCAAAGCGAAGGCTTCATTGAAGGTCAGTCGCTCGCGGCTGTCTATGCGTGAAAACGTGCCAAAAACTGTTGTGTCTCTTCAACCACTGCCTTCGGTTATTCGATTTTCCTAATCGCCAAGTATTCAATGTATCTTTTCCCGTGCATCGTCTTCAGCCGCTGCTCACGAGTGTGGCGGGCGATCAACTAAGCGAAACAAGAGTAAATCTTCTTCTCATGTCCAACACGTACGTCCACAGCAATACCAGGAGCTACGCAGGATCTTCATGGCCGTCTCTCTATCTCTCTCTCTCTTTATATATATATATATATATATTCTATAGATACCTCCCTTTGTGGCTTGCTTTCTTTCTCTAATCTAGCTTGATTATACTGAGTTCGGCGTTTTGGCATATGGGATTAGGAATACGCCACGGCTCGCGCCGTAGAAACCCTTAAAAAAAACACAGATAAGGAGGGATATATGGCGCGCCGTGTCACAACGCCTTTGCGTTCAACAACTAATTTATCACATTCAACACTTACCGAATGGGCCAGTTAGTTCAGTAAAATACCACTCTTGCTGGCTTTGTTGTTGTTGTCGTTGTTGTTGTCGTCGTCGTCGTCGTCGTTGCCGCCGCTACCGCCAAGGCGTAAGTGTGTACAGGAAAGATATGCGTATGGCATCCCCTACTCATCTCCGCTGCCAGACAATGAGGTTCGTCTTCAGTACTTCAAGATGGCCGCGTGCAGTATAGCCCACTTGAGCGTTCGCCTATCATTGAGCTTAGCGTCTGGCGAGGGCCCGGCTGGCTGGTTAGTGCCCGGCTGTCTGCGGCGGTGGCCGGGTGGCGACTTACTGGCGCGTAAACCCACAATTACAACCTAGATCTCCCTTCGATCGAGTTGCCGTGACTCTTTCTCTTCCTCAATTCGTGCCGCCGGCCGAATTCGGTCGTGGCGGCAACTTATTGAAAGTGAACACATTACGAACGCTGGGGTGTGTTTGAAAATTGTGGCCCTTCATAAGAGCCACCGCAGTCTGTCAAAGGCGCCCTCAAACTGACCTCTCTCTTTGTCTGCTGACCTACTCGAAGGACACGTGGTTCTACTACCGCCCCGGTCCATTTCGTGCTTGGCCTCATAACAATGACATGCTCAATAATGTAGACATATATATATATATATATATATATATATATATATATATATATATATATATATATATATATATATATATATACGAAAACTAACGCCGAGGAAGTGTGAAAGTGTGGGGAAGATGATTTTTCGCGCTTCGGGTGTGGTTCTCTACGCTTCGTGCGCCCGGGCTATAGGCTCAAAAAATTGGCTCGCTTTTATCTCGAAAGGGTGCACGGGGAGGCTCATCTCGTATTGTCACGGCATAATCAAACGGAACTATTTTTAGTGTTCAGCCGTTGAAAGCCGATGTTGTTGTTATTGTTATTCTTGTATCTGTACATCACACACGAGTGGCTTCGAGTACCACTTTACCGTTGCGCATTGTGCAAGATTTTTTACAAATTTACATGTTTGGACGCTACAGCTTTACAATAATACAATGGCACTAGCAACCGCCTTGAGCTGAACCTTTATACCCGTCAAAAGACCCGCTCCGAATAACGTAGACTGGTAATTCTGTTTAAAAGCGACTGCTTATTTATTTCGAGAAATATTCTGACCGCGTAATAATTGCACTATTATGAATGTTATCACGGCAAATATCGCATCGTTATCAGCATCAATATCATCAGTGTGCATTATCAATTATTATGATCATCCTGGTGCATCGTTTGACTTGTAGCCTTCGTTTGGCTGTAAGCAAACCTTATACACACGCATATGTATGGCAATCTCCGCATTATATACATTAAATATATCTTCCTCTAAGATAGTAAGGTTTATGTTACTCGTAGACATTATTAAAGCCTAAATACATGCGGGGCGACAATTGAATTGAACCTCCTCCAGTCACCATCCGCGGACCACGATTGGTGGCACGGTGCATGAAAACCACGCCATGAACGGCCGGAATGACTGACGTGCAGGAGGCCGACAGGCCGACAGCATAAACCGATGTAGCACCCAATTGTTCCACGATTCAGAAGAGCTAGCATCAATCATATCTCTAGCTGGCGTAGACTACAACGTTTCTTTGCTACGCATTCATCATCTTATCGTCGACAAAAATTCAACCCTATACATGCCATGTTTGCGTACAAGAGTTTCTAACAACGAGCCTAGTACGAATAAAAACAGCAGCAATAATAATAATGCTAATAATAATATATACGAGAATAGCGCTAATACGCTGAAAGTTGTGTCTTACTATACGAACCACTAATTAGGTCAGTCGTACTAACAGTGCTTATTGATAGCAATATTCGTATCATGATAAGAAGGTGTAACTAGTGACAATAAAAGCCATAGTAGTAGTAGAAGTAGAAGTAAACGTACATCAATCAAAGCATCAAATAGTTGGGCCCTGCGGTGCTCTGGAGACTCTCTGAGCTCTCTCTTTCTTACTCTCCCTTTCTCTGTATATATATATATATATATATATATATATGAATGTACATGTGTATATATCTCTATACACATATATCCATACATCTATATACATGAACAACATGTGTTTTTATACACGTGTATTTACATACACCAGGTATTAAGCAAATGGCGTTACGACTTGTTTGCGCTTGCCTTATCCATCTGTCGATAAACACTTATCTCGTTTTGTGCTTCCCGCGCTATCCATTCCATAGCTGGTTTTGCTGCTACTGCTGCACTGTTGACTCTAATAGGTAGCCCCAGCGACGACGCCTTGCATCCACATCATACATACACTTGCGACACATCATACATACACTTGCGGACAACAAAAAGGAGCAATTTGTTGTTGATATTGTTGTTTCTGTTTTTTGTTGTCGTTGTTATATCTGTCGTTGTTGTTGTTTCTGTTTTTGTTGTCGCTGTCGTTTCTGTTTGTTGTTGTTGTCGTTATTGTCCTCGCGGTTGCATTTGTTGTTGTTATTGTTATTGTTGTTGTTGTTGTTGTTGTTGTATTTGTTGTTAATGTTGTTGTTGTTGCCGAATCGTGCAAATGCGTGCGCCTGATCGGCTGTGCGTGTATGCTTTGCGTCGAGCGAATTTTGTCGTAACGAATCGTACATTCGATATTGCACATACACATCTGTGTATGCATACACACACACACACACACGCTCACATTTTTGTGTATCACCTTCGACAGCCTCTTCGCCATTCTCTCGCACTACGCGATACTAGATACGGCGGCCCACAGCAATGCTCGACTGACTAAGGCTTGCGGTCTGCTTAAGCACTGAGTATTCCGTAGGGAATGCGTGCATCCACTGTCGCGCACGGTCACTACAACTACTATAGACAATGTCTTTAAGCGCTGCCTTCTCGGGATTTGATATCGTTTGATACATGTGGCTACAGCGTGATCGTTAGATGTTTGTCGTCATCTTCATCGTCACCGTCATCAGTTGATTTGACTACAACAAACAAGCGTTGAGCGTACTGAATACTGTTTATAGTGTTAAGAGTTTTCTACCGAGAAAGCATTGTGTGGAACCACCACACGTGGGTGTGCCGCATTGACCATTCAATCCGCGCGATATCGAAAACGGTCTGGCCTGTGTGAAGGTACGATTTGTTGATTAGAAAAAAGAAAAAAAGAAAAACAGAATCGGCTACCCCTCGCTACTGCGTCTTCTCCATTTGCGGTAGAATGCTTGCGTGCTCTGATGCTATGTCCTCCTGGTGGTTCGCTGTGATGGTTGCGATCCCGTCCTGAAATGACGTAACAGTACTGCACAGATAGATGGCGGTGGTGGTAGTGGTGGTGGTGGTGGTGGTGATGGCGGCGGCTGTGGCATCATTATCATCTTCATCATCATCTGAAGTCAAACCGGCATCCAATCCGCGGCCGCTATTCGTGACGAGGTGGACCCTCCGTCCAGCGCAGCTGCCCTATCAAACAATTGAAGTAACGTCTTCGCGACGTTGTGAAGTTCTCATTCGGCAGGATATCTCTCATCTCGTGGGTGCCACCTGTCAGCAGCCAGCATCGATAGCAGCGACAAACGCGTCAGGCGGGCAGGACAGCTTCGTTCGTCGGTCGTCATGCGGTGACGTCTAAACTGCCGATGGCATATCTCGAAGCTCGCCAACCGAATGACGGTCGTCACGTTCCTCGACGTCGATAGTAGAAAAGGCACGGGTCTCGCTTCTCGTTGGACTCCTGCAAATGCATCGGCAGCGACACACAGAGAGAGAGAGCGAGAGAGAGACAACGACAGAGACAAAACGACACGTATCCATAAAATGCTCGTTTATGCTTGATCAGTAGCAGTTGCACGTCCAATGCTAAGAGTACCACCGCCTGACGTACGCTATACGCTTCCGCGGCTCCGCTAGCAATAATCAGTGTTCATGCTGAGGGCCAAATCGTCCCTCAGCACAGCAGTTTGTTGCCGCAATGCTGGAAGACGATTTGACGCTTGGCATCGACTTTGTTGCGGTCGCAAATTACGCTACGAGTAAGGTCATTGCGTACGCACGCGTGTATACTGTGTGTGAATTTGTAAAAAACTACAGAACGTTTGTGTCGTCGACGTTACCGATGGAACGATTCGAACACTCGATCGTGTGTATGGTTCCCTCGGTAAATTCCTGCACATTTTCTGATGCATGATGGTCGTCAGTTACAATGATTGTTACTAGTCTAATTGTAACAGTGACTTTGCTAACAATATGTAAAGCACCTAGTGTAGATATAAAACCCAGGGTTAGGTAGTATAGTTAAGGCTCACATTAATTGGCACATACTTTGTGATGATAATGTTGTGTGACAGATGTAATAGATAGTCTGTCAATAGACAGTGTAATATATAGAAAATGACGTTTCATTACTAGTGAGGCTATCAGAAGTCTAGCGAACCAGTTGGACAAATGTTAGCGCCCGTGATATCACCGGTGTTTTTGTGAAAGCAACGCATGCCCAAAATGTAGGTCACCGTTCTGCTGATCCGACCAAGGCCTGCCCTGTACGTACGACATATTTTTATACGCCATTATAATCTTGCAATCGTAATAATAATGATAATAGTGTATAAGAGCAGCCGCAGAATTGGCACCAACAGCGTTCGACTGTCGCCTACACTGACAGATGTGCTTGACCTCTCGGGGTTTTTTTTTCAAATTAAACGGGGGTTTTAAAATTGCCATCAACGTGCAACCGCAGTGTGCTAATCTCGCAGGTTGGGCCTTGGTCACCACGACAGACCGCACAATGTTGAGGCATATTGCAGAAACGCGTTATTGATACGGACATTCTGGCAGCTGTGCGGGTGCTGGAAGTCAGAGTAGTGAATGATTCCGCTTTTGCCATTGTTTAGCTCGACGGGAGAGAAAGAGACATGCCATCCTCGTTTGAACGTATCTGCGCCATAGGCGGCCGTAATTCTGCCTTCCTTCATCTCTGTAAGCGCTCCGGTACGTGCAAGCAGACGCATAAGGTGGCACCCGCTTGGCTTTTCATTGTCAAACGATTTTCATCATATTGCCATAATGTACAGGCTGGTTTTAAAACGTACTACCAGCCCGGGAACCAAAAAGGTTTTCGTTACCTCGCCCTAGCCTATGTTTTCGATAATGCAAACGTGCACGGATCGTAGGTGCGCTCCAATGTGCGTGTCATTTTGAAATACCAGCAGAAGAACTTCTATACCGCTTGCTCTAAGTAAGGGTTCACCGCGTAAGATAGTCGGGAGCAGTAACGCTGCGAGGGGGCCACCTGCACACCGCCAGCAATTACAGGTGGACAACAAGACACGTGGAGATAGGCCGATCTATGAACATGCTTTATATATATATATATACGCTGTAAAGAAGCGTTCTTCGGAAGTAACAAAAATAAGTACTGTTGTATTAAATTAAAGTTGCGTTTCTAGTGAGTTCCGCAACTGTGAACATATCTTATTATGGTTTTCTCTGCGGTACCTGTGCCGACATAATCGTCCAGGCGACACAGCCGGAGGGTGTCGGATCCACCACCCGAGCTGTTGGGAAAGCTCGAGATGGCTTTGATGACATCTATCATAGACACGGTGATCTCATGGGTCTGCCTGACACATACAGGCGGCGGGGAAAAGGAAAAGCCTGATGGACTTGCAGAATGTTTGGCCAGAACCGCGCGTGTCGACTTAACGGAGAGCGGGGTTGCTCTGTCGGTGGATAGTTGAACTCTTGCTACAGGGGAGGCATCACCAAAAGCAAGTTTTCCCTGAACTACGCGAACTACGCATAGAAAAGTTGTCGTGAAACGCACTTTCTAGTCGAGTGGGAAACGTTAGAACATAGGAGTTAGTTTCAGATCCACTGCCCGCTCGGAACCCGCTAAGGTGCCCACGTAGTGCCGACGTGTAAGTCTGGCCGCGTCCGCTCTGAGACGAAACGCACAGTACTGCATTTGCAAATTTGTATTGGGAATTGTAATATTTTATATGAACCTGTTAGACAGACCTCGTTGATCAGATTTGTAAGGTCCAGAGACATGATGTCGCAAGTACCCCGAGGTAGCTCCTATACGTTTTTGACCTTAGACGTCGCGAAGATAACATCCTATAGTGAGGGCTGTGCTGGTGAACTTGCATGAGCCAATTCCTCATGAAAGGGCTCCAACCGACCTGCATCCGCGACTGCTGGCAGAGGGAACGCTTTACCTCTGGGTGTGTTGTTGTGACACCATTGCTAGGTCAACGTAGTTTCCAGTGCGATGTCGCATAAGACGACAGGCGCGACTGGAGATTTAATGTTTGACTTGAATTGGCGCGCCAGGGAGAACGCGCGAGAAGGTTTCTTCGATAGCGTTGGTGATGTGTGATAGAATAGCGTCGATAATGGACGATATGATCCTTTCGGTAATGAGGAGGACCATTCGATTAGATCAAGCCCTGCGGTAAAACGAGAACGTCTGGAAAGGGCTTCTTAACAGTCTTACATACACTCCAAGGCCGACCTACTGATCGTGAAGCGACACTCGCATCGTTCGTCGGGAGCTAACTGCAGAAAATATTGTTTAGTAAAAGAGCCGATGGCTAGATGTCGTTTACAGGTGCGAAGATTTTTACCATGGAAGCAGCGATGCTTTGCTGAAAGTGTAGTGAAGCTCTATTCCCGAGCTGTTCCGTTTCATGCTAGACATCCTCACAGGTGTATTCACGAGGAAGCTTTTCCATCTTCGCATACGCTTGAGACTTTACAATAATTATCCAATTTATCACCAAAAATAATGCGTTTGTCCACATAGTATGCTGTTTATCGATATACAAGCCACAGCCTATCAAAGTAACGTAGATTGATCTGGGCTTCTCTTACCGGAAAATTCCCAATAAAATCAAACTCGATAAGCTCGCTGGCTATGTTGCTTCTGATAAAACTGAGCTGCCCAACACAATTTGTAATGGTTGTCGCTATCCCCGTCACATATATACTAGTCTCTCAACAACATAATACAGTTACTGGGTTTATGAGATTTGTGAAATAAAAATCTAGTCAAATTTGAAAAGTTATGCGCACACATCTCTTTCTACCTTGTTGGCCTAAGCAATTTTGTCCTCTTTTCTCCAGACATTTTTTGGCGAAGGAGAAGTTGTGTGCGCATTCAAGACTGGTGCAAGTTTACGATGGCAAACACGCACATTTACTTTTTAAGTTCGGAGACGTCGCGGTAACAACGCCAGTCGAGATGTGTTGGCTGTTTACGAAAGTTCAGCAGTGACGATTAGTACAATGGTCTCTTGGTTTTCAGGAAGTGTCGATTAGGGAGCTTTGATCTTAAAGATGCCCCTCGCTCAGTAACCGCCTTTGCCCTTAACCTCAACTGGGTGATTTCAATGATAGGAAAAATCTTTCGATTAGTAGAGTCATGCTTGCTCAAGACCTGGATGTATCAGAACACACCGTAAGAGCAAATTCGCACTAAAAGTGCAAAATTTAGAAAATAGGAGAGCGTTTTTCTCCTGTGTTGGCCGAAGTATAAAAACTATGCGCATGTATTGGCTCACTATGTCCTAGTGATTATTATGAGCTGTGATAAGAAGTGGGCCCGATACGATAATGAACCAAAGTTGTACTAGTTACCAAACGGTCAAGCAACTACAACACATTTAAAGCGAAAAACTTGAAAAACTTTTCGTGCACTAGAGCACTTGATACAGATGATTCGATACGTATCCGCTTGACGTGTTTACCTAAATACAGATGTCAGCCATTTATATACGGGGCGTCTAGAGCGGCAGCGTAAGCGGACATATTTCGATATCTGGGGTTTTCCCAGCAGGCCTTGCGGCAACATGGTCGCTGACTCTCAGCGATATGTTTCATCATCTATTCTCAATGAGCATCGCGCAATTGACACAGCATGGATTGAACCGACGACACACCGGCAGATGACAGCCACGACTAGCGCACGAGCCACCGCATAAAAATGCTTCCAAAGACGGAGTTCATTCTTTGCCTAATCGACGGAGAAAATATATATTGCCAAGGAAGATCACGCCGACTGAATAAAATTGTTAGAATCTATGTTGCTAACCTATCTTTAAAAAACGAAAAGCTCCTTCTTCTAAAAAAAAATATATAAGCATTACATGTGGCGTGGATGGCTAGTCAAGCGTGAAGATGGACAACCGTCACTAATGGTATAGCCGACGTACTTGGGAAAGGCAAACACAATTCTGACCACAGTAAATAAAAACTTAATTCGTACCCATTGTGAGCATTTTCTATTTAAAGAATTATTTTTATAAAGCATCCATAACTTTAGCAGGGCTCAACCGCTTGCCGACACCCGTGCTGGCGTGTACATGTACATGTATATATATATACAATTGTTACCTCTAACATATAAGCAAATAAAGCTTTAACTAATAAATAAAGAAGAAGATATATATATATATATATATATATATTTCGTTATGTGACACATTGTGATAACAGACAACATGAACAAATAAATTTGCCGGCGGGCTATGTCGGTTCATAATAATATATATATATATATATGTACATCCCTCGTGGGACATGCTTAATAAAACAGTGAGTTTGGAAATTCCGGCAGGTTATCGAAAGTTTTCGTATTAATATATATATATATATATATATATAAGAAATTAATAAAACATCATATTTTAAAAACGTTGCAGCACATACGAGCACACACACGGCTGTCCAATGCCTCCGCACATCCCAAAAATACAACAGACCGTTAGACAAACCAGACGCCGACAAATCACCTACGTGACTTGTCATTGAATTTTGCACTGAGCAATGATGCCCTGCTGCAACTCCGTGCCCAAACGCGCAAACACCTTCGGTTGATACGAATATTACCCAGAGGCATTAGCAGTTGCGTTTGCGAGAGCATTTGGTGACGTCAACCAAAATAAACACGTTTCGGTTATAGACTAAGTTCTTGTTTTTATCCTTCAGAGGCATAAACTATTGACTCAACGCTATGTCAGCTAATCCGACGCAACATAGCAGGGCCAGCCTCAAGGGATACCTCACAGGCGATGCGTATATAACAATGCACCCAAAACAAAGCAATAAATATCATCGCGTAAGCCTTGCAGAGCGCACGCTGACAGAAGACGACGTACGAGCTGAGGTACGCGCACTGATGCAAGTGCGCTGATCCGGAATGTAAAATCAGGATAAAAACTGGACCCTGGCCCTCTGGAAGAATACCTACATACGCGCAAACTAGACGGATACAGTAGTAGAATGCTAACAAGAGATTTTCAAGTCTCTTTGTGCACGTGCCCTGCAAATGCGGTATTTAGCGGCGCTCGGAATGCTTTTAGTGGAGGCTGGCTTACAGCCGTGCCATCCATCTCCAGATCTAGGCACTATGGTGGACCCAACCACTTGGCCACACTCCGCATGGCTGCCGCTCTCAGAATTGGAACTCCAATATGCGAACCCTTTTCTTGCGCAGCATACGGGAATAGGGTCGATACTTACGGGCTACATCTGCTGAACGGTTCAAGAAGCTCTGGAAAAATTTCACGACATATAGGGTTAAATTCCATGATTGAAAGAGCCCTTAGGAAGGCAAAACTGGAATCTCGGAGCCTTGGACTGGACAACGTCAGGAGATATGATGGCATGGCCATACCTTTAGGGTTCGACGACAAGTACGTAGCCTGAGATGCTACAGTGTTTTACGCCGTAGCTCCCTTGTACCTCAGTCATAGGTCTGTCAGCACAGGATGGGTAGCGGAGCACGCCGAACAGGAAAAGTGACGCAAATACGCAGATCTTGCACGCAGATCCCAAACCGACTCTATTTCGTACCGGTAACTATGGAAACACTAGGGCCCATCAGCAGTGGGACAGCTAGATTCATTCGGGATTTGGCCAGAAGCACCAACGGGGTCTGTCTGAGACAGCGTCTGTCTCTCGCGGTGTGTAGCGGCAATGTCGCTTCTACAATTGTCGCCATGGGGTGAGCAGATAAATAGCATTTACTGGAATCGAGGCGACATAAACGACGTGTTCGAAACTCATAGCCGTAGACTGATGACATAAGACAGCGTTCACCTACCTGCAAACGACGGGTTCGCCAGCTGTAACAACAGCAGCTGCCGCCACCGCCGCGGTGGTCGCAGAAATCTCTGTGTGCGGTTGCCTACAGCCGTTGGCAATTACAATTTTCTCGCCACTATGTTTGAGGTGGAGCAGCGGAGAGCAGCTATCCGCCGAGCGCCGTATGTCACGAGCGACACTCGCGCTGACGACACGATCGTCGCTTCCGGCATCCTGCAGCTGTACGATGTGCTTGTTGCGGCCGAACGACTCGCCCTGGGCACTGCTGTCGCCGATACCATGTATGCTGTGTCTTGTACGGCAGGTCGAACGGGAGGTGTGCTTGATTTCATAGAGTTTCCGTTGTTGTTGTTGTTGTTGTTGTTGTTGTTGATGTTGTTCCCGTTGTTGTAGTGGTTGTGGTTGTTGTTGTTCCCGATGTTGTAGTGGTTGTTGTTGTTCTTGTTTTTCCCGTTGTTCTAGTGGTTGTTCTTGTGTTTCCTGTTGTTGTAGTGGTTGTTGTTGTTCTCGTTGTTGTAGTTGTTCTTGTGATGGTTCTTCCCGTTGTTCTTCTTGTGATTGTTGTTCTTCTGGTTGTTGCTGTTGTTGTTGTTGCTGCTGCTCTGGTTGTTGTTGCTGCTGCTGCTGTTGGTGTTGCCGCTCATTGTTGTTCGGCTGGGAATGACCACTAGCTTCTACCGTAGAGTCCTCGGCACAATACTTTGGAGGAAGTGGATGTGGTACGGAAGCTGATGAAGATAAAGGTGGCGGCGGCGGCGACGACGACGATGATGATGATGATGACGACGACGACAGAGATGATGATGACAACATACGGGCGTCGTTTCCGCCGCCGCCAGCGCCTTTTGTCTTAGCGGTTGTTACGACCGGAAAACTACTGTCCACCGAACTATGCTCCGTCGCTCCAATAGTTCCATTGCACGTCGGCGTATCTGCGCACGTTACACGCTGTCGTCTATGCAAGACCGCATGCACTTGGTGATGCTGCCGATTATGGGGCGAATGAGAAAGAGGAGGCGAGTGGCCATTCTGATGATGATGATGATGCTGATGATGGTGGTGAGGATGGTGATGATTAGGGTAAGTGTTGTGATGATAATTTTGTTGTTGTTGTTGCCCTTGTTGTTGTTGTTGTTGTTGTTGCTGCTGCTGCTGCTGTTTTTGTTGTTGCTGTTGTTTTTGTTGTTGCTTTTGCTGTTGTTGCCGTTGTTGTTGTGGTCCAGTCGGAACAACTAGGAAGGGCGAGTGGTTCTGCCGCAACGAAGTGCCAGATGTTGACTTGTACATCGCCAGATTTTGGCATCCCATCCTATGGAATAAGGTAGCATTGAAACCACAGCAAAAACAACAGCAACAGAAGCAGCAACAACAACACAGGGTCAGATGGAATCAGACATTAAACAATAAACCAATAGCCAACATTAAAATGCCACATGTAATGTTGCCGTAACAACAATAACAGCGATAACAACAGCAATAAACAACTCTTTACAGAATTTTAAAGCCTGGAAGGACACTCTATAACATGCACGCTCATGGTTAAGTACCTGGGAGTTGGTCTAGATAAAGCTCTCATTGGGACCCTCTTATGTGCGTTTTGCAGCGAAAATCAGCAGAACTGCGAAAAATCCAGACAAACCAGAAGAGCAACCTATTTTCAGCCCCGTTTCTTAGCATCAGTAGGCTGATAGCATCATGCTTCCTCAACAAGATATAAAGACCTAGGGCGTTCAAAATCGCACGAGCGTTTTGTAATTGCACGGATATCATAGCAGTCATACAAGTCACGTCTCGACAGAATCCCCTGCACTTAAAAGCAAAAGAACTGGTTTCAATAAGCTTCTGTCATAATGTATGTTAACCTCATATTTTGTTTTCAAGTACCTATCGTTAAGTTTGTTTTGCTGTTTACCCATGGGATAGGGTAATTTCATTTTGTACAAAATCAACAATTTACAGATTCAAAAACCAAAAACAATTGTTTTCAGCGTCAAGTTCCGTGAGCAAACGTCTTTTATTAACCCGCTCTGTATCTCAGAAATCCTGCAAAAGTTCGCTGCATACTTTTAGCAGCATGCAGACTAAAGAGTGCTGCGTTTAGGTCAACCTGGATCTGGGATTCCTCAGTTGGCCCTCATATCGCTGAGACCTGAAGGGGGGGCTCCCGAGTAGATTGCGCCCCATACAGTGATTCCGTATGTGAGAATCGATTCTAGGAGCGCCCTGTACACAAGGACCAGAACAAGGCGGAAGACCTTGGTCTTCCTCAGACGGGCCAAAGATGCCACGACAGCACGGCCGACCTCGACGCTCGACCGAACGTGACTATCTCATTTCATGTTCTCACAAAGCGTAATACCAAGACATTTTACTTCTCGACTGAGAGAAACAGTTGCACCGCCCACTTGAAGGGGTATATTACCCGTGTCCAGATTTATCCTCGATGCCCGCTGAGGTGTGTGAAACAAGACGAGTTTCGTTTTAGTCAGATTTACGACAAAGCCAAAGTATTTAAAATAAAAAAAAATGCCGTTTCACATGTCTAAGACTTGTCTAAGAACTTGACCGTTTGAGAGCTGAGCAGGTGAGATGCGGAACTGCAGAGTTGTACCATTCGCATATACCACTGAGTGACACTCTATCTTTCTTCCAATGCCACGCAGGACGAAATTTATGTAGATTATAAAGATGAAAGGACCAAGAACCGACCCTTAGGGAGTTCCGATGGAGACAATCCCAGAAATGAAGGCCCCCACCGACACGAGCTGCTTTCTTCTGCCTAGGTACGATTTAAACCAGGTGGTTACACTTGGTGCGCAACCCTATTCTCGTAGCGTTTTGAAAACTATAGAGTGGTCTATACAGTCAAAAGCCTTCGTCAGAAGCGTCAAAAGGCGTCAAGGAATGCACCACTTTCCCGTCCTCAACAGCTCTGACTATTTCCTACCAGATATGGTTTTGTATGTATGTATTTATATATATATATATATATGTGTGTGTGTGTGTAACGTTCACGTTGCTAACTGTTTAGCTCTTAGATAAACAACGATTGCTCATTATTATTAATGTCATGCAATGTACACAGAGATGCAGCCGACCGTTATTAGGTGTGCTTGTATGCTGAGACTTCTAGTAAAAGCAGTCGGGCGACCTATCGCATCTGTGTAACAACAACGATGAGGACAAAATCAGATCTCACGGCGACAGAAGGTGTCACGCCAGGCAACGGTAGAACGGGAGCACCGTGGAAGCAACCATATATATATATATATATATATATATATATATATATATATAATGAGAACGAGCGAAAACGAACGCCGCGGCTGTTGCACAAAAGCAGAACAAGTTGCGTTGACAGCTCGCCACCATTCGTATTTGGGTATATATATATATATATATATATGTATGTGTAGTTGGGGTACGAGCGCTTACACTACTATTCCACTAGTGTTATGAGTCGCCGTTCCCCCACTGCCTCGAGTTCAATCGCAGGGATCCCGGTTCCTTCCGGTATTGCCGCGTCGAGGTAGAAACGTGGCCCGGTTGCCGATGTGCTTGCTATTCAGCGGCGAGTCTATTTAACGACGACGCACCAATGCGTGTGTATATGCGTGTCTATAAGCGTGCCTAGCGTGGCCTAGACACGCCTAGCGTGGCCTTGCCTCTCGCCGGCCCAATGCCAACGAGGCCGTTCGCAATGGGTCGTCCAACAATGAAAAAGTTTGCCCTGCCAGATGTTGTCTGTTGGCAGTCCACACGGATCGATGTGCCAAACGACGAATAGATAGATATACAGTTGGCTGCTACCGAGATCATTTGCTACCGGTGTAGCTAGTTACTTCTGTGCTTTTCCTCGCATCTCCCGACCTCTCTCGCCTTTTTTCTCCCTCGTGCTCGATACACAATTCGAGGTCTTGCACATCGCATACAAGCTATGGCCTCGCATTGACTTACGCTTGAGGAATGGCCGCACAACGGGTTGGAGGCGTTATATATATATATATATATATATATATATATAATATATATATATATATATATATATATATATATATATATATATATATATATATATATATATATATATATATATATATATATATAATATATAATATATATACGTGTTGTCATTGTAAATGCAGCAGCCATTATGGCAGTTTCCCAATTGGGAGAGAATAAGTATTTAGTAGTATGTCCATCATATGCCTCTGGCATACAGAGCTGTATCTCTTATTTAAAGCCTATTGTAGGCAAATCTGACAACTCTAAATGAAAAGGATGAGGTTGCGGATAAAAAACTTGTCCACAACGGAACATGGACCAATTGTTTAACGATTCTAGAGGCCCTTTCACGTAATTAACAATTTGTATTATATGTTTAATAGCGTTTGCATCCGGAATAGAGACATGTGATTACTTTGAAATTGAAACAGTACGTGAGGACCGTAAGCTACATGACTTTCAACACACATCGGTGTCAATACTACCAAAAAAAAAACAAATAGGAAAGTCCTTATTTCTTGATTTAAAACCGTTTCGATGACACTTGTCGTGAGGTCGGGCTTCGTTCCAATGGTTGGCAGTATCGTGTTCGTTTTTGCTGGTAGTAGCTCGGCTCTGTTCTCTGATGAAGCTTTCGTGCGTCGATTGACGGGGAACTAGCTTCCTCTCACTATTAACGTATCATCGGACAAAGAAGAATAGTTCTGATGTGCCTTTGCCGTCGGGTCTTCCTACACTCGGGTCAAGGGTTCGGCGACCGCTCGTGAAAAGTCACGGCAACCGTTTATTTTGGCGCGTTCGACGCAATGCTGTCCTTGATTACTCATACGATGTCGCTTGGGCGCATGCAAGCCGATCGGATTGAAGTCGCACATTACCTCAGTGCAGTAGATTACCCAATGCCGGAGAGTGCTAGAGCGCAGTTAGCTTCGAAGGTTTTCAGCTGCCTCGAAGATGCGCCCCATCTATCATTGCTCGTGCCTCAGCGAGACAAGGCTCGGTTCGTCGATTGGTCTGCGCCTTGAACCCCGACTACGTCTTTACTTATTGAGTGGTGCCCACTGATTGTTGCAAGCGGAATTGTCGGCTGGTCGTTTTGGATTGCCAAACCGAATTTGTAGGAATGAAACTCTACATTTGGGTGGCACGTTTTCGCCTCGCATACGTGCATGTCCCCGATGCGGATCGCAGAAGCTACAAGCGCTCAAATCATCCGCCTCGGAGCGGAATTGGGACGTGCCAAAAGGAACTAATTACGCCCGCCGTCAGTCGGCGTGCTTAATTCGAGGAGTGTCTTGGAGTCTGGCCGAAGCTTGCACGTGCCTGCACGTGGGAAACGACCCTTCCATCGTTTGGGTTCGATCGGCTCGTCGTACTGGCAAATATGACTCTCGACAATCGGGTGCTCCAGTCTTAGCTGCCCTGTGCATGGATGAGGGCTGCACTCTTGGAGGGCTGTTGATTTAATAAGGTTGACGTGACGATGTTTAGACAGTAAACCGTCGTGATATCTGAACTGGCGGTATAGTACTTCGCCGAACTGCTTTAGCTCCTACTTTGATAATAATACAAATATGCTCACTATTTCGTGATGACACCATACGACGATTGCTATGCTAACTGTTAATGGTCTTGTGCAAATATGATGTAAAATAGTACTCTATTTCAGTATTTTACTCTTCCTTTTCTAGTACAAGTATCATATATTATGTGCACTCTCTAAGATAAACATATATATATATATATATATACTTAGATATACCGAGCAAGGTGGCTTAGTGGCAAAGCCTTTGCCTTGCATTCGGGAGGACCGGGTTCGAGACCCAGACCGGCCACTCTTAAATTGGTTTGCATGGTTTCCAATTTAGACAAGGTAAATGCCGGAGTGGAGTAAACTTAGCCATGACATGAAAAATCCGTACACGGGCAATTGCCTTACAGGAAAATCTAAAAAAAAAAAAAAATCCCACACTGCCGTGAATTTCAAAGCAACGCCAGGTGCACGTTTTCCATTTTACCAGTGTATCTATGAAAAATAAAAAGAACGAACAAAAAATGAATAATAATTATTATTATTATTATTATTATTATTATTATTATTATTATTATTATTATTATTATTATTATTATTATTATTATTATTATTATTATTATTATTATTATCTTTATTACATGTTAAACGATGTTACAGTTGAGAGGTCTGAACGTATTATTGCAAAGTTTTTTAAATAATTAGTTCACTCCATGGCGCCTAAAATAGATGCCGCGTTTCCTCTGCAAACGGCCAAGGACAATGCTTGCCTCAAGAATTGACCCTCTCTTCGGTCTTTCATAACTTCCTGAATTCGCTTACTCAAATCTTTGAGAAATGCTTCGGTTCCCTTGCTGATTGGTCCTAGTGTCTCCATGGCGATAGGCACAAAAATATATCTTGTTTCCAGTCCAGCATATTTAAACCGTTTTCTGGCGTCTTATTATTATTATTATTATTATATCGTTGCTAAATACTACTACTACTACTACTAAAAAGGAAACTTTTTAGGCGTACTCTCAGCCAACATTTTATGAAGGCAGCCAACATTTTAAAATGCTCTCGCATTGCTTCATAAAACGGACCCCAGTAAATAAACATGGGCAACATGTTGGGGATCGAACCCGTGCACCTTTATGTCTCCTCTGGTTGCAAGGCGCACGCACGTGCACTACCCCACGGGGCTTGACACAACTACTACTACTACTACTACTACTATGATGTTCACTTCGATCACGACCTACCTCTGTCAGATTCGCGTCGAGTTTCTCCGATGGTCGTAGATGCCGCCCTGTGCCGACTGTCGCGATATGAGTGAGGCGCGCGGCGAGGTGCTGTCAATCTGCACAGACAGATGCAGCGACTGTCGGTAGGAGAGCATCGAGCTGTTGACCATCGACCGACTGCGGGGCTGGCAGCAGAGGTACGCCTTGAAGTACGAGCGGAACACACCCGACACGAAGAAGAGCGCGATCGGATTGAGGCACGAGTTGACAAATGTCAACACATAGCCGAACAGCTTGAACAGGTGCCAGAAGTCGTTGTAATCGTGGTGCACCGTCGGGTGAAAGTACAGCCAGATCATCACGACGTGGTTGGGAAAGAAACACACGGCGAAGATCAGCACGAAACACAACGAGATCTTCGCCACCTGCAAGACGCGATACGCATGCGCAGTTTGTTGGTGAGCGGCCTAGTTCAGTAGTTAGCGTGAACGCCGTGGGGAGGGTGGGACGCGAGGGCGGGGGACTGGGGGGGGGGAGGAGGAGAAGGAATTCAGCAGTTAGCGTCTGACACACGATAATGTTAAGGCTACCTGCCAATACAGTTGGATTACATACAAGCTATGTGAAGTAGCCAATTTCATTGCAACGACCTTATATAACGAATTTTCACTGGCTATGTTTTTTGAAATCACAATGTTCTCATAATTTTCTGCGTGTTTTAGCTTGCTCATTTTAAAATATTCACACCCACAGAGTCGTATTCGTTTGCTTCTGACCCCTTAAAGTTTACTTGATGGATTGAGACTCCAGATTGAGGTGTATATATAAACATGATCAAATATACATTGAAACGGTTCTGATTCTATTTCGGAGTCAAATTACTTGGTAAACATAAATATATATATATATATATATATATATATATATATATATATACGTATACCCCTGACCAGGTCCTTGAACACTTTGACAAAATAATATTTACTAGCTTATTATTGTTTTTACTATTGCAATATTTAAAACAGAGGCATATAATTTAGGAAACACAGTGTAAACAAAAAAATGAAAAAAACATATGTATTAGATGTTTCAGTGCTGCGTATACGGGCCTGCAGTCTTACAAAGTTTACAATCATAACGTCGTAACACAAATAAGATATTTTAAATAAAACGTACTTAAAAAAACAAATAAATAAAAAATAACATTTAAACGTGTGTTGAAAAGATTCAGGTTCTAGGGTTAGCTCTGTATGCTCCATAAAAAGCGTAACATTTGACATAAGTTGCGATATTTCGAAATATAAACAAGACAAACAAGCGGTTACAAGTAGCTACCGTATCTGTATACATATTATAGCGCACGTGTCTCGCGCAAAGTCGCCAAAATCACAACAACGGTCATAGTCGGCGGTATTAGTTTCATGTACGGCTCTACGGCCGAACATCACGTACCCATTGCTAATTTAATAAATAGTATACCTGCCATCGATTTAAATACGTTATGCATCACTATATTCGCCTATTAGCTTGTATGTGCATGTCTCATAGCTGCAACCCCAACAACAACAACAACAACAACAACAACAACAGCTGTCGCTGTGTTGCTTCTGTTGTTGTTGTTGCTGTTGTTGTTTATGGTGTTGTCACTGGATAAGGGACGTTGAATCACGAACCTTGACGCGGGCCTTCTGCTGCTTCTTGGCGGCGGCGTTCTTCTGGTCGCACAGCGTGCTCTTGGCCGTCTGTATGAGCGAGCGCGCCATGAGGATGTAGAAGGTCGCGATGACGATGAGCGGGATGACGTACTGCACGAGGAACTTCATCATGACCATGAGCCGCGGGTACCAGGGCTGCATGTGCTGCGGGAACGGGTGGCAGTAGACGATGGGCCGACGGCCCGGTATGTGGGCTTCGCCCAAGTACGAAAAGTAGGCGCCCGGTATGGCCATGAGCGAGGCCACCAACCACACGAGACACGTGATGATCAGCGTGACGCGGCGATCGTGCCGGCCGCCCTGGCGTTTGTACAGCGGCAGCGCGATCGCGATGTACCGGTCGACCGAGAGCATCGTCAACGTGAGCACCGTGACGCCGATCGACAGGTCGCGCATGAACTCGGACAGCTTGCAGAGGAACAGGCCGAACGGCCACGAATCCAGCACGTAGATTGCGCAGATGAACGGAACCGTGCCTGGGCAGGGTGTTGTTTCGTCGGGGCAGACGAAGATGGCGGGGCGCGGCAGTGGTGTATGAGACGATGTCACGCAACGTGATGAGGTCGAAAACAAATAACGACAGGTACGATGAAGCACACAACAACGACAACAACAACGACGACAGCAACAACAACAACAACAACAACAACAACAACAACAACAACAACAACAACAACGACGACGACAGCAGCAACAACAACAACAACAACAACAACAACAACAACAACAACAACAACAACAACAACAACAACAACAACAACAACAACAACAACAACAACAACGACGACGACGACAGCAGCAACAACAACAACGACAACAACAACAACAACGTCAACGACAACAACAACAAAGGCGAAAGCGGCATGAAAATGGCGGGAATATCGGTCACAACGAACAAGTTTTGGCGCGAAAGCTCGCGCAACGCGATAACAATTCAATTATTATTGGCGAAGGTAAATATTGTTGTTGTTCTGCGTGTGCCTGCAGAATGCCAGTGCAGTGGTAACCGCATCATGGACTGCTTTCTTATATATATAAGCGTTTTGTGCATATGGAATAGTTTTTTTTATATATAACAACTATTATAAAACGCTACATTACATAGCCGAACTAAAGTCAGTTACCATTAGTACTGGCATTCTTCAGTCATATGAAACGATATGAGATACACGAAACGTCTTACTATCGAAGTCTTCTTTAGAATTGTTTCTGTTATAGAGGCCAAAGTTATTTGGCCAGTGTGGCCAGCGATAAGGCTTAACAAAGGTGTGCGCCCCATTGCAGGTCTTCGAATAATTTTGTAACAAGTTCTGCTAGTTCCTTTTAAAACGCTCTCATGTTCGACTCAAGAACTCCACCAAATTGGTTATCAATGTCGTTGCCGGTTCTGCTGGCAGATGTGCGTTAAATACCACGCAGCAAGCTGCCAGACGCATCGGCGGTCATTGCACGTTTTCGCCCGGTGGCACGGTCGCTGAAGTGTTAAAATTGTACATAATGACGACTGTATAATAATTGCAAACTATTTCAAAATGTAAATATTTTTTTTTCATTTAAATAATAGAACAATATGAAATTTAAAAATGCTCCGTTGCTCTACTGTTACGAGAACCAATCGAAAGTACCCTTGTATACTGCAATCATTTCGACGTTGACTGGTTCAGCCCAGCCAACCTACGGCGCCTTTGATTCACACCACCAATACATCTGTATATATATATACTAACTCAAACAAACAAGTGTGTTGGTTTGTAATTGCATAGTTGCAACTGAATTAGCTTCGTCTAGCATCGAAGTAGAGCGTAGCAAAGAACAACTATATATATATATATATATATATATATATAAATATATATATATATATATATATATATATATATATATATATATATATATATATATATATATATATATATATATATATGCATCCTAGCGTACGTGTGAATATCAGCGATTTATTATTCAAAATTGTCATTCCTGTCTGCGACATAAATCGAATTTACGACTACGGCGCACAAGGAAATTGGCACAATTCAATTACGAGTAAAGCACCAGAATCGGCCAAATAATTAGATTCTGAATGTTTTATAATTTATGTCTAAAAATTTTAGTTAACCCGCTGTCGCGCTCGTTAAGATAAACACAGCGATAGCTGCTAGAGAGGTCGAGAGAGAAGCTGACATTATTTCATCAGTTGTAACTAGGGATTAATTAACTTATTACAGCGATATAAAATATAGGGTCGTATCTGCTATAATATTACGTCCGGTTCTATGCAGGGCCAGAATACGGTAGATGCTGCAACACAACAGTCCGACAACACAACAACAACAGCAGCAACAACAACAACGACAATGTCCATTGCTGACCCCAATCACAGAGCATGCTATGCGTTGGCTGCGATCAGGTCAATTCAATTTTTTTACGGGTAGTTCCTTTAGACTCGAAAACGAGGGCCTTCCTACAGCTAATGCACGCGCGTTACTTTCCTCCAAAACAATCAACGTATTAACCAGCTAAATGCGCCATTCAGGAAAACCGCATTAGGCACGTTGCCGTGCCTGTTCAAAACAATTGTGTGCCGCAGAAGCAATCAATCAGACATCATACACACATAACGATCAACACTATGACGTCTACCTTAAAAATCCTCTTTTCGGCTAGTCTCTCTCTCTCTCTGAATGGTGTTTTGTGAGTGTGTGTGTGTGTGTGATGGTGGAAAGCTTATCCACGCTGCCCAGTTTAATTGGCTGCAATTGCTCCAGAACAAGTCCGGAAAATAAGGAAGTATGTTAAACATTACATTTGCATTCATATGGGAGTCTCGGCATGATATCGATAAGCCGAACACAACTACGCAAAATTTGAGAATTTCGACGCTGATCGCAGATGAGGTCGTCGCCCGAGACGAAATGAAATGGGAGCGCCTACTGCGTACACGGCGCGTGAACGATCGATAATTGATTGCATACTGGTTCGCAATGGTAATAACATCCGCTGTGGCAGTAGACCACTGTGGCAGTACTGAACTTCGCCTTCGGCCAAAAATTAGCGAAAAGAGAACGCACTGGCACAGTGGCCACTTACTTACCTGTGATGACGAAGAGATCGCCGAGCGACAGCGACATGATGTAGATATTAGGTACGCTCCGCATGGCCTTGTTGCGGAGAAAGATCAGCATCAAAGTGCCATTGCCGATTAAGCCAACGGTGAAGATGAGCGTGAAAACCGGTGGCGCCAGATACGTCTCGAGTCGTTTTCCGAGCGGCACGAAGTTAAGTTCCTCTGCAATTGCGACAAGCGAAGCAAGTCGCGTCGCCCGACGTACAACCAGAGTCATTTCAGATAAAGAGACGCCACAAATACACTGCGCAGTTTAGCTTGGAATGTACCGCAAATCCATGCATTTCTCTAGCGGCTCTCGCTTCCTCTTTCCTTCTGTGTTTCCCTTTCGTCTACGAGTGAGTTTGGTTGCAACAACAGTCGAAAATGCAACAAACGAGTGTAATCTTTGTTGGTTGTCGCCAACACCGGAGGCACTATACCGGAGAACCAACAACGTCCGGTTGGTTCGGACGTTTTTAACCTCACATGCGCACAGACGTCCGTAGAAACCTACCGTATCTTTTAACCATTCAACTTAGAGTACAGTTCAAGATCGCTGACAAAAGGTTCAAACGAAGAGATGAAGCACTGATTCATAAGTCAATCGAGGCAAACAAAGTGATCAAATAATTGAAATATTATTTTAAAAAACAGTGTTTATAGAACGGTTTTATAGAATTAGTATTTTTTATTGTACAATCTATTCCATTAAGATATCTGTGCTGTTCGTTCGTATGTTTTTTTCTGTTTATTTGTTTACAGCTGTTTACACTACCTATACTGATAGGCATGCAAGGCAAGTCACGAGTGGCCCGATCAGGCTCAGCAAACGTGGCAGGGAATATACAGATATTACATATGTATCACTTTGACACAAAACTTCACAGCCTGCTGGGTTACCTTCGTCATTGAGCGTGAACGAGATGTTCTCGGCTAGCGGCAGGATGTCGCTGCTATTGTTGGTGGCCGCCAGAAGTTGGTCAAGCGACGACGACGGCAGTTCTTCCAGCAGCTCACTAGAAGTGAGATTCCAGAGCTCGTCCATGACTTTGCGCATTTCGCGCCGTACGCCAGCAGACCGCCAGATGGAGCCACCGGCACCCGACCACCGAAGCTTGTCTAGGACCAAGGTCAATATTTGGCGGGCTGAGCGAACGTTGCGCGAACAGCAATGATGGCCGCCGCAGCCGCTGCCGCTGCTGCTGCTGAGCAGAACGAGTCAGACGAAATTCGCGTCTCGACCCCCCGGAGCACGTGTGTGTTTCCGTCGTCTAGGGAATACACGTGATCTTCCAGCTCACGACAGCTAAAAATAGCAGGTTCGTACCTGGAATAAGCAAAGGGCGGATGCTGTAGTTATTCAACATACGCGACATGTCGTCAGCAGACTGTACAGCAATGTAACAGCACACTGTTGCATCAATAAACAACGCATCCTAAACTGCATAACGCAAGTGTGCCTGCCATGGAGCACCTTAACATGGTCTCAAAAACGCTCACAAAACATCTTGTTGTTTTCATTGTTTGAGCTTGTATTTGTTGTTGTTGCTGTTGGTTTACTTGCAAATACACTCGAAAGCATACAGCCTCTGTACTGAGGAGGTTGTCCATGGGCTAGATCGGATATCATGTGCTCGTTGCATCGACATGAATAAATGAAAATAATAAACCAAATAATAATAATAATAATAATAATAATAATAATATTTTTATCGAAATGCGAATTGCCAGATTTATTTTCCTTTATTCTTGTGAATGTTTAAATCCACGGTGCCGATGGCTCACTCCTCATCTATCCTCTAAGCCCGACCCCTGACGCGAAGACGCGGGTCCATCCAGTCTTTCATAGTTCCGAGCACCGAAATCGCGTTGCCTCTCTGAATCTCTAGGGAAAGCCGTTGGCAGAAGAAAGTGCCCGCCCTCTTGTCCATCATAGCCTGCTGTAAAGCGTCGCCAACCTGGGAAATTAGCGTCGTTGTGAGGGGCCCAGGGCCACCCAGCGTCTCGAATGCAAAGGGTGAAAAGTGGTACGCCCGGCCTAAGTTCGCATACTTTCTTATCTTTGATGTCTCGGCGCGGGAAGCGGCAATTCCTGGGCGAGAAGCGCCGGGACCGACAAGGGAGGGGGTCAGAGAGTCGGTCACCGTCGCATCCCACACCAGGGAACGACCCTTGTAGAAAGGTATCAAAGTCAAGCCGTCGGGCCGCTTGCCATCGTCTCTAGAAAGACCAGGCGGTTCCAGGACGCAATAATAATAATAATAATAATTTAAGCACGCTCGAGTCCAGATTAGGACTTCATGACGACAAAAGACCTGACGGTGTAACAATCCCGCTATGGGCTAACGGCAGATGCTTGATATGGCATGCTACAGTGTCCTGTACAGTGGCTCCCTCATATATACGCCACAGTTCACTAGAAGCGGGATGGGTTGCGCGCAGATATTGGGAAAATCCCCAAGTACCAAGAACTGGAGACAAGTTACATCGTAGTGCCAATATATATGTAAACAATGGGTCCGGTGAGCAAGGGAACCAAGAGATTCATCAGTGAGCTGGGCCAACGGATTACAGATCTCACAGGGAATCGGCGCGAAGGCGAGTTTCTACGGCAACTGCTGTCGCTTGCAGTGTGCCGAGGAAACGCCGGCTGTATTGTCGGTTCCATTGAATAATATTTCACGTTCACACCTCATAATTGTAAATAATAATAATAATAATAATTTCAAGAGAACTATAATTTGATACAAATGATAAAAATATTGTACGGAGTTATATGGTAGTACAGTAATTTTAATTAGAGTAAAGTAAATCAATTTTTTTTTGTAAATCAAACAACACAGATATTGTTAACAAAAGGGAACGCCGACAAAAAAAGAAAACTACATGAAAGAAAAAAAATCTAAGACATGTTGGCGGAAGAGTAATGGCTATGTAAGGTCGTCTGATTCAAAGGAGATGTGGCGCAGCAATAGAAGGTGTGGTCTGGAAAAGTCGCCAGTCTCTATAAGATTTTTGATGATTTTGTAGACCGAAATGGCAGCTCAAAAACATATCAGCTGTTTTATATTGAGACAACCGTGCTCTTCAAGTAGGAAGCCGACTGATTCGCTAAGTAGCAGATTAGATATATCACGAGTAGCCCTGGTTTGCATAGACGAAAGTGCTACAATGACACTTTGGTAAGTCCCACCCCAAACAACACTACGGTAGCAGATGTGAGGCTCTACTAGCGCCTTATTACACCAAGATGAGAATATAGTCTTGAAGCCAACGAAGTCGAAGATAAGCGAGCGCAGTAACAGCAGGTTCATGTTTATGTTGGAGTATGTTAGCATGACTGTTCTATGTCATATGGGTTTTTGTGGCGTTGATCTTCATCGCTTCGTTCGCCATATCAAAACCAGCCCGCAGGTTATCTTTAGATAAGGGCAACAAGCAGAGTGCGGTCATCAGTATACGAAACTGCACGCATACTGGAAAACCTTTCAAGGGTCCGTAGAGCAATATTTATACCAAAGTAAAAAAAGGAAAGGCCCCATTGCAGATAGTTACCTGATGTATACCAAGAAGCATAGAGAACTGACCAGATAGCGTCGATTAGCCAGTGACGGTAATTAGTCGATCCTAAAGATATGATCGAAGTCAGGAACAACCACCAATATTAAAGCCTAGAGATCGAAGGATTAAGATCAAACTTTTAGAATCGACACAGTCAAAACCTTTGCTAATATATACAGCACCTGCAAGACGCCAACCTGTGAACGATGGACTCAAGGATAGTCTGGTAGAAAAATGCATTAGCGGTCTCGATAGATCTGCTCGCACAAAAACCAAATTGTCTTGGCGAGAGAAAATTAAGAAAGTCGACGTGTGCCAAAATCTGCATTAAGACACATTGCTCAAATGACTTGGTGAGATATGGAGTCAATCTGATTGGTCAAGATCCCTTCTCCTTGTAAAAAGCAATTTCACAGGCTCTCTTGAAACTGCATGGAATGATTGCATTATCGATAGGTCATAAAAGCAATGACAAAAGCGACGAAGAAAATACTATTCTTGATTACTTTGGAAGGTACTCTGTGCTTTTCAAGTGGGGATTGCATTTACTAATTACTTAAATTAGAGTAGTTGGCGAAATAAGTCGAATAGATAGTCGTGCAAGCTGCCACTGAGGAGGGGAAGACCTGCAGCTGTTTCTCGCCAATATTCGCAATATGCTGTGCCAGGGTGGAACAGACACTAGCGGAAGCATATACGGTGCTGCCGTCGGGTGCGATGATAGACTCCGGAACACTTGTATTTCGAGAACGGCCGGCCTGCTAATTGAAATTCTTAAAAAAAAACGCCAGAAGCCTCCTCTATTTGTTTCCGGTAGTAATTCCTGAATTCAAACTTAAGCAACGCCCTGTATCTGAATACTAACTTGTAGTAAACCGCTTTCTGGTGTGGGTTGGACTTATCACGGACATACTTGCGGCCGACAACGTCAAGATTTTTTTGCAGATTTGGGAGAGCAGATCAGCGCCAGATCTTGGAGGGCGGTCCACGGTTATGCACAGCCACAAAAGGCAAGCCTTGATCATAAATGTTACATAGTGAGGAGTTAAAAGCTTCAACAGCTGCATCCTAATCGGTGGACATTAGGCAATTAGATCAGTCGACCGTCATTAGCCTTTTTGGGTAAATTGATCGCAGTTAAATAGTTAAAGATCCGCTTGGTCATCCTCTTTGCTCCTACACGCCGTACGGCAATAGATACAGAGATGGATTTAAGAAGCAAACAACAGAACAGAGGGTAATAATGTTGCTGTTGCTGTCATGAACGTATCTCCATATCGACCGTTGTTACAGATCGTCCGTGCTTAATCTTAGGCACCATAAACATTTGTTTTCGTCTCAGCCCAGTTGCTAAAGCCAATTGTGCCGATATTTGAGGACAAAATATTAATAGGCAATACGCCAACGCATTATTCACATATAAATTTATTAGTTAAATACACAATTGACAATGCGCCATGTAACACTATGGGTGCCAGAGCGGCCTACAGTCGAACAAATTCGATACAAACCATGTTGTTTTTTCATAGAAATGACCTGTCACAGAAGTTGGTGTCTCTGTAAGTAGGCAATAATTTAGTACTTCAGTCACAGTAATGTTATATATATGCATATAGAGCTATGTATATCGATGGTTTTAGATATAACCCAACGCTATGGGAACGAAGACAAATGTAACTTATACACGCATATATATATATATATATATATATATATATATATATATATATATATATATATAAAACACCCAAACAAACTTCGGAACACTTATTAAGAATATACATCCGAACTAGCCTGTGTTGGATGGCAGAACGCCCAAGTGACAAAATGTAAATATGTGTATATATGTATATAACGGTATAAGTTATAAAATAAAATCATGTATAAATAAATCGCTTATAATAAAACGAAAGATTAGCAAGGCAATCTTTGATCGGCAAGTAAAAAGTAACACAAATATATAACGGAAGATTAGAATCCCGCTGTTAAGATGGGAGTCTACAGGAATTCGACATCGGGGTCTGGGGAAAACGGCATATGGTGATTATATCGCAAAGGAAACCGCCATCGATTTTCCCATAAAAATGATTCCAGTGAAGTGTTTATGTTTTATAATATGTTTGTTTTATTAATGCAGTAGCAAACGTTTGATGTACTAAGAGTTAAAGATAAATAAAGATATCGGTAGTTGTACGAAAACACAGATCGGGACACAGATCAAGCACAGACATTTTTGCAAACTGTGAACTTAATACGACTAGTCTTTCCTTCCTATTTTATCTGTCACTAACCTAAACAATCTATTTGCGCCCCCAACCATTAATTTTTTCTCGTGACTTGAAGTTGCTCCCATACGCCGTTGGATCCTTGCAAAGCCTTTAAAGGTTTTTATTTTGAGATTCCTCATCATACCATTTACTCTGCTGTTCGAGATTTTTAAGTCACGAGCAATCTTTGTACCGCTTTACTTTGGATTTCTTTTCAATCGGGCTTGTAATTTTTTGTTACTTCCTCAGCAGTTGACTTTGTATACTTGAAGAGTGGATATCGCAAACGTATTCTTGTAGTTAGTTTGTTTGAAAACTTTAATAGTGCATATCACTAACTTTTTGTAGGCTTTAAGATGCTGTAAATCGCTCACAATGTCCTTAACACTTTTGCCCGCCAAATGGCGCGCTACATTTGGTTGTATCTCTGTTGTTGATCGACTTTTCTTTGAGTGATGCTCATTGAGAATAGATGATAAACCATGCAGCTGAGAGTCTGCGAGCATTCTGCCACAAGGACTGTTGCGGAAACCCTAAATCGCTCGATATGATTGCTTATGGTGTTGCCTTAAGCGCGCCTGATACAAAAGGGTGAGATGTGTATTTAGGTATGCATCTCAAGCATATAATAAAGCCATCCAACAATATAGAGGCATATACAACACCGTGTAAAGTATATATATATATATATATATTTTTTTTTTTAATGAGGCCGTCTTTTGCAAACGGCATATATATTTAAAGTTAGGAATTTGTCATTGAGCTCAAAATGCTCATAATTATACACTTTCAACAATTGTTACAATTAGAGGCATTTTGCAAACAAGGCCAGTGTCTGCGGTATATATAAAACATATATATATATATATATATATATATATATATATATATATATATATATATATATATATATATATATATATATATATACCGCAAACACGGGTAATATTCTTTTCTGCAGAAGTAACAGTTACTTAAGGTAGTCCCATTAAAAAAGATTATATATATATATAGTAACTGGTGCGCTTGTCATGGTTGTCATCTATCGGGGTGTTGCCGGTTGGATCCCTCTTGTTGATTGAATTTCATCGAATCCGAGCGATGCTCATTGAGAATACGGCTTGCTTATAGAGCTACCGTACCGTTGAGTGTCAGCGATCAAGCTGCCACAAACACCGTTAGGGAAGGCCTATATATCTTAACATGTTCCCTTATGCCGTATTCAGCCCCCCTATACTAAAGGGTGATTTGTGAATTTAAATATGCATGCCAAGCGAATAATGAATGAATATATATATATATATATATATATATATATATATATATATGACAACAAAACTGCATTTTCTCAATTTAAAACATGTAACTTAGTCGAGCATTTCTTTGGCGTAAGATGCAACAGGACTCACCGTTCCGTTCGTAACGCGGCGAACTCATTAGCGGACTGTATGCCTAGCGATTAGCCAAATGGCCACATGCAAATCCAAATCGCTGCTGTCTTTTCGACGCATAACCAGCACTCTATGTGAGATACCGAGGTAAGGCCGCTTCTCGCCTACACTTGTCGCCTATCTTACTGGTACATATATATATATATATATATATATATATATAAAGCGAGACGATTTTTAAGCGATGCCATGTACCTGACGTTTGTAACCTAACGTGTACCGGTTTCTCGGTTTGTTTGTCTGTCTGTCGAACTAAGCTTTGGTTGTCGCTATCGGCTCGTTTGTCTTCAAGAAGAGATCTTTGTATACATCCGTGAATGTGTTTATTCACGTCCATGTGTTTATCTGTCGTCGTCGTTGTCGTATCCGTCGACTGTGTCACGCCAACCGAATCAACGTTGGTAGAACGATCTATTGCAGGTTTAGATATGCTAGCCGATATTCTAGTCTGTCGAACCCGAATCCGAACGTTGTGTGACAAAAGCGACGCCAGCACAAACAATACAACAGATATTGTGTGACAGAATGAGACTCGATATCGTTGCCGGTCGTGACGGCGGGCCCACGGCCGCAGTTTTTCCATCATGATTTGGCGAGATGTTGTGGAATAGAACGTCAAAGAAACGATGCGCCTAGCTTGTTCTAGACCGGCGCCATCGGCCAGCGTCAATAGTAACAAGCGACCGAATCGGCGCACGAAGCCACACGAGAGCGAATTGAAAAGAAAGCGTTTCCACGGTACCGGTGCAACTACATTTTAACAGCGGACACCACACGCTAGTGTTGTTGCTGTCGTTGTTGTTGTTGTCCACTTCGATTCATCTCTGCTATTTAATTCGCTCACTTCCAGGCAGCTGACTGGAGTGTATCAGTTTTTTTCTTGAGGGACAGTAGTTTCGAACTCAGCTTGTGTGCGCGATATGTGTGCGTCTGTATATACACACATAGTTATGCAAGCACGATTACCGATTGAGGTTTTCATGCCGTCAGGCACTCCTCAACCTGACTCGTCAAGTACTGGCTGAGGGAGTCATAGAGCGTGTTTAGTCCATGCTGTTTCTTTCGTCTTGCTCCTTTATCGCGGGGGATGTGGAAGAGTGTGTAGGGAAAATTGGAGGACAACTTTAATGGAATACACATAAAGATGTATAGCACAGCAGCACTGAGAGGCAATGCTTAGCGAAGAGCAAGCTTTTAAACGTTGGCATCTGAGAAACGGCGTCTGCCGTCCAAGGTGTTCACCATGTTCTTTGTAGGCTTGGCCGTTTTCACGAGTCAAACAAAGAATTTATATACTAAATTTGAATGAAATAAACTTAATTGAATTGTAACAATTTAATTGCAAACCTACGTGTGTATTTAATTGCAAAATACTTGCGTGTATATATATATATATATATACACGTAAGCGTAGAAGAGGACGCATTAATGTATGACGACATGTAAAATACTTTCTCTATAACTCTTCAATAGGTTTTAAAATTTATATGTGATACAGTATACACTAGCAGCGAATAAGAATAATAATAATAATTGCGGTAGGTGGTACAAAATAGTTGCGCAATTTGATAATTGTGATCATAATATCAAGTTATTTAGTATTAACATTGATACGTGACTTAAAAATGACTATTATTAGCAGGCTCGCTAAAGCCCTGTCTACTGGGTCTGAGTCGCCGAGCTTGAGCTGCCACTCCTAAACGGCTTCGTCTTGGTGAGCCACTGGGGAGTCCTGTCCAAGGAGGGCTCAACCAGTTCCCTGGCAGGCAAATGTCGACGAAAGAAAACCGCGTATGGCAAGGCTGGAGGGGCTTCTAAGTCAGAAACTACGGAAGCAACTTCTCCGCAGTGATCAGTGACGTCGCAGATCTTTACTAGGAGCTTTGTAAGCGGCGCTCGACGTATCCTGCAGTGGACTTATTCGGTAAGAATGCGGCCATGTTGACGGGTGGATGCGGTCGACATCGGCATCGATACAGCTGCGTTTTGCAAAACTCTCCTTGGTCTGACTGATCGCGCCACCCCTGCAAACATCTAGGTAAAAAGTCAATAATATAATAATAATATAATAATAATAATGATAATGATAATGATGATAATAATAATAATAATAATAATAATAATAATAATAATAATAATCGGCGGGCCGATATGCAAACCACACATTTGTAAGGCCTGCGGAAAACCAGTGGAGAAGGATGGCCTTCCCCCCTTCCACCCCTTGAGCTGCATCAAGAGCCAAGGCCGGTCCCCTAGGCACACCGAAATAAACGCAATAATTTAAAGAGCTCTCCGGAGAGCAGGAATACCTAGCATGCTGGAACCCATACTTGGACTTCATGACGATAAAAGGCCCGATGGTATGACCATTCCGCCGTGGGAAAAAGGCAAATGTCTGGTTTGGGATGCGACAGTATCCTGCACGGCCGCACCGTCTTATTTATGCCACAGCGCGACGGAGGCGGGATGGGTTGTCGAACACGCAGAAAAAGAAAAGTGGCGTAAATACACAGAGTTAGAGCCTAGATACAATTTCGTGCCGATTGCAATGGAAACAATGGGCCCGGTCAGCAGAAGTACAAGGAAATTTATAAAATACTTAGGTGATCGAATACGAGCAAACACCGGGGATATACGCGAAGACGAATTTCTGAGGCAGCTGCTCTCGCTGGCAGTTTGCAGAGGAAATACCGCGTCGATATTAGGTGCGATGGGCTGAGAACAGATAGATGGTAACCATGAAATAACGAGGATACACATTCACACCTCACAATTGTATTGTCCTAACACATATTAATGAAAATAAATAATAATAATAATAATAATAATAATAATAATAATAATAATAATAATAATAATAATAATAATAATAATAATAATAATAATAATAATAATAATAATAATAATATTTATGGGTTCGTTTTTAGCGCTGTCAAGTCATTCACTTCGACAGAGGTGAGAAGCGCCTGTTTGCTAAACCGTCATGCCGTGAATCGTTCTGCTAATCGACGACTGGCTAGATCAGGTCGTGGGCGTATTCTATGCGTGGGGCCAGTGCAGTTGCTGGCAAACAGATGTCATGTTTCGCGTGGCCACGGGGTGAACCCGGGCTGGGGTCAGATAACGTCTATCTACCTTCTTACGCAATGATGTTGTTCTTTCGCTCTATTTTCTTTTTCCCTTTGTCTTACTTTCTCCTTCCTATCCTGCTATGGTTTTTAGATAGCTGCCTGGCTTTTTCTGTGTAATTTGTTTGCGGCGGTGGTTGCACGTTGTTTGTCCATGTTGTATTCAATTGGGTGGTGGTGGTGGTGGTGTTGGTGGTAATGGTAGTGATGACTGTGGCGCCGTGGGGGTATTGCTGGTGGCACTGTGGCGATGCTGCCATTTTTAAGTATTTTCCCATTATTTCTTTTAGTTTTCTTATTATTTTACTACTACTACTCCTTCTTCTTCTTCTTCTTTTTCTACTTCTTAAGTTATTTATTGGTATATGATCAATTTATTTAACCTTTTACATTAGCAAATCATTCTTCCCCCTTCTTCTACTAGTACTTGTTCGCTGTTCACATTCGTGTTATGATGACGACTCAAACCTACGTGAAGAACGCAGGCAACGACCCGCGCAGTTCAAATGGATTGCGATTGGATCATCTTCTGGAATGTCTACCAACCCGCCGTTTTCCACCAGCCCCGTGGCGTTTTTGCCTCCGGCAGTGTGGTCTTTCTCTCTCTCTCTCTCTCTCTCTCTCTCGGTGGTACCATTACTACTACGACTACTACTACTACGACTACTATTGCTGCTACTGCGGCCTTGTTGACTTGCAGCGGCACCGGAGAAGGAAGTTGCTTCTCCTGCTCATACATACTTGCACGCTTGGCGACTCGAAAGCCCGCAGCGACAGCGGCCGGTCTCGAGGTGCTCGAGGTCGTCGACACGAAATCGCTGTCGGCAGATGTGACACCATCGGAGAACGGCAGAGGGGAGGGGGGGGGGGAAAGGGTCACATGAGCTGTCATCAACCACTAGATGTCAGCCGCAATCAGTTATCTCTTTGATTTGATCGCTTTGTTCTTTTTGTTCTTTCGGCCCTCCTCATCAGTCTCCTCGTCTTCTTGTTCGTCATCTTCAGCTCATTTGAATGCTGACCTTTGACTGCTTTCGCGACTCTTAACACCTGCGATGCGCATTCGTATGCTTATGTGGTCTGGCTTCGATTTTTATATATATATATATATATATATATA
>QVRM01006222.1:0-49205 GCA_003439945.1 Dermanyssus gallinae | reverse complement strand
AAAAATAGTGAATATGCTCATTCATCGCAATTGTGTGTACGCAAATACTTCCACACTCATTTTCTTCATTCGTTTTTTTTTCATAACGATACGTGGTTGTAGAGAAAACTAATTTGTATTTCGTCTACATATAAAGCCCACCAGATGTATGGTTCAAGATGTTCTATGTAATGTCAAAGATAATTTACATGTTACACAAATGGCTCAAGGCAGCTACTCATAGCTGTAGCTCAACAGCAAAAATCCTCATTGGACTCAAATACAGCTAGGGCTTCTGGAGAAGCTGAACGTAACCGAGGCTTTGTAATTGAATCAAAGCCAATCTCTCACACGTACTACGGGTGAAACGGAACCAGTACCCCGCGATACGATTCTATCTCTCCTATTCGATCTGCTATTGTTCAGAAATGTTGAAGTGGATCAGGGCGAAGCAATGCGCGAGCATAGGGCAATCCACTTCCGCGTTAACTGTGATGGATATCACTAAACATATGGACAAGTGGACCGTAGATGCTGTTAAACTTAGGTGTAACCTGATAAATTGGCGGACTGCAACAATCATTGATGACCGTGAGAAATCTTTCAAACAAAATCTGTGTCGACCAATACCGCCGTGCGTCTTGCCACCAAGCGATGACAGTGATGCATCAAACGCAGACCGAATCAAGAGTGACTTCTAAGATACTATTATGCAATGGAGAAGAATTCGTTGGACTATACATACGCGTATAGTCCAACGAATTCTTCCTCACTGCCATGCTCACATCTCGAAGCAGCAATTTGAGTTTCTTTCGAACAGAAACACTAAGCAGGCAGTAGAGAAAAAACAAGGTCCCACATTTTCGTAGTTACTAGAGAACCTAACGTTAACAGCATGATGCTACAGTATGGTTTCTTTGTCGTGTCCGGCGTTCATCTAGGCAACCATAGTGATTATATGTATATCTTCATGTTTTTACTGTAAATCGGATGTATGAATTTCTCTAACGGGATGCAAAACACCGTTACCTTTACCACTAAAGCAATGACGTGAATGTAGACCAAGCTCACGACGCTTCTGCCTGAGATAGTGTCGACGTTGGGTGAGCAGCCAGATTTACAAAAGCAATATCTTTATGTAAGAAAGGCGTAATCATAAGGCGTGCCTATACACGGTATGTTATTGCAAATCATATGTGTAGCAGATGCTCCAAAGTGTATTAACGTAGTTGCAAGAATTGCAGAATTTTTTGGCAGAAAAAATTGCAGATTTTTTTAATTAAAAAAAAAAAATAACTAAACTAAGTATTTCTTACTATACTATCAATAGACTAAGTAAGCAATAAACTAGATAAGGGATCATGGTTCCCAATTTAAACAAGGTGAATGCCGGAGTGGACTAAATATCGATCATGATCGAAAAAAAACGAACGAAGAGCACAGATGTCTCAATAAAAAGAGATGGTGCATTACCATCCAACCCTCTCTTTATATAAAAAAAAAGTTTTTCACACAATAACAAATTAACCAATTTTATTCATTCAAAAATCGTAAATATTTAGAATTTATTTAGGTCCATTAGCTGTAGATATCATTTTTGACGCCGACTTGATCCGGCTACAACGGAAGGGGGAGTCCCGTAAACAATGAACCAATTATCGACGCGACGTTTCCGCGTTGAATTTAAACTGATATTCTTTGTAGCAAGAACTGCCATGCCCTTCTATCGCCGGTTGACGCAGCGAATCTGGATCCCAGCTCCGTTAGAAAGCTCCTTGTGATTTTCCCATTGGGCCTAATGTCTCGAAGGCGATTGGTTGAACGATGAAGTTTTGCTCCAGTTCACGATACTTTGCCAACTTGCGATCTTCAGCGAGGCGACCGGCTGCGCCGACCTCCCGGCTGGTATGGCGATCATACAAAGCGGCCAACGTGCAAGAAACGGTGACGTCGTACACGAGGCAGCGACCTTCATTCCATGGAACTAGAGTCAGGCTGTCCGGACGCAGTTGGCTGGCAGACCAACCGGCTCTTTGACTGCAGGTATGGGGGCTGATTGCATTGCCCGGTGTATTACGTCGATCAACGCCGAATGCCTTGAGAACCTACCGGCGCTCCCCTTGCAAGCCAGAGCATGCTCATTCGTAGAAGACACCGGTAGGTCACATCTAGCACAGTTATGTGCGAAAAATTATTTTTTATTGCTAACCACAACTCTCACATATTTAAGGATCTGATTCAGAGTAAGACTGTCGAATCGCATGACTGAGAATTCAGGTATCTGCATCTTGGGGAATGTCTACACGTGTGTTCTACTGCTTCTAGTGAAGTAAATTTATTTACCTGTATATAGTTTTGCATGCACCTGTAAAAATGGTAGCCCCGCGGTGGAATGTTCGCCGAGTACGGTGGATGTGGCCATATTTTCCAATCAAGTCTTGATATCTTGCGGGGGCTGCGTAAACTCACATGCGGCCTCGCGCTGTCTTGGTGAATGATAACGGCCTTTCACGAGACCGTATGCTTCCTTTCCGAGGGCTGTAAAAATTCGGTCGAGTTTATCACAGTCGACACTCGTGCTTAACCACTTGCACCCACGATGCACAGGTTATTTCAAGTTTCACGTTATCGAGAAAAAAAATCACAGGCATTTTTATCACAGGAAATAATCTGAATTAAAAATGGACACTCGTTGTGTTTAACAAGCTAAGAAAAGCATTCTGGTAGACGCTTTCTGCTGGTGCACTCGCTCAAATCAGAGGTTTCAATTGGTACAAGTTTGACACGAAACCATAGGCGTCAATGCAAGTGTCGAATGTTTTGTGACACATATCGAAGTCCATTGTCAATTTACGCGTTGTCACTCAGGGATTCTGTTGCACGATTTTGCGCAAGCGATCTTTCACAGACCCTGGTAGACGCTTTCTGCTGGTGCACTCGCTCAAATCAGAAGTTTCAATTGGTACACGTTTGACACGAAACCATAGGCGTCAATGCAAGTGTCGAATGTTGTGTGATACATATCGAAGTCCATTGTCAATTTACGCGTTGTCACTCAGGGATTCTGTTGCACGATTTTGCGCAAGCGATCTTTCACAGACCCTTCGGCTTATGTTGTCGGAATGGAACTTAGGAAACCAATTATGGTAGAAAGGTTCTTTTGAACTCACACTAAATTACCGCTCGTTACCGGAATTTCCGGTGCTCATTTCAGCAGAATTCAGGTAGCAAGAAAAAAAGATCACGTTACGAGGCTCTTGACGTTTCTGCAGTTGTATGCGCGCAGAAATACTACGCTGTAAGATGTGTTTTTTAAATGCCCGCGACGCCTCTGTGAAGTTTGTTATGTTTTTAGAACAAATATCCTGTTAGCGCAAAGAACCGTAGTTGATTTGTCTAGATAAATTCTTTCGAAATAGGCATACAAAAAATTCAATTACAGGCGGAATTTTTGTTCGAGTTAAAAAGAGCCTTACCGCTGCAGAAACTGTCCGAATCATTTGGAGCGTATTGAGCGAAAGCAGCATTCAATTCAATTCAAAAGCGCCTTTATTGAGCCAAAAGGGTGGGCATATTGTATAATTGCAAGTGTATAGATATTTGTAGAGTGTTATTAACATCATTGTCGTTGTTATTATGTACATGTTTACACAAAATTTTTACATTTTGTTCAATGCGTGCAATTTTCTCGAAATCCTCCAAGGAAAGAAGTTATTAATTCTATCATTTGAGGCAACTTGCAAGGCATTAATAGTCATACCACTACGCAGCGAGTTAGGTTTTACTACAAAGAACTTATCTAACATATCGAGCTTGCGTAAACGATTATACATCCTCATGTCGGCTTGATCAAACATATCAGAAATTGATTTGAGTTCTATATTTGCACGAGGTATATTACAGCGCTTGCTCACTCTCTTTATAAAACGTGATTGTACGCGCTCAATGGCCTCAAGATGTTTGTTAAGGAAGGGACGCCAAACCTCACAACAATAAAGGAATTTGGGAAGTACAAGACTACTGAACAAATGCAGGTAGAACTCCGGTTTCTTTACGACAAAACAACGAAATACCGTATTCATCACCGCATTAGCCGATTTGATTGTTTGTGTTATATGTAAATCAAAATCGAGGCTTGGGGTAACCATTACGCCGAGATCACGTATGGACAAGGTATATGGTATATCCTGATTGTCAAGTTTATAAGCAAAACACTGTTTCTTGGAGCTAAGTATTGCGCACTTGGGTATGGATATCATCATATCATTTTCAGCACACCAACGAGAGACAGCATCTATGGCTAGTTGTAGTGTTTGTTTTCCCTCTAGCGTGTCAGTGGGACAGTACAGCTTCAGATCATCAGCATAAAGCTTGTATGTCACTCCTTGGGGTAGTACGGTTCCAATATCAAGAATAAATAAATTGAATAACAATGGACCTATGCAAGAGCCTTGCGGAACACCAGACGGACAATGTATAAAGTCACTATACGAGTTGTTTACCCTAACGCAGAATTTACGATCACTCAGATAGCTTCTAATCCAGGATACGGTACGATTGTCAATCCCTAGAACAGACAACTTTTTAACAAGGGTATGGTGGTGTACTCGATCAAATGCTTTAGAATAATCAAAGTAGACACAGTCAACTCTTTCACCCCTGTTTTTATAGAGTGCCCAATCGTGAACAGTCTCGAGTAGCTGCGTCGAGGTTGATTTGCCCCTTGTGAATCCGTGTTGATTATGGTCCAAAAGGTTATTGAGACTCAAGAAACGATTAATGTGGTCAACAAGGATCTTCTCGAAAATCAAGCAGGCGACGACTTCCTGGGCAACAGGGCGGTAGTTATCAACATCAGACAAAGAATTCTTTTTATGAACTGGAGTAACCACCGAGAGACGAAAGGGTTGAGGGACCACACCTTCTTCATAAGATCTTTGGAAAATCAATCGCAGAGGCTGTGCTAGATCTATGGCTAACATTTTGTAGAACAATGGTGGTATTGAGTCAGGTGTGATACTACATTTGGACTTGAGCTCTTTAATTTTATTAACTATTTGTTTATCATCTACACAAATGGGGGGGCTGAGAAGGGTGTTGGGAGGTGGATGAATCGAAGGGGAAGACGAGACCTGATGAGAAACAAAAACTGAGGCAAAGAAGTTTTTGAAAATATCGGCCTTAGCCTCATCATTGGTGATGAGCTCCCCGTTCAACTTGATAGCCCCTATGCATTGCTTGCCCTTTATTCTCTTGTTTGCATAACGAAAAAACTCTTTAGTATTTCGAAAAGACAACGCGGATTCATCGAGTATACGGAGTCTAAGCGTAGCTCTCTTCAGCTTAGAATGTAAGTTAGGGCACGAGTCAGTTTCAATTAAACTCTTGAGTCTCTCAATATACTCCCTGAGTTTATGATGACTCCTAATATTCGTACGCTTAGGGACGAAGGACTCAATGAGAAAATGCATGTACCCGATATATTTATTGTACATGGCATCAACATTATGACAGTCACTAAAGAATCGGCACCACGAGACAAGTGACAGATTTTGTGATATTTGCTCATAATTCCCCCTATAAAAGTCAAACCCGCCTCCGGGTACATCCTGACACTGACGTTCTATCAACACTTGGAACGAGAGAGCCATGTGGTCTGTTTTTATGGGCGGTGAGGTGACGTGGAGGTCACCAATAATAGCGGGATCAGTTGTTAATAATAAGTCAAGCACCGATCCATGTTCACTTCCATTGGGTGTGCGAGTATTTTCGGTCACCAGCTGGGTTAGGCCATTGTTCAAGCACGAATTTACAAAAAGCGAGTCCACAGAAAGGCTGCTTGAGATCGTTGCCGTATTCCATTGAATATGTGGAAGGTTAAAATCTCCACAGATTATAATAGGTCGATCATCAACAAGAGCCTCAAATAGTTTATCTACGTCAACTATTTGATCACGTTTCACACCACCGTCGGCATTAGTGATATAACAGCATACAAACCGGATTGTGTTATATCCCAATAGCACATCGACAGAGACCGCTTCTACAGCAGAGAGACAATCAACCACAGAACAGCTCAGTGACTTTTTCACAAGAATAATAACACCACCACCTCGACTTTCGCGATCTTTTCTAAATACAGAGTATCGATCATTGAGAGAAAGCTCACGGTCCTTTACGATGTCGGTAAGCCATGTTTCGGATATGAATATGATGTCGACATCATTTAATAAAGTGTAGGCCGTGAGTGAATCACATGCACCGTGTTTAGCGAGTGAGCGCGCGTTAAAATATACACAGTTTAATCTAGTCGGGGATGTTGATGTTTCTATGGAGATCGTTGGTTGTTGTTGTTTGTCGTCAGACGGGTTAGACGGTGTCGCCGGGGCGTCTGCTAGAGAGTCAGTGGAGACATCTAGCGAAACCTGTCGCATACGAACGGAGGCGGGTTGTCCCAGACAGGCGGAGAGGGGGGACGTGCAACGTTCACCATTGTCAACAGATGATCCTTCTTTTTGCTTCGCTTGAGAGATGTTACAAAAGGAGGCGAGAGACGATACCCACTGTCATGCTCAGCGCTGCGTCTGGGTCGGCGGTGATACGTTGCAGTGTGATATGAGTAGTTGCTCTTGCTTTCATTCTGACACGTCTTGCGTCGTGGATTGTATATATGAGGCGCCTTGTCGAGGAATCTGCAGATCTCAGTGGCGATTAGGTGAGATCCACGTAATAGTCCTCGATTATTGTAGTGCAAACCGTCTGCTCTGAAACCATCGGAAGGTATATCGAGAGAAATAAAATTGTGGTTTCGACTAACGAGCAGTTTTTCAATCGCAGAGTTGCAGTACGTCACTGTCTGAGCTATGCTCGTTCGGTTGCAGAGCCCATGCACAGCTGGTATGGAGCAGAAACTGATAACTGCATTTCTCTCCTCACAATACGATGCAAACTCCTCCAGTTGAGCACACAATTTATCCGATACTACATCTAAGTCGTTTGAGTTGAGAACATCAATCAATCCACCGTGCAGTATCACTGAGAATGACATATCAGGTGCTATATTCATGTAATCTTTCACCTTGGTTAGACAAATCTGAAGCGTATCACCACCCGCGGCACTAATGATCACTTCTTCAGGCCTTCTGACCAATCGCTTTAATTCGCGGCACATGTTCCGAAGATTTGAGTCACCAACCACTAATGCACATTTGTCGGCGGAATCAGCAGAGTATTCCAATGTATGCGCAATATGAGTGTTTGGCATACACCGGTTGTTTGGTTGTTGTTTCGTAGTATGCTGTTGTCGTTGTTGTTGCTGCCGTCGCAGCTGTAGTTTTTGCTGCTGTCGCTGTTGCTGTTGCTGCTGCCGCTGTTGCCGCCGCTGTTGTTGTTGCCGTTGTTGTTGAAATGGCGCAACTGGTTGGCTTATGAGGCTGTCGCTTACACTTTTCACAGCTGATGTTTGGCTATCGGATATAGTGATTGTAGATTGAATTGTTGTGGGAGGAGGGATATGAGCAAGGTTCTGTCGATCAATAGAAAGGGAGGATAAGGTATCAAAAATATGTGCAAATTTTTCATCATGAAGCAGCTCGCTGCGCTGTAGTTCATCCTTGAGCTTAGTCACGACAATATTTATCTCCGCTAATGTGACCTTAATCTCACTACAATGAAGAGCACAATCACCAGAGCTGGCATGTTCACGACGATTTTCGATGTTGATTTCCATTTCAATCTCTCGTACACACCTTTTGCAGACAAAGTCCTCGAGATAGGTAGAAGAAGATAGCTTGCCTCGGTTGAACACACCATAGCAATACCGACAGGATACAACAGCTAGACGTGAGGAAGAGTGGCGACGTGCAAGAGACGGTCTCGATAGCTTTGACGGGGTGGTGTTAAACGTGTATTCGAGCTCCACTGTCGCAATATCTTCATTTTTCTCCATAGTTTTAGCCAGGAGGCTAGCTGATTTGCTTCTGGTATTCATTTCACAAGCATATACACAGGTTTGTCTAATATTTTCGTGGATTAGGTCGGATTTTTCACAGAGCACGACAGAAACGTGACCACCGGTTGGGTGACCAATCAGCTGACTTATGGAGCATATCTAAGACTTCGGGCTACAATTGGATTGCCAAAGTTTGTTCTGGCAACTTAAACCTTGTGGATAAACCCCATAACGGGAAACGTCTATTATGCTCCAGGAAGACTGCTTGCGCGAAACAGAACTCCGATGTGACTGAACGTGAATTAGCCAGGGACTTCGGGATAAAACAACAATCATCGTCACTTGCCTTCGTCCGTATGACCATGTGTCAAATTTTAGATTAGAATCAGCGGATTCCTCGCGATTAGAGCGAAAGCAACGATACCAGAAGGCGTTATCCTCGAATCATGCGAGTTTACTCAGCCTGCGCACGATAACAAGCTTCAGTTCGGAAAATTTGCCCCATTCACAATGCTCACCAGCCATCGCACAGCCGAGCTACGGCCTACACATTCAGATGTCTGCAGAACTACTACTACAGCAGAAACAGTAAAAACGCACGTGGGTATTATTAGTTGTCATTCGATCTCATGTTCGTGTGTGGCTCTTGGATAGTGCCGCTAAATCTAGAATATGGCGAAGAAACTCTTAAGCATCCACAAACTTAGCAACCTCTGAAACTAAAGAGAGTCGACAAGCGTAAAACTCTGCTGCTTTGATGCAAATTAACTATACGTGCAGTGCCTACTCAAGCAATCATCAGCGCTACTCAACTCCATCATCATTTGCCAGCACCCCTCTCGCCTTTTATTCTCATCAGCTCCCATCCGTTACCGCCATCACCTAGTCTATCATCGTCAGCTTCATCTTCACAATCATCGCCATCAAGTGTCATTGTCGACTTCACCACCATCCCTAATCGTCATCATCATCTTTGTGTTTTACTTTCTCCGTCAGTTACCTTAGTACACCCTCATCATCTTAATCATCACCCACAGAGTCTCGTGTAGCAGACGAACGGTGCGGACGCATGTGAGATCGGTCCCGGAAAATATCGTCGGATATTAGTACGAGAGACCCCTTAACCCGTTTCTTTGTGTGGAACAGGTAGACTTGGTGATTAAGAGTACTTTATGCACAAAAGGGGAACTGTTGGTGAAGTTTTCGTGAATTTTGTGACTCTCAGGAGGTTTACTACGAATACAGACTAAGGTGGTTATTGATCGCGTGTGCGGTGCAATTGCCAGGCAGCTGTGAAAGAGATATTGCTAAATAATTGTCCGATCTCTCCCTCGGAGTCCCGCGAGCGGGTGAGCTACGTGGTTTTCGTTTCTGTGGTGTTCTTGTACACTTGTGCGTCAGCCACGGGTTAGCGCAGTAACGTGTGGTTGCCGCCATCTTGGTTTTGCCGTAACTAACGGTGTAGGCTTAGCTGAGAATTGTGTTTTGCTCTGGCCGAACGCTGTGTGCGAAAGAGGACGAAGCCGTCTCATCTTCGCGCGCAGTCCGACGGCCAGTGCAGACGAGCGCACCCAGTGCGGACCTGTGGGGCGGTCCATCAATGTGGGCATTGCGACCTAGATCCGGTCTGGTTTCCGTATCCCGCAATACTGCTCTCATAGTCACCGACCGACTTATTTTGCGAGTTTTGCCAGGGATAGCCGTTTTACATCGACTTTGGTAGTTAGGCCATAAGTGGTGGTTGGACGGTGGAACGGTCCAATAAATAAGGGAGTGTCATGTCGTCCTTTCGGGCGCCGCCGGACAAGGGAATGGGAGAAGTGGAAGAGCAGGAGGCCTTTATGGACGTAAACGGGGACGCCGTTGTTGCGACTGAAAAGAAGTCTGCTGATAAAAAGAAACCGGCGGATAAAGGAAGAACCACAGTTAAAGGCAAAGAGGAGAAAGTGACCACAAAACCAAAAAAGAGAAAGAAGAAGGAGGAAAACAGTCAGGCAAGCACGGTGTTACCTCAAGGCGTCCTCTTTGATGTCAACTACAATGGACCGTTGAAACAGCTCGGGATTGTGGTTGAGGCCGCGTACAAAGAGGTCTTTGGCACCACGAATGTACATGTGACTATCAAGAAAAGGATGCTCCCTCTGCCGGCAGAAATGAAGGCCGCCTTGAGAAAAGAAGAGGACGATCAAAAAGAAAGGGAGATGCTAGAAGATAACGCTAAAGGGAATTTCTACCACGCCGGGTCTCCTCAGTAACTGCATCTGCAAGAAGAAACGTCTCAAGATGGTCGATGCGGCCTGCGAGGCGGACCCTGTCTTGATAATAGAAGTTCCGAAAGACCCAGTCAACGAAATCAATAAAATGATTTTCGGCTGTAACTCGGAAGAGGATTTGTCTACGCTTGTGAAGACCAACTGGTCTGAACAGGTGTACACGCACACCAAGTTGCACAAGTCTAGTATCGTTAAGGAGAGTCCGATGCGACTACTAGTAGTTCGGGAGGGCTCGAAGGACGATGCTGTGACGTGGGACAACATGTCGGTGCAGTTTGGTGGCCTCAGGTCCGAAACAGCTCAGAAGGTCAGCGAGATCGTGGCTCGTTATGTCACGGAGAGGGGTGATGAAGGTGAAGTAGCTACACGAGTAGGGTAACAGCCCGGTTCCCTGTTATTTGACCAGCGAGCAGAAAGGCTGGTACCATACTGCCCGTAAACTGCTTGAATGCCTTGCCTGACAATTCAGGATTCACCTCAGGCTGACTACCAGCAAGAATGGACACAAGGTGATTGGTGTCGACGGCCAGAACGGCAGTGATGAAGAAGACGAGGTGGGGCAAGGAGGAGAAGACTACCACTTCAATGGTCCTGAGAGAGGCTGGGACAGCCTCGTATGCGGATGTCCTGGGGCTTCAGCAGAGGCTCGATATTAAGAAGCATGGGATAGAGGTAAAACACTGGCAGAAGCTTGGAAGCGGAGACGTTAGACTTGCCGTTTCGGAGAAGGCTGTCGGCGGTACAAGAACCTTTGTAGACGCCCTTACTAAGGAGGGCGTCGTTGACAAGGTTAGTCTGGGACAGAGGAGGCTGCTAATCAAGCAGCTTCCTCAAGAGACAACCGAAAAAACTTCTCGAAAGCCGTCGCTTCGCTCGTGGGTAACAACGGTACTGTTGAGATAGACAAGCCGCGCAGGTGCGGCGGGAAGCTAACCGTGACGGTTACGGCATCGACGGGTGCAGCTAAGAGACTACTGGACACTGGCCAACTTGTAATGGGGTGGTCCACCTGTCCCATCATTGTGTGGCGATCGGTCCCGTGCTGCCCGCGATGTCAGCGTGTTGGCCACCGCGCTTGGGAGTGCACGAACCCACAAGTCGATGGTTGGGTTTGCCACAAGTGCGGACAGGCTGCGAGAATGAAGAGGCGTGTTATACGTGCGAAGTAAAGGGACACGGAGCAAGGTCTATCACGTGTCCCGTTTACAGAGGATGGATTCCTAATGGGGCGCAGTCTCTTCTCCCCGCATAAGCAGGTGGCTACAACGGCGACGATAGCAGCAGAGGCTAGGCAGGTGCCTGCGCAGGAAACGCCGGCAGGCGCAGCGGCGCAAGAAGAAGTATCGGATACTGACGCGGAAACCATCATGGACGGAGAAGGTTTCACGCAACTCTTGCGCGATAAGCGTGAACGCCTAAAGCATGCCTATAGCTCTCTCGATACGCAATGCCGGATGTCGAAGCCAGAAAAAAAATGATGGCCAGTAAACAGGACTACGTCAGCATTTTGCAGCTAAACTGCAACCGTAGCAAAGGTGCCCATCATATGCTTGAAACAATTGCTGGACGCCGTAGGGCAAACTTATGCCTTCTGAGCGAGCCCAACATTACCCTTGCCAAGCGCAAGGCGCATGTATGGACGGTTGACGACGGGAAGAACAGCAGAAAGAACCAGCTGCATCGTAAAGAATAAAAATAGTCGGAAATATAAAGTAGTTGGAAAGGAAGGGGCCAAAGATTATCCTGGGTTGAACTCAAAGGCCTGGGTCGCATCTACTATTATCTGTTATAGTAGCCCCAATGGAACACTAGCGGACCTGCAGGAGCTACTTGAGGACGTCACAATGTCGGCGCGGGCCAGCTTGGAGCCTGCTAGTTATCTTTACCGGTGACTTCAACGCTGCTTTGCCTGTGTGGGGCTCGAGGGAGACTAATAGCAGGGGGCAAGCTGTTATGGAATGGTTAGCCAGAGAGGATCTGGTGACCTTGAACAATGGTGAAGCTACGTACTGCTCCTCAAGAAAAAGAGAATTCTGGATTGACCTTCCAATCTGCAAGACATCGCAGGCGCAAAAGATTGTTGGTTGGCGAGTGTTAAACGAGAAAGAGAACCTCAGCGATCACTACTGCATCGAGTTCAAGGTAAAGGGAGCTAGCAGCAGGGAGGCGACACGACCTCAAGTCAGGCGACATGTGTGGCGCATAAAAAGTAACGAAGTGTTAATGTTAACGGAATGCCGGAAACAGCAGACGACTTATACCGTCTACTGAAGAGGGCGTGCCAAAAAGCATCTACTCCTCCAGCTCGACCCAGCATGAAACCAAGGTCAGTGTTCTGGTGAAACAACGCTATTGCCTCGGCTCGTACAGAGTGCATGCGGTACAGACGTATCTACACCCGCGCGCGTAGAAGTGAAGGGGACTCCGAGCGAACTCGCCAACAGGGCATTGAGTACAAAAGGGCGAAGGGCTGCCTGTGAAGAAAGATTAGCAAAAGCAAGGAAGCCTGTTCGCGCGATTTGGTCAAGAAGCTAGAGTCGGATCCTTGGGGCAAGCCATACCAGATCGTCAGGGGCAAGTTGGGCGAAGCAAAGCGTGAGTATCTGGAGGAGGACGAGAAGCTTTCGGGTGATTAACACTTTTTTCCCACAGCACCCGCATTTCGATCGAACACAATTTGAGACTTTACCGGATGGCGACGTCTGCGAGGTCCCTACGGGCGAAATTTCAGCTGCGGCAGACAGGATTAAGCTTGGAAAGGCGCCTGGCTTGGATGAAATACCGCTAGAAGCGGTAAAATTCCTTTTCGGAGAGTATTCGTCACTTGTGGCGAGGATCATCACAAAGATATTTCGTACGGGTAAGCTTCCTAAGATCTGGAAGGTCGCCGAGGTAGTGCTACTACCCAAAGGCAACGGAATACCCGCCTGATCAACCCGTTAGGCACTTTAGCCAAAGGTGTAGAAGCCATCATAGAGGATCGGCTGAGGACCTTTGCCGAGGAAAATGGGCTATTATCAACAATGCAGTTCGGATTCCAAAAGCATAGGTCTGTTCTGTCGGCCGTCCACAAAGTGGTGGCAAAGGCCGAACTTATCAAGAAATCTACTTGGAAAACCAGGGATTTGTTCCTAGGAGTGTTGCTGGATGTAAAAAATGCGTTTAACAGTATCCCGTGGAAAGTGGTTCTCGAGACGCTCCGGCGAAAAAAAGTCCCACCATTATGGTGCGGTTGGTTTCCGACTACCTGAGCAATAGACGGGTAGAGAACGGGCGTACCAAGGTGAACATGATTGCCGGAGTGCCGCAGTGTTTAATCATTGGACCTCTTCTCTGGAATCTGGCATACGATGACGTCCTAAACATCCAGCATCTTCCACCGGGAGTGGAATTGGTCGCCTACCGGGATGATCTGGCTGTGACAATCAGGGCCAGAACTAAGATAGAGCTAGAGACATACGCCAACATTGCGCTGGCGGATGTCGATAAGTGGATGAGAGGTGCCGGCCTAACACTCGCACCACAGAAGAGTGAAGCTATTCTACTCATCGGGAAGAAGAAATGTGCTCCTCTAAAGCTTATGCTGCCGGGCGTAAAAATTGAGCTAAATGACACGGCAAGATACTTGGGCATACACTTAGACAATCCTCATGCAAGGATTGCGGCTGGGAAGGCGCAAAAGGCGGCTAATTACATCGCCCGTCTATTGCCCAACACGTGCTGCCCAAGAGATAGCGTCCTAGAGACTTCTGATATCCGTATCCGAGTCGATCATCCTTTCTGGCTCGCCCGTTTGGGTGTCGCCTACATTGGACTCAGATGCTACTAAAAAGATCCTGAGGAAGGTCCAGCGGATCGGAGCCCTACGTATCATTCGGGGGTATCGCACCATCAGCACGGCGGCCTCGCTCGTGCTGGCGGAGACAGTGCCCTTGGACCTAAAGGCAGCCGAACGTCGGCGCTTGTGGGTTAACCCAAATAGGGAGTTCGTACAAGAACGCGAGGTGACACTCGATCGGTGACAGAAGGAGTGGGATAGCATCCCGAACGGGCAACCAGGGGCGCTCGTGAGGAACCTCATTCCAAACATCCGCCAATGGGATGAATCGTCGCGGAGGCCGTCTCACATACCACCTGACCCAGGTCCTCACAAGTCACGGCGATTTCCAGGTGTATTTAAATCGGATAGGGAAGGCTGAGGCAACGCAATGCTTGTTCTGTGACGAGATGGACTCTCCGGAACATACAGTATTGCGATGCGCCGCATGGACCGAGACCAGACGAGGCTTGCCTAGAAAGAACACGCTGGGAGAGCTAGTTACGTACATGCTTACGTCGGTCAAAAACTGGGACGCGGCTGCAGAGCCTATTCAACGGATCATGAAAGCAAAGGAAAAGGCAGGAAAAAGGAAAATGGTGGAAAGCCTCCAAGAAATGTTGCCAATGCGCGACTCGACAAGCAGGACCTAACGATTTAAAATTTCCGAGACTTTTTCACCGCCTGTGTGTAGTTACTCTTCTGCGTTAATGATCCCACAGGTCAGAGGGTCATCTTAAGGAGGATACATATATGTAGGCACTGCCGTATAAATATATATATATATAGGGTTTCAGTGGGTATTGCCTTAATCCTTCGGCTCGACTCTTGTCAAGCGCCAAGACTTGCCGTTAGGTGGCTGAGTTTTACACTGTCTGAGGTTTGGCATGCTAGGAGGCTTACCAACTCCTATTATGTTTTCTCTCAGTCGTACGTAATTGTATTTTAAACCCTAAACCTCCTCAAAAATAAAACATCACTCACAGTCGTCATCATCATCATCGCTGTCACCATCACCACCACTAGTCATCGTCACTAAGTTCGTCATCGACATCGTCGCAACTTCCATCTTCGTTACGTCATCATTATCGAACGCTTTACTCAGCGTCATAATATTGCACACTAAACTCAGCACGGCCTGTGTCCGACTGTAGATGAAAAAATATCTTGTTTGCAAACAGGCGCGGCGCAGCAGCTGGCCATGCCCGTGAAACGAACGCCACCGAGACGGCAAGAGAGGGAGCCGCCCGAACCACGTGCACCGATGCATGCAAATCGTGCAGTGGTATCGGTTGAACGCATTGTTAGAGCAGTCAGCAATACGGGCGGTCCAGCTTGTCATCTTGATGTCTTGTTGATGGAAGACACTTGCAACAAGAGCATGCGTGTATCGCAGGTTGATTCTTCTCCAGCGAGCACGGAGGTTGCCAGCGAAACAACCGAAGAGACGTTAATGGGGGAAAATCAAATTGCGGTGCAAAAAACGCTTATTAAGGAGGGGGACGCTGTAGCAACAGTCGCTACTAAAATTCAAGAAGAAGATCAGACCGACGATGATGGTTTTCAAACAGTGACGCGTACCAAACGATTGCGTGATTCAACAATGGTACTAGCAAAGCAGGTGTCTGTGATATTTACAGCTGATGATAACGCCTTGGAGTAGCGTTTCAATGACAAGTGTGACACTGCATTGTGCAGCACATTAAAAACAAAGTTGAAGAACTTATGAGACAAATGGAAGCCCCAAGTATTTTACTCTGCGCACCAATAGCCTACAAAATCCAGCTCGACACTCGCAAGTTAGTATATTTAGGTAAGCTGATAACCCTGTCCTTTGCGTTCGAAGTCTAGTTTACTAGCAGCAATCGCTTGCTTTGCTGCAAAAGTTTGTTGACCTTAAAGCTCTAGTCATAAATATATTAAAAACTAAAGCTATTGAATTTTGCCGCGGAGGTAGGCTCGCCGAAGAAGATTAATTACGTTTGAGATCAGCACCAACAGATTTTGTTCAACATTTTTGCTATCTTAGGCTAGTCTTTTCAACACAGAATTTACAATTTACTAAACATATCGAGGTAAGATCTCGCAAGAGCATTCTATCGTTTCATAATGTCCCAGAGCCTCATCGGTTGTCGCTGGATGTCGTTCTCAACCTTTTTAATGTAAAGATTGCATCGATCGCTGCTTTCTGGATACAGGCCGTATGGCCAACCTACCTAGTACTTGACAAAATCAAAGTCAGCTTTCTAAAAAGAGTGCTTGAGTTCCACCGCACTATACGCAACCGGCTTATCTATCTAATGGCCTCGACATCACTTTTTGTGGAGAATCTCAAAGCAACTTATGCATTACCGAGAACGGAGGCCTTCGAGAATCATCTTGCTAAATATCGACCGAGTGTGAGTGCAAGCTACGCGAAAAATCGTGTGATCTGTATCATCTACAACAGTGTATAAAAACAATATTGCTTATGAAAGCGGTGTAGGAAAGCTGTAGCACTTATGACCAAAAACCTATATTTGATCATTAAACAATATATTTATTTAAAGTTTGATGCCCAAATGGAAAAATATTGAAGCTAACAATGGAGAGTACTCTTTGAACTAATAAAATCGGGTAACTCAGTAATTTTTCAATTAATATTATAAAGGAATAATCCATATCCTCTCTGTCTCACCCAATGTAAACACATATGTATATCACGATTGCAGATCTTAATAAAACCCCAGACTTTTTTATAATATATACACATATGTTTTGGAGATTTCAATGTTTGCATCGAACAGAAAAGATCTAGAAGGATGTACATAAGTGTCGTTTTGTCTGGGCAAGCTAGCATATCGTCTCAGACATCAGCACTGACACTATAACATTATAGAGCTTTTCGTATGACTATAAAGACATGACGCGACATAAACGTTCCCATACTCCTGAAAGGCGCACCTACAATGCGCGTGTGCTTATGTCCGAATTTTTAGTGCTGGACCGCTGTTGCGTGAAAAATTAAACAAGCGTGTTTGTGGACTATGCGCTGGACTTAGCTTGACAATATATATGTCTATAGGGTTGATTCTTAATGCATCAGTGCCTACGGCTGTTCTCGATAGCACCGACAATACTTGTCTAAGCAATGGCAAAAGACAACTTCACCGACCTACTGCTATACGCTGTGTTATCTGCTTTAGCGTTTCACGTTAAAGGAATCACCCAAGGAATGGATGCAGTTGTTTGGACGCTTGCCAAGAATCCTTCAGCGCAAGATGTCGTTAATCTGGCGGAATACTACGGTCGCTTACATAATTTGAAAGCTGATCGCCTGCTTATAGTGGATGTCGGTGGATTTTTGTCTCAAAGTGGCCAGATGTTTTTGACGGACGCGAGTCTCCTATTACTTGGCAACTCAGAACTAAGGCACATAAGGACAAACAACTTTCGCCGTACTAGCGTTGGCCTACGGGGGCTGAACCACGGATTCATGAATCCCGGGCCTCTCTTAGTCGACGCCCTAGCAGCACCTCAAAAACTCATTGTTGTCAGCGCTGATCACCGGATACCTAAAAGCACACACCTCTTACAGAATGTTCGCTCTAAAGTACTACTGCATATAGTTTTGAGTGGATCTATACCCTTTTTTAACGAGCTGGACCTTCAGAGCGTTCCGGTGCTTATCTGGCCTCGTGGCAAACCGAAGAAACGACGGCAATTTACGTGTTGGCGAGCCTATGACAATCTGTTCGCGCTGAACCATGGCAACCAGTTAGCTAAGTGTCACGCCAAGTATCCGCTAAACTGTACGGCTGTTGATGTTGCCCATTTTGAATACCTCGACGGACTTCGATCAAAGGCCTACTGGTGGATTGTGAACTTCTCGTGCAACCGTACCGTACCCCTTCAAATGTTGTGGACCGATATGGAGGTTCCTTGTGATCAGCTCGTGGGGCACCCTTATCTGAGATATACCGCCAGACATCGTGCTATTCTGTGGCAGGACACCATCGAGTGTCACTCGTTGTTCGGGACACGTGTTACTGGTCTAGACGCGTTTCTTGATCCGTTTGCGCCATCGGTATGGGTTTCGTTCATAGCCGTTTTAATGTTAGCAAGTTTCCTGCTCGCCCGGCTTGAGAGACAGAGATTCTGGACGGTGCTCTATAACTGCTTTACGAGCTCCTTCGCAAAGGGCGGCTTTGACGATGTGCCACTTCGCAGAGCTTCGAGCTTCATTGTTGCCAGCTGCTTAGTCATCCTGAATCTGTTAATTTACAGCATTTATAGCAACGACGTGTTATCGACGTTTGTTGACCCACGAACATCAATTCCACCAGAGGGTTTCGTTCAGTGCTACAACACACATTTTTGCGATAGCGTAGGGAAACAGCAAGCTTATCTAGTACTACAGAAAGCACTGTGCGGTCTTTCGAAATTTGATCTTGCTCAAATCGCGTGGCCTCTGCGCACCAAAACGTATCCGGGAACGATGATAAGAAAATCACACAGGCACGTTTGTGCGAGGGCTTTTACGGCTCAGATGAGGTCGAGTATGCAAGACATTCGGTCAACAATAGATGTAGGCAATCGACAGTTCCCTCTAACATGGCTGGCTGTAACTGTAGCCGAACAAAGTCGCACGATCAAACGATTAAACGAACACGGCTTGATGCAGCCCCATTCGCAGAAACCTGCTATGCCCATGCGCCGAGTTTTTTATATCGACACAATGGCTGCCATTGAAGACCGCTTTACAGCTTTGAAGGCATCGAGGCGACTCGATAAAGCCTTCTACTATCGGCACCAGTCAAATATTAAATGGACCCAGTTTCAGAAAATTTGCACTCCACTACTGATGTCGTCATAACGTCGTCCGCCGTACTGTTGGTCGAGAAGTTACTGTCTGTGCAGTCGTGTTGGACAGCAATAGGCGCGCTTTGGCGTTGGCTTCGGGCGCGCATTGCAAGCACCTCCGTCCCTCTAACCACTGAATGAAAACCGCAGGACTTCGTCGCCCGATCCACCTTCATCAGAACAGGCCCGTTGAAGAGACCGAACTGAAGAACGTACCGTTGAAGACATTGCAACTGCGCACGTTTCTCTATCCGACATGTATCCTGCATTCGTGTGGCAAGCCCATCATGAACACCGCTTCTTCACCGTACTCAAGCGCAAAGACGCTACTTGTCGTATCGAGGCCCGTGGAATACTAGTCTCAGGTGCTGCAATTCTGGGAGTTGTTGTAGTCACTATTACAGGGGGTGTCGCGTAAGCGTCACAGAATCGCCATACCCATCATACGGGTTAGAAAAATTACAGCTCCGGTTGGTTGTGCTGTATTTAAATTGCAGTAATTTAGATACATGGTTACAAATGTTCAATGCTTTCTATACGAGTCTTTTGCAGTATACACAAACGATAATTAAAGTTAATTTAGAAGTAGAGTTTGAGCATTATTTTGTCGCAATCTCACTAAAATGTCTAGTATAGGAGTTTTGTTCTTATTTAACCAGTACATGTTTCAATCTGGCCTAATTATATACGTTAATAACAATCCATATATAAGTGATGGTTTTTATATTTTGACTTTTATATCCGTCTCACTGTCTGGAAGAGAACACAAAGCGTGAATATATGCCTGAAAGGTCACTTGATTACGATCATTTGGGATTATCCTATAGTGCTTAATTTAAACTCAAATAACTATGTGAAATTAGAATTCATAAAAGGGGCAATCTATAAAGCTTAAATTTATAAAATCTATAGATCTAAATAAATATTAAAGTTTTAAATGATAAGTGTGAGTTCATCTGGATTGAGTTGGCAAGAGCTGAGCTTTCCAATATCAGTCGCAAAGCTTAGTTAATTAAGCAGAGAGAAAATAAGCAAATTCAAATTGAATGATATACCTTGCGGTTAAATCTGCAGAGCGAAGCGATGGTAGGTCAGATAAAATGATGATGACGAGTTCCAGAAGCCAAGAAAAAAATCGAAAACGTGAGCGAGCAGGAGCGTTAAGTGGATCGACTAGAACAGTAGAACAAATACTTGACTGGGACCGTAAATACAATGACTACCATCAAATATATGTATATACGATTAAATTAAACCATATACGACTGTCCATTGTGTTGTATTTTGTCTGTTTTAGTGCTTTACGCGGAAGAGACATCTGAATACAGGATGCATTTCTTCGGACGCTCGCCACGAATCTTTTCGCATAGAATGTTGTTCAGTTTGCGGAACTATTTGGTACTCTACATAGATACACTGGCTTGTGTATATATATACACTAAAGCCGATAACCTGCATTTAGTCAATGAGTGGATCAGCCAATAGGTGGATTTCTGTTTTAACATAGCCAGATTGTTTCCACACGCATGGCCTATTGCATGAAGACTTCATAACTGCGCACGTTTCTCGGCAGTATTCTGATATGACGAGCCCAGCGCGGACATCGCTTTTTGACGTGCTCAAGCGCAAATAATAATAGTATCCTACATGCTAATAATAATACTACATGTACCGAGAGTGCAAATACAGCACTATCGATACATGTAGCATTGTTTCAGGCAAATCGTTGCAAGTCGTGTGTAAATTAGGTAATGTGGTATTTACTATTGCGAAACATTTGTAATCAAATTAAGTATCAAATATTCATAAATATATGTTTATTTTGCCAAAACATCATTAAATGCTCACTAAAGCGTTGTCCAGAACGTACGAAAGCTCATACGGCTATTTTAATGTACTACGACATGGCTTAAGCAATAACGTTCTGGTGCTGAACGCGAAGGGTTGTTTGGTGTGTGATACTGTTGTATTATGTGCATTGTATTGAAGTCGGCTGCAACGTAGGCCCAGTCGTGACCTGTTGTGGGCTTGTGATTGTAATGACACCTTGTGCAAGTTTACTTTATAACTGATTATTTGGTACTTTATTGTGTGAACTTGGGTATCATTAATAAACCGCATTATGAACTAAATTGAAATAAATATTAATAGTACGAGTAGCAACTAGTGTAATCAGCAAAAAAAATCCGCTATCTTCTTAGGTGGAGCGTTTACTTTATGGCTGGGGAATGTTCCATTTAACCTGACACTTCAACGTGTTTATGTTGCTTTTAAGTAATTCATAAAGTAGAGTATACTAAACATCACGACTTAATATTGTGAAACATTATAGCCAAGCGTTCACACTAAATAGATCAGAGTTTACAACCATCCGCTGTGATGCTGACCAACATTAGCGTCAGCAACAATTACTGCAAAATCACATAATCTTGCAGATAAGGGCGGCATACTGATCGTATTTTTATCGCTTTGCTTTCCATTGTTGTAGCTTTAAATAAGATAAATTCGGATTAACTGGTACTTGCACAATACCAGATACCATAGCATTTCAAATATTTAATTTATCTTTACGTTGCAAAGATAAATGTATAACTGATGTAACTGTGGCGTTCAATTCAGAGGCAGAAGCAAGCGCAGTACCCCATTTGGAACCCAACATGGCCTGCGAAAAGCATCGCCTACTGATGTGTGAGGGATACTTGATTCATCAGATTTTTGCACGATTTTCCTGGTGTGATTTTGATACATTGCGTAGCGATTTTATGTAAAGATAATATTAACTCGATTATAGAGATTTTTATGTAAAGATAATATTAACTCGGTTATAGAGATTACAAGTAGTGCTTAACCCATCTATTAACAATCACTAATTGTTTTGCTTTAAAAAGGCCACCATATGGATAGTTGTATTTTACGTCTGATAGCCGATTGACAAGAAAAATACTACGAATAAACGGGTTTTTTTATTGTACAGGTAGCTAATTACAAATAACTAAACTAATACGTAAATGACTAAATTAAGTTTTAAGTTAAAGTTAAATACTTACATATTAGTTCAATAAAAGTTTGTCCTAATTTTACTTTCTAATAAATATTTAACAAATTATTTCACTTAACATTCGACATGCGTTTATTGAACTATACTTTATTTGCCGTTTATCTGACTAGACGTGGTCACTGCGTTCGATGTAATGCATCGGTTGGTTCAAGTTGGATCTCGGTCGTATCGTCTGAATGCTATCATATACACCGTGCACAGATCTGATATGTCTCTCTCTCCATCTATGAAGGAGTATGCTGGCTTTTTTAGTTTCTAGCCAAATCTACGAGCAGTGTGTTTAGACAGATTTGTAACATCAAGTTGTCAAGCATCCCTACGACACCAAAATCGATTTTCCATGGCATTTTTGTATAGAATAGAATATCTGTATGGCCCTCGCTATCTCTCACGAAGGGTAGACTTATTTTTTTGTCTGACAAACTTCTGGCCCTTTTTACTTAAAACGACAAAGCAACTATACAACTACAATGTTTCCTCGTCTCACCGCTGTGATATCTTCAGCTGTAAGAAATTAATTCTTTTTCAACGTTATTATTTTGGAAAGTGTTCGTCAACTACCTGACTAGCGTCTGCAATGACTACCGCCAAAAGAAGTTATGCTTTTTCAGGAAATAGAGCGTTCATTTAAGCAAGTTACGTCGATTTTTCTAATTTACCGTGATCCGCATGTATTTATTTCCCTAGCGCTGTCGCTCTGCGTCAGTATAGGCTTCCTTTTGCTTTTTATGCTCCTTTCTCACTCATAACCCTTGCCGCATAAATGTCTTCACCGTAACCACTTAAGACATGTTTTTCTGTAACTACATTGTCTCTCAGCTAATCTAAGGAAGCTAGACGATTCATTGTATAGTAGCTGCGAGCTACCATATGATTTTAAAGTGCGCACTCGTTTTGCAACTTTGCTACATCTTAGGTTATGCAAAAACCGATCCCCACGTTTGTTCTGGCAACTTAAAAGTTCTGGATAAACCCCATATTGGAAAACACCCAATATGCTTTAGGAAGACTGCTTGCGCGAAACAGAACTCCCATGTGACTGAGCGTGAATTAGCCATAGACTTCGGGATATGTCAACATCCATCGTCACTCGCCTTCGTCGGCATGACTTTGTGTCAAAGTTACATTAACGGATTCCTCGTGATTAGAGCGAAAGCAACAAAACGAAAAGGCGTTATCCTCGAAGCATGCGAGTTTACTCAGCCTGCGCACGATAACAAGTTTCTGTTCGGAAAATTTGCTCCATTTACCATGCTTGCCAGGCATCGCACAACCGGGCTACGACCTACTCATTTAGACCTCAGCAGAATTATCACTACACCAGAAACAGTAAAAACGCACGTGGGAACTACTAGTTGTCATTCCGATCTCAACACTGCGGACATGCTTGCGTGTGGCTCTTGGATAGTGCCGCTAAATCTAGAATATGGCGAAGAAACTCTTAAGCATCCACGAACTTGGCATCCTCTGGAACTAAGAAGAGTCGACAAGCGTAAAACTCAGCTGCTTACTCTGGTGCGAATTAACTATACATGCAGTGCCTACTCAAGCAATCATCAGCGCCACTCAACTCCATCATCACTTGCCAGCACCTCTCTAGCCCTTTGTTCGCATCAGCTCTCCTCCGTCACCGACATCATCAAGTTTATCATCGTCAGCTTCAGCTTCACTATCATCGCCATCAGTGTCATTGTCAACTTCACCACCACCCTAATCGTCATCATCACCTTTGTGTTTTACTTTCTTCATCAGTTACCTTAGTACACCTTCATCATATTTATCACCCTGCACCTCAATTAACCATCACTCAGAGTGATCATCACCATCGCTTTCACCATCACCACCACCAGTCATCGTCACTAAATTCGTCATCGACATCGCCGCAGATTCCATCTTCGTTACGTCATCATTATCGAACGCTTTATTCAGCGTGATAATATTGCACTCTAAACTCAGCACGGCCTGTATCCGACTGTAGATAAACAAGATCTTATTTGTAAACAGGCGCGGCGCAGCAGCTGGTCATGCCCGTGAAACAAACGCCACCGAGACGGCAAGGGAGGGAGCCGCCCGAACCACGTGCACCGATGCATGCAAATCGTGCAGTGGTATCGGATGAACGCATTTTTAGAGCAGTCAGCGATGCGGGCGGTCCAGCTTTTTATTTAAAGACGAGTTGTGGGTGGAAGACACTCGCAACAAAAGTATGCGTGTATTGCGAGTTGATTCTTCTCCAGCGAGCACGGAGGTTGCCAGCAAAACAACCGAGCATGCGCTAATGGTAGAAAATCAGGTGGCGGTGCAGAGAACGCTCATTCATGTGAGGAACGATGTAACAACAGTCGCTAGTGAAATTCAAGAAGGAGAAAATCGGACCAACGATGATGGTTCCCAAACAGTAACGCGCGCCAAACGATTGCGTAAGTGCATTGCGCAGCACATTAAAAACAAAGTTGAAGAACTTCGATTTACTAGAAAATTCGTTATTGCAGTGAAACAAGAGGTTGACAGAATTCCATTGCTATTGCTACAAGGGCTCGCTACAAGGGAGTTAATGTATCTGCGGGAATAAGCCGAGCTCGCTCCTCAGTAAAGAGCAAGATTTCGAGTGTGCACTTTTCTATATCAGAAGCCGCCATATTAGCTTCTCTCACATCGTATAAAATCTCCGAAGCAGTCCGAGTAAAAACAAACAACCCGAAAATCAATGTTGTAACGCCAACGGACCATGCAATTCTGACCTTCGTGGGCAATAACCTTCTAGCAGAGGTCCGCCTGGTACTGAAACAACACGGGGTCATGTTGTATTGCGAACCGATGCAATGCTTTCTCATAGATAATTTAGTCACCAATTGCAAGACGACAAAACCGGGATGCCGGAGGTGCGGGTCACAAGAGCATTTAATGTGAGACTGCAAGGCGGAAGCCGGCTGCTGCTTGTGCAATGGCTGCCACGGAACCACCTGAGGCTCCTTTCCACATAGATTGCGCCGCACGGACATGCTAAATAAAATGTCGCAACACATAATACAGAGGCAAACAGAAGCCCCAAGTATTCCACTCTGCGCATTAATAGCCTACGTACCGGCGTCCAATAACTTCTCAAAGTTAGTCTTCTGAAGTAAAGAACGGCACTAGAATAACCAACGACTCCACAGAGAGCACGATGATTGAAAATTAGTCAGCGCCATCGGAAAAAGACCAGCTGTGGCAAAAAAAAGTGATGGTCCTATTAAATCTGTCATAAATAAAATTATCCTCTGTATAGTGGAAGCAGTACAGGCGGCAATCCCCGATATAAAAGTGCTATTGGTAAAATAATGTCATCTTTATTCTCGCAGGTGTTAAGATCAGCAAGCTACCTCAAGACAAAGAGGCACCCTAAATATATCGAAATCGGAGATGCACTTCGATACTCAATTGAAGCGTCCCTACGAGAAGGGCTTTATGTTTTCATGAATGAGGCGATTTTAGCTACTGGGGGAAAAGTAAGAGTGAAGGGCACTCGTAACCAAAACACGCGCGTGTAGGTAGTGTCGTGGCGAAATAACACAGTTTGACGTACTGGTCCTCACTGAGACCTGGGCCACGGAATCAACTGTAGTTTCCAGCTTGGACAACGAAGTAAAAGTCTTGGAAGAGCAAGCGGAAGATTTGCTGTAGTATATAACAGTAAGCTCAGTGGAATAAGAGTACTATACACAGAGAGCGACTGCGTTGTGCTTGCAGGAAGTTTTATAAATATAATTGCGATGTATTCCAATATTTCAAAAGCTATATCCGACCTGTTGGCAAAGCTAGTGTATAGCTTTGATATGGTCGGCCTTAACAAAACAACAGTGCTTTGCGGGGACCTTAACTGCCCCCTCGACAAACCGGACACCGTTAGAACTGGTGGTTTTTACAGCCGAGGAACCGACTTATGTAGCTCCACAAGACAGGTCTACGATAGAAATGTTTGCCACAAACGCCAGACACGATAGCATAAGATACAAGGGTCCGCAGTTAAACACTCTGGCCTTTGGTACCAGACGACATCTTCCTGTTGCAATGTCGCTCACGGTATACCATCAGGCAGCAGGTTAAAGGCGGCAACGGTTAAAAGCAGCCATTAACTTAACCCGCTAACTGGAGCTCTTGCCAGAGGTTCTTCCTGTCCCTAACCCCCTGATTGTCAAAGTATATGCAACACAAATTTTAAATGTTCTACTGCACAGCGTGCGTACCTAGCTGAGTAAATCTCGAGTAACCAGTTAGTATATCCAAGAATTCATACATATACATACATAAATCTCTGAAACATTGTATGATTCAAACGTATATACTAGCAAAAAGTCGCCCGGGCGTCACCTCCTGTACACGAATGCCAGTCGGCTTTATAAAACGGCGCAGAGAGCTAAACTGGAACACGAAATAAAAGCACAAAACACGCTTCTCGGAGATTCCCAGCTTTATTCACATAAATGGCTGCGCTCCGATATGCGTCCAACAGCCTGTCCAGTATCACCTGAAAGGCTGGATAGTTATTTTCGACAGATGTTTGCCAGCTCATCAACGATTTGCACCCCGATATATGTCTCAGTTTGGGGCCAAAAGACAACCGAAGCTCGACAGGAGCTGGTTCGCCCTATTGACATCTGGGAGGTTGTGGATGTGATAACGAACGCGCCGTCAGGAAAGGCTGCGGGTCCAGACCTCGTTCGAAATGAACATCTGCAATAGGCAAGTGTTCTGGCTCTTTGCCTCTCGGCTCTCTCCAATGAAATCGCGAGGACATCGTACTTACCTAAAGAATGGAAAGTCAGACTCCTATGTGTGATACCGAAGGGAAAAGGGTGTTTTTTTGTCGTACCGTGGCTTCGCAAAGACGAACGTTATTTACAAACTATTATCTGCATTGGTAGCGCGTCGATTAGAAGATTTTTAGAAAGTACCGAGCCCTTGCCAGGGCAGTAGCACGGCGTTAGGCGAGGGAGGTTAACGATGACAGCTTGCGCTGTTCTTCTCAATAGCATTCAAATGGCCCTCCCGGTTAAACGTAACTCTCTCATTGCTGTTTTTGTTTACCTTTAAGACAGCTCTTTGTACGGCGTTACGTACAATAGTCATAGAGAAATTAGCGCTATGTGGTGTTCCAGCGGTAATACTAAAGTTATTACAAACTTTGCTGCAGGAGGCGTCTGTGTTCTTCGACGACGGGATAACTGAACACACCCCAACTAATCAAACTACAAGGGTTGCACGAGGCGATAATCTTAGCCCGCTTACATTATCAATATTGGAAAGCGATCTGCCGGACAAAATCCAGCGCCGACACTCGCAAGTTAGTACACTTATGTATGCTGACAACCCTGTCCTCTGCTCGCGGAGTCGATTTCACTGGCAGCAATCGCTTACTTAACTGCAAACGTTTGTTGATCCTAAGGCTCTAGTGATAAATATACCAAAAGCTAAAGCGATTAGGTTTCGCCGCGGAGGTAGGCTCGCCGAAAAAGACGAATTTACGAAACGTTTAAGCTCAGCAGCAATATATTTTCTTCAACATTTTTCATATCTTAGAGTAGTCTTTTCAACACAGGGTTTACATTTTACTAAACATATCGAGGTAAGAGCTCGCAAGGGCATTCTATCGTTTCATAATATCCCATAGCCTCATCGGTTGTCGCTTGAATGTCGCTCTCCATCTTTTTAATCTATAGATTGCATCGACGAGATACAGGCCATATGGCCCACCTGTCGAAAGCGAATCTGGAAGCACTTGACAAAATCAAAGCTAGCTCTTTAAAAAGAGTGCTGGTCGCACTAGACGCAACCGGCTTATCTATACGTTGGCCTCGATACCACTCTTTGTGTAGGATCTCAGAGCAACTTATGCTTTGCCGAGAACGGAGGCCTTAAGAATAATCTTGCTAAATGCATGAATATCGACTGAGTGTAAGTGCAAGCTACGCAAAAAATCGTGTGATTTGTATCATCTACAACAGTCTATAAAAGCAATATCGCTGATGAAAGTGGTTTAGGAGAGCTGTAGCACTTATGTGCATAAACCAATATTTGGTTAGCAAGAACAATACATTCATTCATAGTTTGATCCCGAAATGGAAAAATATTGTGGCTAGCAATGAAGAGTACTCTTTAAACTAATGAAATTGGGTAACTCGTTCAAAATGAATAATCCATATTCTCTCTGTCTAACCCAATGTAAACATATATATATATATATATATATATGTTTTCGAGATTTCAATATTTGTATCGAACAGAAAAGATCTAGAAAGATGTACACAAATGTCTTCTTGCCTCTGGGCAAGCTAGCATATCGTCTCGGCATCTGCACTGACTTTACAACATTATAGATCCTTTCGCATGACTATAAAAGGGATGACGCGAAATAAACGTTCTCAATCGTTCCTATACTACTGGAAGGCGCACCTACAATTCGCGTGTGCTTATGTTCGAATTTTTAGTGTTGGACCGCTGTTGCGTGAAGAATTAAACACGCGTGTTTGTGGACTATGCACTGGACTTGGCTTAACGTTGTATTTCTATAACGTTATATTTCTCAATGCATCGGTGCCTACGACTGTTGTTGATAGCAAGCCGACAAGACCTGTTCAAGCAATGGCAAAAGAAAATTTCACAAACTTACTGCTGTACGCTGTGTTTTCTGCTTTAGCGGTTCACTTTAATGGGATCACTCAAGGACGGGATGCAGTTGTTCGGACGCTTGCCAAAAATCCTTCCGCGCAAGATGTCGTTAATCTGGCGGAATACTACGGTCGCTTACATAATTTGGAAGCTGATCGCCTGCTTCTAGTCGATGTCGGTGGATTTCTGTCTCGACGTGGCCAGATGTTTTCGACGAACGCAAGTCTCCTGTTACTTGGCAACTCTGAATTAAGGCACGTCACGAAATACAAGCTTCTCCGCACTGGCTTGGCTCTATCGGAGCTGGACACCGATCTCCTGACTCCTGGGCCTTTCTTAGTCGACGCCCTCGCAGCACCCCAGAAACTCGTTGTTATCAGCGTGAAAAACCAGGATGCTGAAATCCCACACCTTTTACAGAATGTTCGCTCTAAAGTACTACTGCATATAGTCTTGAGCAAACCTGAACCCTACGAAAACGAGCTGGACCTTGAGAGCGTTCCGGTGCTCATCTGGCCCAGTAGTTTTCAATTAAGGAAACGGCGGCAATTTGCGTGTTGGCAAGCCTATGACAATCTGTTCGCGCTGAACCATGGCAACCGATTAGCTAAGTGTCGCGCCAAGTATCCAATAAACTGTACGGCAGTTAATGTTGGCTATCGTGAAGCCCTCAACGGATTCCGATCGAAGTCTTACTGGTTGATTGTGAATTTTTCCTGCAACCGTACCGTGCCCCTTAAAATGTTGTGGCCCGATGACGGCGGTTCCTTGTGGTCAGCTCGTGAAGAAGCCTTATCTGAGACATACCGCCAGACATCGTGCTATTCTGTGGCAGGACACCATCGAGTGTCACTCGTTGTTCGGGACACGTGCTACTGGTCTAGACGCGTTTGTCGAACCGTTTGCGCCATCGGTATGGGTTTCGTTTATAGCCGTTTCAATGTTAGCAAGTTTCCTGCTCGCCCGGCTTGAGAGACAGAGATTCTGGACGGTGCTCTATAACTGTTTTACGAGTTCTTTTGCAAAGGGCGGTTTTGACGATGTTCCACTTCGCAGAGCTTCGAGCTTCATTATTGCTAGCTGCTTAGTCATCCTAAATCTGTTCATTTACAGCATTTATAGCAACGACGTGTTATCGACGTTTGTTGACCCACGAAAATCAATTCCACCAAAGAGTCTTGTTCAGTGCTACAACACAAATTTCTGCAATAGCGTAAAGAAACAGCAAGCTCATCTAGTACTACAGAAAGCACTGTGTGGTCTCTCGAAGTTTGATCTTGCTCAAATCTCGTGGCCTCTGAGCACAAAAACCTATCCGGGAACGATAATGAGAAAATCATTCAGACACGTTTGTGCGAGAGCTTTCTCGGCTCAGTTGAGATCGAGTATACAACGCATTCGGTCAACAATAGATGTAGGTAATCGACGGTTCCCTCTAACATGGCTAGCTGTAACTGTAGCCGAACGAAAGTCGCACGATCACACGATTAAACGAACACGGCTTGGTGCAGTCCCATTCGCAGAAACCTGCTATATTCATGCGCCGATTTCTTTATCTCGACGCGATGGCTGCCGTCGAAGACCGCTTTACAGCTTTGAAGGCATCGAGACGACTCGACGAAGCTTTCTACTATCGGAACCAGTCAAATATTAGATGGACCCAGTTCCAGAAAATTTGCACTCCAATACTGATTGTCGTCATAACGTCGTCCGCCGTACTGTTGGTCGAGAAGTTACTGTCTGTGCAGTCGCGTTGGACAGCAATAGGCGCGCCTTGGCGGTGGCTTCGGGCGCGCATTGCAAGGACCTCCGCCTCTCTAACCACTGAATGAGAACCGCAGGGCCTCATCGGCCGGTCCACCTTCATCAGAACAGGCCCGTTGAGGACACCCAACTGAAGTACGTACCGTTGAAGACATCGCAACTGCGCACGTTTCTCTATGCGGCATGTATCCTGCATTCGTATGGCAAGCCCATCACGAACTCCGCTTCTTCACCGTACTCAAGCGCAAGGATGCTACTTGTACATCGAGATCTGTGTAATATTGTCGCAGGCGTTGAAATTCTGGTATTGTAGTCACTAATACAGAGTGTGTCGTATAGGCGTCACAGAATCCCCATGCCCATCATAAGTGTTAGAAAAATGACACCTCCGGTTGGTTGTGCTGTATTTAATTAAGATTAACTTAGTAAGGTTAAAATGACATTAATTCAGATACATTGTCTACATGATTACAAATGTTCAACGTTTTCCGTATTAGTGTTTTGCAGTACATACAAACGATAATTTAAGTTAATTTAAAGAGAGTTATGAGCTCAAATAGGGTTTGAGCATTATCTTGTTGTAATTGCACTGAAATGTCTAGTGTAAGTGTTTTGTTTTTATTTTGCCAGCACATGTTTGAATCTGGCCTAATTGTATACGCTAATGACAATGCATATCATAAATGATAGTTTTTATATTTGATTTGTACATCTTCACTGCCTGGACGAGAACACAACGCGTGATTATAAGCCTAAAAGGTCACTTGATCACGATCATGTAGGAGGTCAGATATGACGTATTTATTATTGACACAGACCTAGCGGACCAAGTTTTAGGTACGTCACTACGAAAGTGCAGAAGGAACCTAGCCAGTAAACTTTAAGAAATACCAGAAAATTATAGAGAAAAAAACGAGTCATTCTGTGGATATTTCACTCTGCTCACATACGGCGGTACACAGAAGCTACGGGCCTATGGGTGTTCTCCTATAGTTGCTTATTTTAAACTCAAATAACTTTGTGAAATTGCGTGGCAATCTATAAAGCTTAAATTTCTAAAATCTATAGATCTAGATAAATATTAAGGTTTAAAATAATAAAGTGTGACTTCATCTGGCTTGAGTTAGCAAGAACTGAGCTTTCCAATATCAGTCGCAAAGCTTAGTTAAAATAAACAACGAGGAAATAAGCGAATACAATATGAATGGTATACCTTGTGGTTAAATCTGCAGAGCGAAGCGATGATGGATTAGATAAAATGATTATGACGAGTACCAGAAGCCAATGAAGGATTAAACACGTGAGTGAGCCGAAGCGTTAAGTGGGTCGACTAAAACAGTCGAACAAATTCTTAACTGAGGCCGCACATACAATGACTACAATCAAATATATGTATATACAATCAAACCCATTCAAACCCACAATATATGCATATACAATCAAACCCACAAATTAAATCCTTATACGACTGTACGTTAACATACGTTAACATAGCCAGACTGTTTTCACACTCATGTTTTATAGCATGAAGACATCATAGCTACACACGTTTCTCGGCAGTATCCTGCATTCGTATGGCGAGCCCAGCGCGGACATCGCTTTCTGACGTCCTCGAACGCAAATAATAGTATCCTACACACTAAGAATAATGCTACATGTATCGAGAGTGCAAATACAGTACTCATGATACATGTAGCAATGTCTCAGGCGTTGCAAATCGTGTGTAAATTAGGTAATGTAGTATTTACTATTGCGAAACGTTTGTAAGCAAACTACCTTAATTATTGCGTTAATTCAGTTCGGTTTGCGTGAGCAGACAGCCCACTCACAATAGAACAAAAACCCATTGCCATCACGAACGGCCGCCGCAACCTGGGTCCAGAATATGACCGAAGAACAACCGTTATCCAATTGCTTCGTGCCGGACATGACCAGCCGAAATCATCAAAATCACTGATTTAAAAAGGCAACGGCCTACGACATTGCCCGATGCTACAGAGATGCAGAAGAGACAGGGCTAGGTGGTGCAACACAGTGGAAGGAAGATTCACAGCCGCCGTCGAGAAGTGAGGACGCCAAAAGTGATCAAAATGGTGCAAAACTGCTTTTTTAAGGACCCACGTCTATCGATGCGCCGTTTAGCGCTAGTTAAATATGAGTATCTGTTCTATGTGTCGGATTATCAATGAGGAACGGCGCTACAAGTCTTGCACGTTCAAAGTCAGACAGATGTTGTCTCAGGCCGCGAAAAACAAGAGGATGATTTGCTGCCATCTCATCCTCAAGTTTTTGAGACACGAAAGGGCGGGACATCTTCGATTCTTCTCCGACGAGAAAATCTTCATCATTGACCAAAAACATAACCCGAAAAATGACCGGTGGCTCGCAAAGGACCCTGAGGATGTACCAATCGTACATAGAACCAAACATCGTGCCAGTGTGCACGTCCGGGTCCTAAGTGTTGTGTCGAATGAAGGAAACGCGATGCCCCCACGCTTTTTTGACAGACACGAAACCGTAACAAATGAAGTACATTTGCGTGCTCTGCAAAGAGTGCTGGAAATATCGATTGACAGAGTGTTCAATGGAAGACAATATGTCTTTCAGCAAGACGGCGCTCACGCCCACACCAGCAATCATATTCAAGATTGGCTGCGGGGCAACATGACGGCGTTCTGGGACAAGACGATGTGGCCTTCTAGCAGTTCAGACTTGAGTCCCCTGGACTTCTATGTTTGAAGCGTTGTCTAACAAGTCTCGACATGCAAGCACAGAAGCGCTACGCAGATCCAATGCCAAATCGTTCATGAATCTCAATCCACTAACTTTAATAGAAGGCCTGTAGACGCTTTTGCGCCAGAATTGAAAGTGTAATTGCTGCTGATGGTGGCTACCTTGAATAAAAATGTTCTTCAGGAGTGTCCCTAACGGCGCGTAAAAAATGTCACCGAAAAATCTGTTTTCCTTTAGATATAAATTGCGAAACGGGCGATAACGTTTAGTCTGGATTTAGCTGCTTTAAGTGTCAAATATTGAGAGATATATGTTTACTTTGCCAAGACATCTTTGAATGCATACTCAAATGTTGTACATAACGTATACATGTTCATACGGCTATTTTATTGTACTACGACATGCCTGAGGCAATAACGTGCTGGTGCTACACGCGGAGGGTTGTTTGGTGTGTGATACTGTTGTACTGTGTGCATTGTATTGAAGTGGCTGCAACGCGGGTTCAGTCGTGATCTGTTGTGGGCTTGTGATTGTAATGACACCTTGTGCAAGTTTACCTTATAACTGTTTTTTTTTAATTTGTATTGTGTGAGCTTGAATTTCATCAATAAACCACCTTATGAACTGAATTGAAATGAGTATTATTCATTCAATAATTATTGTCATCTGTATTAGTATTACAAACAAAATAATATAGAGAAAAGTACATCAGTTCAGTAGCGGCAAGTTTTCATTAAAAGTCTGGATATTGTGATAATTTGCGCACACCCATTAGGCACATAGTATTTTGTTAGGTTTGCTGTTTATGGATTTAAACACAATGTTTGCATAACAAGCAGTTATATGACAATCATGTCTAAAAGCTTTAATGTCTATTAAACATTTAAATAAATGGTTAGTGAGTGGCAAAAAGAGAACTATAAAACGGGCATAAGAGCATAGTATGAGTAGCAACCAGTGTAATGCGCAAAAAAATTATCTTAGTAAGTGGAGCGTTGACATTATGGCTGGGGGTGCTCCATTCAATCTGACACTAGCGTGTTTATGTGCCCCCTGTTGGGGAACATTACGGCAAACTGCTGCTTACAAGTAGTTCATAGAGTAGAGTATACTAAACATCACGACTTAATATTGTGAAACACCTTAGCCAAGCGTTCACACTAAATAAATCAGACTTTACAACTTTCCGCTATGCTGCTGAATAATATGAGCGTCAGCAACAAGTTCTGGTTCTGCAAAATCAGATAATATTGCAGATGAAGGTGGCATACTGATCGTATTTTTATCGCTCGCTCTTCATTCTTGCAGCTTTAAATAAACTAAATTCGGATCAACTGGTACCAGTATACCAGTATTGCAAATGTTTCACTTTACGCTACAAAGAGAAATTTATAACTGATGTAAATGTGGCATCCGATTAAGAGGCAGAAGCGGGTGCAGTACCCAATCTGGAACCCAACATTGCCTCTAAAAAGCATCGCCTACTGATGTGTGAGGGATACTTGATTCATTAGACTTTTGCACATGCATTTAGACAAATTTGTAACTTCAGATCGCCAGGCATCCCTGCGACCCCGAAATCGATTTTCCGTGGCATCCTTGTATAGGAGAGGATATCTGTATGGCTCTCACGAAGAGTGGACGTTTCTTTCTAGCTAACAAAAGGGAAGGTGGTTCCCTTTTAGGCGTTCTTTTGAGCCTGGATAGGAAGCCATGAGACCTTTGTGTCTGCCTCCAGAGTCTTCCGGTGCTCATGTGGCCCAGTAACTTCCAATTGGAGGAACGGCAGCTTTTGTGTGTTGGCGAGCTTATGACGGCGCGCTAAGTTAGGACAACATATTAGCTAAGTGTTGGTCAAGTACCCACTGAGTGGTCGATCAAAGTTTTTGCGAGCTATTTATGGGTTTTCCTTGCAACAATACTGTGCCGTTTAGAATGCAACTGCGGCTTTCTGTGATCAGCTCAGCAGGGGGGAAGCGTTATCTGAGATACCCTGCCAGATATCTTGCTGTTCAGTGGAAGGTTTCCGCCTAGTTTCACTAGTCGTTCGACGCGCAGGTTACTGGTCTGTATGCGTTTCTCAAGCCCTTTGCGCCATCAGTATGGGTTTCGTTCGTGGCGGCTTTGACGGTATGTCACTTCGCATAGCTTCGAGTTTCATTATTACCATCAGCATGCTTGATCATGCTGAAACTGTTCATATACAGTCATATATAACAACGGCGTGTTGTCGACGTTTCTGGACTCATACAAGCCACTTCCACCGAAGTGTTTCGTTCCGTGCTACAGTAGGAGATACGTTTGCGAAAACGCCAAACTACGGTAAACGCATTTAGCGCGCTGTGAGGTCTATCGAAGTTCAATCTCGATCAAATAGTGTGGTATCCGTTCCTTAGTACCTAAATATACGAAGGTATGGAGTGATGCTGAGAAACCTAACAGGCAACACTCTTGTGCGACAGGTTTGCGAGGCTCAGGTAAAGTCGAATTACAAGCCGAAGACGGTTGGCATTTCTGTGTAGCGTGGCTGGCTGTAACTGTAGCCGAACAGATTCGCAGGATGCAGACGAACAATGGTCCTTTGCGGCTTTAGTGGCGGACACCTGCTATCTTTTTGGAACGAAACCATTTGCTTGGCGCAAAGGCCACCGCATCTTGTCACCGACGGACAACCGCAGGATTTCAGTCGGCCTTCATCGAAACAGGCTCCACGTGCCGGTAGAAACATCACAGCGTTTCGCACGTTTTTCCACAGCATCCTGCATTTGTATGGTGAGCCCAGTGCGGACGCCGCTTTTTAACGTGCTCGAGGGCAATTGCAGGACCCTCGATCTATGTAGTATTGTCTCAGACGTTGCGAATAGAAGTGTAAAAGATCGGTGTTTGCTATTACGAAACGTTTTTAGTCAAACTAAAATGTAAAATATTACGGAGTATGTCTTTATTTTGCCAAGTCATATTTATATGTCTATATATGTTCTGTTACAGAGGCCTGTTACTAAAATGCTACACATGCAGCATTCTCATAAGTCGTTATTTTGATGTACTACGACATGACACAAGCAACATCGTGCTGGTGGTAAACGCATAGTGTTGTTTTGTGGGTGATACTGTTGTATTGTGTGCAATAATTTCAATTCAAACATTTATTCATCTTTGCCAGGTGGTATAAACAATATATCTCTTCACTGTATAGAATAGCGGCTAAAATTGCACCATTGGGCATGGTCGTGTTACATTGAGACTTGAGCCCACAAGACATCCGGTATATAAGTATATACTACACGGACTATATGGCTACAACCCAATATTGTGTGCAATAATGGAGAATGACCGCAATATGGGTCGTGATCTGACCGGTCGGGCTGGCGATTGTAGTGACGCCTTGTGTAATGCTTTAAGGATTAGTTATCTAGTTATGTTTGTATATACTTCTGTATCTCTTATAGTTTTATATTGCGTACTTTATTGTGCGAACCTAATTGCTATGTGGCGCAGTCCCCTAAAAATAAATCGCATTGTGGGTTGAATCTAATTGAATTATATTGATTCAATGTTTGATGCCACCTTTGTTAGTATTTTAAACTAGATAATGTACAAGATCGTGAAAGAGTGCACGATGAACGAGTTTCGATCAATAGTCTGAATATTGTGCTTATTTCCGCACATGTTTTAGTTTGCGGTGGGTCATGTTCTTAATACATTGTTCGCATATCGCCTAAAGGGGTGTAGCCTCTCTTGTATCACAGAATAGCAAAATTTATTCCAAATGTGATATAAATATCTTATGATATACTGCAATGAATTAGATTTGAGTATCTTCAGTTGGCTGTTAGGCATGAAGACAGTTCATTGATGAGCTTCAAACAAGCCACCGCGTTAGGATCCTCAAGAATTGTGAGGTCCGATATTATTTTATTAAATGTTTTTTTTTTTAAATAGTTCTCAAGCAAAGCCTGCTTATCTGAGGTAATATAGATAATTTAAGTCTAATTGATGGCGAGATGCATTAATTGCAGAAGCACAACAAACGTATATAAATGTCCATATATCTTGAGATACTTCACGGTCAAGGAAAGACCAATAATGCTAACGAGTAGAAATAAGGTCGGAAAACCGGCTTCTAATGAAAGTAATAAAAATAGATATTAATGTTATCGACAAAATGAAAGCGATGTTTCTGAGTCAGGTCATTGGCTGTTTCTAGGGAGAACGCGGCTTTCATCATAGGCGTCATAGGCTAACATGAAATTGACTGATAATAGTGAACATGCTCATTAATCGCAATCGTATGTGTGCAAATCATTCAATTCTTCACTCTCTTCTTTCGCTATTCCATCAAAACACGTGGTCGTAGAGATAACTAATTTATATCTCGTCTGTATACACAGCCCACCCAGACGTATGGTCTGAAATGCTCTATGTAGTGTCGAAGATTCTTTTTACATGTTACACAAATTGGCTCAACGCAGCTACTCATAGCGACAACTGTTAGCAAAATCCAGTCATCCTTTTTGGGTTTTGTTGGGGTCTAGCAGCAGTACTGCCTTTTCGAGCCTACTTTATCTGGTCACATTATCTTGCCACTTTGTGCAGCCATTCAAATTCAAATGCATCTTTATTTTACCAACGAGGGGACATCATTTACACTTTGCAAACGGTTACCTAGATACCTACAACACTCAGTTTAGTTGTGTGCCAACATTTGCGCTGTTGACGCTGCTGTGACGAGAGATTTCCTCTGTACACTTTTTATTGCTTCAGTGCGTTTGTCTAAACAAGGCCGCTAAGCCTCCTATTAATAGCATTCGTTATCCACACACCATTTAGAAATTGCATCAATCGTGCTTTGTAGCACTTGTATTTTACTAGCGGAGTTGGAAGGCTCGCATAGTTTCACATCATCAGCATAAAGCATATACGTTATCGATTCGGGAATCTCGTTTTTAAGATTTAAAATAAATATGCAAAATAAAAGTGGACGGAGGCTTTATCTTTGAGGAACGCCAGAAGAGCACGCACTCGACTCAATAAAGATATTGATCACAAAAACGCAGAACTCTACAGGTGTAATAGCTAGCAATCCATGATATAGAGCGAGTATCAATATTCAAGTACCTAAGCATTTGTACAAGCTTCGCATAGTACTTTATCAAATGCCTTTGAAAAATCTAAATATATACAATCAAAGGCTAGCCTATTATATATCATAAGGGCTCAATATTAAGTCATTTCGACGAGTTGAGTTGCCATGGATTTGCCTTTAGTAGAACCATGTTGGTTTTTATCCAACAAGTCTTTGAGTTAAAAAGTTAAAAATATGGTCTACTAGTTGCCATGGATTTGCCTTTAGTAAAACCATGTTGGTTTTTATCCAACAAGTTTTTGAGTTAAAAAGTTAAAAATATGGTCTACTAGGAGTTTTTCCAAAGATGCGATTGATAATTGAGCTACAGGCCTATAGATAAATGCGTTTGACTTTGGACCCTTCCTATGTAGAGGAATTACGACGCACTGCCCGAAATTCTTTGGCATAATGCCATCGATATAAGACCTACTGAATATAAAAAAAGGGGTTCAGTTATCACGGACGCTGCATTTTTATAAACTATGGACGGGCTGTCTGATCTATATCTAAAGCCGCAATGTTTTTTTCATCAATCGTTTGCTTGCATATCTAAAAAACGACTTTGTGTTTTTTTTAATTAAGAGTCAACGGTATCTCAATTTAAAGACAAGTTTTTTTGGTTATACAAACAAGCTAATTATTAACATATCACGTTATTTTCGCCTCGGAGATACATTTTGCAAATCGTCTAACTGTAACCCAAGATTCATAATTTTAGAAGAGCGCATCTTCAAGGGCTTGGCATGTCAGATGATTTCTCAGTTTTAGGTTTCGAGGCAGTAGCTCTCTTTCAGTATTAAAAAAAGTCCTTGTATGCAAAACTGGTGTATTGTGTGCATTGTGTTAGAGAGACTCCAACAAAAGCTCAGTCGTGATCTCTTGTGGGCTTGTGATAGTAATGACACCTTGTACACTCTTTACTGTTTATTTTGTTGCTTTTTTTATATATTCATGTTTATATTATAATAAATTATTGTTATTTATATTGTGTGAGCTTGAGATTTATCACTTAATCGCACTGTAAACTAAATTTAATTGCGCATTACTCATTTAATAATTATTGTCATCCCTGTTGGTATACTAAACAAAATCATAAAAAGGGCAGCAAGACAGTGAAGTATTAACAAGTTTTCATCAATAGTCTGGATATTGTGCTAAGTTGCGCGCACATTTATAAAAATTGTACATACACGCGACTAGGCTTGCAGCTCATAGATTTAAATACATTGTTAGGTTATTTGACAGTCATTTTTAAGTATTTTGGTATACAAAATGCATTCAAATGAATAGGTGATACGTTAAAAACATATGGCGAAAAGTAAAACATGTCAAATTGTTGCTCACATGCAATTTTTTTTGGATATAATACACATTGCGACTCATCATTGTGAAACACGGGGCCAAGCGTTTGCACTGTATAGGTCAGACTTGGTAACTTTGCGCTAGTATCAGACAATCTGTGGTCTACCAAAATCACATCATATCGCATATAAGGGCAGCATACTGCCATTGATCATCGCTAGCCGATTGTTGTAGCTTTCAATAAACTGAATTCATCTCAACTTGTAGTTACACATTTTATACTACCTTTTATGTAGCAGTTACCGATTCGTAACTAATATAACCGTCGTGCTTGATTAAGAGGTAGAAACGACTGCAGCACTCTATGTGGAACCCAACATGGCCTGTGAAAAGCATTGCCTAGTCATGTACAAGGGATACTTGATTTATCATATTTTGCAATGATTTAATTAGCTTGTTTAAAAAAGATATTTATTTGCTGACGGTATGATACTTACTATAAAAATTACAAGCAGTGCTAGCCTCTTCCATAACAATCGCTATCTTTTTTGGCTTCAAATAGCCACCATATGGATAGTTATTACTCACGCACGATGGCCAATTGGCAAGAGAAGAACTACGAATAAGCGATACATTTGATTTTATAGGAAGTAATTATGTGACTTACTAAAATTAAACTTAAAGCTCACGTTTGTCATTTACGTATTAGCTCAGTTCAATGCATTTTCTATTTTTACCATTAGTAAAAACATTCTTTTCAGGCATACCAGAATATAGCCTCCGTTCTACAAAGTTATTATTTTAGAACGTTTTCATCAACTACTTCGTTCGAGTCTGTTATATAAAGCTACCGTCAAAGGAAGTTACCCTTTTTTTAAGAAGAAAACGTTCCACGGGCAAGTTACGCCACTTTTTCTACATTTAATGTTACCCACGGGTGCTCCTTTCCCAAACGATGTCGCTCTGCTTTACTACAGGTCTCCTATTGTTTCTTGCGCTTGTCTGTCACTTACAACCTTGTGCGTTAGAGTCTCTCACCGTATCCACCTAAAGAATATATCCGTGTAAGTGCATTGTCTCCTAGCTCATCTCAAAATCCTCCGAGAGATCCAAAAGGCTCCGGTGTGCTCATCTCAAGACGCTGAAACAAAATATAATGAGTTCCATGACCGTCTAATGGAGCTCATCGATACATGCTCATCAAAAACACACCGACGCCACAAAACACAGTGCATACACCCGAAGCTGACAAATCTTATCGCCGAGAGGGATCGCTTGTGGCGCTCTTTGCAGAGCATTCGTAAACGATCCCCGAACAGCATACGCGTACTGAGACTGCGAGAAGAGTACAACAAGATGAGGAATAAAGTGCAAAATCGACGGACCAAACTGGAGCGCCATCGACTTCGGGGTATGGTCGATAGGGACTCGACCAACGGCCGACCGATCTGGAGTTGTGCGGCGCGCAAAACTGGTTGACAAAGTGCCCCCGGTGCCCAAGCTGGATATTGACGGCGAAGTGATCACGGAGCCCGCGAAGGTCTGAGAGGCCTTTAACATTCTTTTCACTAATAGTGTCGCCTTATCCTTGCCAAATAATCCCATAAATGAGCGCGTTATTAACGAAAATCTACCAGAACACACCGCGACGATATTCAGTTTTAAAAAGGTATTTTACCCATTTTAAATAAGATTATTGAAAAAACACTTCACCAAATGACGAGGCATCTCGAAAGCAACAACATGCTCTCGGGTAACCAATTTGGATTTTGCAACAACCGGGGCACAGGTCATGCTGTTATGCGGCTAGTTGAGAGTACCCGTTTCGAGTTAGATAAAGGACTATTTTGTGCAGCATTTTTTTAGATCTTAGACGCGCCTTTGACAGCGTTCGTTTAGATATTCTCCTACTTAAATTCAAGCACCTGGGCTTTGACGATCACGCTATCAAACTGCTATCGGCGTACTTCCTCGGGCGTCACCAGCTTGTGGACGTGGGGGGAACCCGGTCGGAACTGCTCCCGGTTTTGCTAGGCATACCTCAGGGCTCGTGCATTGGCCCACTAGCCTTGCTCTGCTTTATAAATGATATGGAAAATATCGCACGAGGAGCCGCTATCATTTATGCTGACGACAGCACTTATAAATATGTTGGGCAGTCTGGTGAGGAGGTACCCCGGGTGATGATGCAGGATGTCACTGCCCTCAACGCTTGGTGTGCAGCAAACCGTATTGCTATCAATGCAAAGAAAACTCAAGTGGTGGTCTTTGGACAGGGTAACGCCATTCCTCGAATGCCTCGAATACCTGAAATCATAAATGGCCACCTGATACAACTCAGCGACTGTGTCAAGGTCCTGGGTGTAACAGTAGATGCAAAACTCTCTGGCAACGCGCATGTAGAGACCCTTATCCGTCAACTTGCTGTCATCACAAACTCATCAAGATACATCAAGACCCAAATTGGAGCATCTTCATGCAAGCTCCTATACAACGCCTTTTTCTTGAGTCACCTTACGTACGGATCGGAATTCTGGACAGCCTGCAGTAAGGGCGGAGCGACTGAGTGTGGCACAGGGGCGCTTTCTTCGTATGTTTCGGGGATCGGCCAGTCGAGAGAGAAAACAACACAATATATTAGATATAGAAAATACCATGCGCTATTTAACCTTGATAGTCATTTTTAAGAATATCCATAGGATTGGGCCGAAGATACTAGAACTTGATCGCCTTGGAGGGGCGAGAGAGACCAGAGCATCTAACACGGTCACACTGAAGATTCGCATGCATCGAAGCAGCAAGGACAGCCAAGCTTTTGGCGTGCGAGCTGTCAGAGAGTGGAACACTCTTCCGGTTAGCTTGCGTTGTTTGAAATCCTTAAATAACTTCAAGGATAATTTAAAGTCACACCTATTACCCCGTCAATAATGGATACACTAGTCTTCCTAAATTGACCCTCGCATAGAGGTAAACACAAGTAATTTTATTCCGGCTGCAACTTTTTACCAACACAATGGTAACTGTAGTAGGTTTAAATTACTAGATCCTCCTTGCAAATATTTGTAAATGTATAAAACAACATACCATTGTAATTGTGTATATAATAAATAAATAATCTTGTTTAAAAAAAAATGCTTAGCGATTTATTATGTATTAATTACAGACTGCCAGCATATTTCAAAGTACGCACTCTTTATCCCAATTGGCTTTATCCTAAATTGTGCAAAAACCCTTCGCTGTTTTCTTTCGGTGTTGGATAGTGTGTTTACATAATGTTCTTCATCAATTGTCTAACTGAAGATCGCCGCCATTACCACTTCTCTGTTAGGCTTTTTCCACAGCTGTATGCCAAACCGCTTTTATAAATAACGATAAATCCGACAGCATTTGCTTCTTAGAGGAGTTTTTCAATTGGGTAAAACACATTCTGTTGGCATACTTGCAACTAAGTCTAATACAACGCAGTCATAGCTTTCCTAGTCAGCTCCATTGTAGTAGGCTCAACTGTGCCTGCTTACTTTTTTTTGAGGAGAAGGTTTAGGGTGTAAAATACATTTACGTACGACTGAGAGAAAGCAGAACAGAAATTGGTAAGCCCCCTAACATGCCAACGCTCAGGCAGTGTGGGACTCAGCCACCTAACGGGAAGATTTAAAGCTTGGCAAGAGCCGAGCCGAAGGATTAAGGCAATACACACTAAAACCCTACATATATAGACGGCAGTGCCTACTAATATGTATCATCCTTAAGATGACCCTCCGACCTGCGGGATTCTTAACGCAAAGGAGTAACTACACACGAGCGGCGGGGAAGTTTCGGAAGTTTTAAATCGTTAGGTCCTGCTTGTCGAGTCGCGCCTTGGAAACAACTCTCGGACGCTTTTCACCATTTTCCTTCTTCCTGCTTCTTCCTTTGCTTTCATGATCCGTTGAATGGGCTTTGCAGCCACGTCCCAGTTTGTGACCGACGTGAGCATGTATGTAGCTCTCCCAGCGTGTTCTTTCTGGGCAAGCCTCGTCTGGTCTCGGTCCATGCGGCGCATCGCAAGACTGTATGATCCAAAGAGTCCACCTTGTCACAGTACAAGCACTGCGTTGTCTCAACTTTCCCAATCTGATTAAAAAACACCTGAAAATCGCTATGACACCTGGGTATGTGTGCGTTGTATGCGAGACGGCCCCCGGGACGATTCAGCCATCGGCGGATGTTCGGGATGAGGTTCCTCACGGCCGCCCCTGGTTGCCCGTCCGGGATGCTATCCCACTCATTTTGCCACCGATCGAGTGTCACCTCGCGTTCTTCTACGAACTCCCTATCTGGGTTAACCCACAGGGTTAACCCACGTTCGGCTGCCTTTAGGTCCCAGGGCACTGTCTCCGCCAGCACGAGCGAGGCCGCCGTGCTGATGGTGCGATACCCCCAAATGATACGTAGGGCTCCGATCCGCTAAACTTTCCTCAGGATCTTTTTAGTAGCGTCTGTGTCTATTCCAAACGACATCCAAACGGGTAAGCCAAAAAGGATGATCGACTCAGATACGGACATCAGAAGTCTCCGGACGCTATCTCCCGGCCAGTACGTGTTCGGCAATAGACGAGCGATGTCATTAGCCGCCTTTTCAGCCGTAATCCTTACATAAGGGATTCCTCGCAATCCTCGGTCTAAGTGTGTGCCTGCTTACCCGTCTGACATGAATTGTACCGACCGGCTTATTGACACATACTTAGTGTAAGCCGCATTGTAGGAGCGCCCTGCGTGGCGCCTGGGTCAGAATACTTGCAAACTCTCTTCTGCTGCGCAAGCCAAGCAGTCTGTCCCATTACTGAGTGACGTAGAGAGTGACGGAGATTCGGTAACGGCTGTATGTCTATGAACACTGCTCTCACTTTCTCAGTGTAAGCTGCGGCCAAGCCATCGGGCCGACGCTCGCCATCCTATATCAGCTCATGAGATCTCATCGGGTACACTTAGGTTAATATCCGCGAAGAAGGTAACCTCCAGGGAAACGAGTCGAAGGAGTAGAACCTCCTGGCTCTCATACTAGTTGCAATATGACTGGCCACGCAAGTCTTTTTCAATTGTTTTATTCTTCCACTAACCTAAACTGTTTAGCTTACACACGGTTATACTTGTACACTTAGTTGTCCGTTTACATAGGTCGTGAGAAGTGACATAGGAAACGGGTTTACCTGTCTTTGCAATATAAAGGCACTAAATAAACTTTTCTACTAACACATATTTGTGCGAGGAATTTGTGCCTGCCTGCAAGAATGGCGGCTGAGCTTTAGGATAACATTTGTAATGTTTAAAGTAGAAGATAGAGTAGTAGGCAGATAACTTTAAATATGAGAGAGATTTATAAGATGCTCAACGAGAAATCAAATACAAGCGTATGAGAAAGAGAGAGTTAATAATAACAGTCAAAGAGAGCGACTTTAAAGTTCTATAGAGTACCCGCGTTAATCATATCGAGCAGAACAGCGGGACAAAAACTTAACGAGCGTGCTCGCTGAAAGAAACGAAGATAAAGAAGAAATTCAAGGAAGGCAGATATGGCTGAGTCTAAGCAATGCGTAGAGGGCCAACCTGCTAATCTCGTCAATATTAGTGCGTAAAGAGCAATGTAGAACTGAGTTAGACCAGTATAATGCTATTGATGGACCGGTAACCTTGGCAGTGTTTGTTAGGGTTCTACATCTTGGCGTTTGCATGCAGGGCAAGAACCGGTATTAGGTGCGTTGTGTAGGACGTGAGCGCTATATAATGAGCTGTTTTCGAGTCAGAGTTAGCTATATTACTAAAGCAACGACATTAAGCGTATCAAGCTCACGACGCTTCTGTGTAATAAAGACAATGTCGGGTAAGCAGCCAACTTCACAATAAGCAACACTTTTAGGTAAGAAACGAGCCATCAAAACCATACTTAGTGCATGCACATATAATGTAGTTGCCGGATGGATATTGCCGATATAATGTGCACTTAAGTATGTGCCGAAATATCGCGAAATTAAACTACCTTACGGCTCGAGAAGTGACCATAAATAATAGGCGGACTGGTAGGGCGGATCAATATGTCGACGGCAAATCTCCATAAGACCCCAAACACATATGCGTTCAGAGTTTTAATATATGCATCTAACAGAGAATAGCTACGAAAATGTAAATCATTGTCTATTGTTATCTGGGCAATCTATCACATCGTCTTTACATCTGCACGGACAACACAATATCAACGATATTTGCTTTTGACTATAAAAAGTATGACGCGAGACAAATACCCTTATTCGTTCTCCTACTCTTGGAAAGCGCGCTTACCATGAACGTGTTCTTAGGTCTGAAGTTTTTAGTGGTGGGCCGACATTACGTGTAAAATTAAATACGCCTGTTTGTGTATTTTGGACCGGACTTGGCTAAGCCTATATTTCTGTAGGATCGATTTTAAATGCCTCTCAATATCTGCGCTGTTGTCGTTATCACAATCACACCCTGCCTACACAATGGCAAGGGACGTTTCACTCATTTACTTTTATACGTCATTTTATCTGTTTTGGCGTTTCACGCTGAAGGAATCGTCGAGAGATCGGATGCGCTTGTGCAGGACGCTTGTCAAGAATCCCTCCGCGCAAGACGTTGTTAACCTGGTGGAATACTACGGCCGCCTACATCAATTGGAAGCTGATCGCCTGCTTTTAGTCGATGTCGGTGGATTTCTGTCTCGACATGGCCAGACTTTTTCGACGAACGCCAGTCTCCTGTTACTTGGCAACTCCGAACTAAGACACCACATGGCCTACAACTCTCGCCACATCACCTATGTGCTATCCTACCTGGTCGAATCTCTCGGCACTCCAGGGCCCTTCCTCGTCGACGCCCTAGCGGCTCCCCAGAAACTTGTTATTGTCAGCGCTGAGATCCATGATACTGAAAACACTGACCTGTTACAAAATGTTCGCTCTAAAGTACTATTGCATATAGTTTTTAAGCGCACCTCTCGATTTGACCAATCGGCTCAATCTTCAGAGTGTTCCGGTGCTCATCTGGCCCAGCAACTTTCAGTCGGAGGAAACAGCAGTTATTTATGTGTTGGCAAGCCTATGACAATCTGTTCGCGCTGAACTATGGCAACCAATTAGCTGAGTGTCGGATCAAAGACCCGCTGAACTGTACGGCCCTTGACGTCGGCCATCTAAAGTCGCTGGACGTGCTCCGATCGGAGGTTCACGAGTTGACGGTGGGTTTTTCTTGCAACAGTAGCGTCCCGTTTCAGAATGCGGTGGACAGAAACGCCAGTCCCTGTGATCAGCTCGTCGGATTGCCTTATCTAAGGTATACCGCCAGACATCGCGCTGTTCAGTGGCAGGACACCGTCCAGTGTCACTCGTTGTTCGGGACACGTGCTACTGGTCTGGATGCGTTTCTCGAGCCGTTTGCGCCATCAGTGTGGATTTCGTTTGTAGCCGTTCTGACGCTCGCAAGTTTTCTGCTCGCCCGGCTCGAGAGAGGAGAGCTTTTGGGCGGTGCTCTATATCTGCTTTATGGGTTTCTTCGCAAAGGGCGGCTTTGACGGTATTCCACTTCGAAGAGCTTCAAGCTTTATGTTTGCCAGCTGCTTGATCATGCTGAATCTATTCATTTACACCATTTATAGCAACGACGTACTGTCGGCGTTCGTCGAGCCACGAAAACTACTTCCACCGAAGGGTTTCGTTCAGTGCTACAACACACATCTGTGCAAACGCGTCCAAGGTACGGGATGCGCATCTAGCTCTACAGAAGGCACTGTGCGGCCTCTCGAAGTTCGATCTGGCCCAAATCGCATGGCCTCTGAGCACCAAAACCTATCCAGGAACATTGCTGAGAAAGTCAAGCAGGCAATCTTGTGCGACGGGCCTTCGAGGACGCAAACAAGGTCGTATACGCACGACGTGCGGCCAACAATAGATTGCAGGCAGTCGACAGTTCTCTCTAGCATGGCTGGCTGTAACTGTAGCCGAACAAAGTCGCACGATCAAGCGTTTGGACGATCGGGGCTTGATGCGGTTCCGTCCACAGGACACGTGCTGGCCGGCCTTGGGCCAAAACCGTTTCATAGTCGCTGTTGGCTGCCGCCGAAGACCGCCTTCACAGCTTCGAAGGTGTCGAGCGAACTCGTCAAAGCTTTCTACTACCGGCACCAGTCAAATATTAGGTGGACCCCAGTTTCAGAAGATCTGCACGCCACTACTGACTTGCGTCCTAACGACGTCCGCCGTACTGTTGGTGGAGCAGTTTACTCTGTTGTATAGTCGTGTCAACCGTCAACGATAAGCGTGCCTCGTTGGCTTCAGGTGCGCATCGCAATAGCCACGCCTCTGGCCACTGACGGCTGACAGTCGCAGCGCTTCGTTGGCCTTCATCGGAACAGAAGTCTCGATGTGTCGCTGAATTCATCATAGTTGCGCGTGTTTTGCGACAGTATCCTGCGCCGGTCCTTGAATCCGTATCGCGCGCCCAGCACGGAAAACCGCTTCTCACTTACGTACTCAATGCCAATGCAGCACTCTCGATCCATGCAGCTTGTCTGACGCGTTGCAAAATCGTGTGCAAGTTAGGTAACTGTGGTATTTGCTTAGTACACAAACTTTCGTAATCGAACTAAATGTCAAAATTGAGAAATATGTTTTTGTTTGTTTTGGCAAAGCACATTTTGATTCTAGCTTGCTTAACATAATAGATACATATTTATATAATAGTTACTTTGCAACGTTTCTGCTTGTTTAATTTTATATGGTACTTGCACAGTTACATCAATAAAAACCATCATGAACTGACATACATAAAATTCATGCAATGTTTATAGTTACATTTAGTAGTATTCGAAAGCATAATAACATATAGATAATAGAACAGTACACGATTAACAATGTTTAAAACAAAAATCAAAAGTCTGGGCATTGTGCTAATTTGTGCACATTCATTGACACGGTGCATATGCGGTTAGGCATTTGCTGGATTTCAATTCTTCATTTGCCCTGCGGTTATGAGACACTCATTTTAATAGGCATTATATAACATTAAGATTAATAAGGAATATGCAACATTTGCAATGCTGCAGAAATTGAATGCATTTATAACCCAAAGCTGCTGCCCAATTCGAGACCTTAGCTCGTGGTGTGCAAACTTCTGTAATAGAAATGTTTGTTTCAATGGTTAATAAAGCCGTATGCTTAACCTCTTATATTTGCATTTTTAATATTGTTTAAATGGGTGTGCATATACTTGCATCATGCTATTACACAAAATTCGTACATGTTGTGATAAATTCACTTATTATATAGGCGCGATTACTGAATTTTAGTTAAAAGCTTTAGAATTCGTAAGATGTGTATGATCCTAGGTTATCTGATTTCATATTGAAGCAGTGCTATTTCGATGCTCGCTCGCCTAAGCGGACACAGAGCAGTTAATTTGCATCGTTCAAAATAAAAAACGAGGTTGGAACAATGTCCGGTCTAGCAAAATCACATCAGATTTCATTTCACATCACATCTATTATCGCAGATTAGGGCAGCATATTGCCACTGATCTATTTTTTGTATTGCTTGATTTTATAATAGACACCTTTTATAGCGGGGGAGGGTAGTAACACTGTCACAATATTATTGTAGATAAACTAAATTGGGATCAATTGGCAATTGCACAATAGATGTAGATTTCACTTTGTGTTTCAA
>QVRM01006221.1:0-137156 GCA_003439945.1 Dermanyssus gallinae | reverse complement strand
TACCCTCTCACCTGGTTCTCCCGGATGATCTCATACCTTCGGTCACGGGACTGCAACAGGGCGATCCTCTGGCTCCTCCATTGTTTTGCCTGAGCATCAATGAGCTTGTTGACTCCCTTAACAGCTCACTAAACATTTGGTACCTTGATGATGGCGTACTGGGGGGAGACGCATCCATGGTTGCCGAAGATATTCGGCGCGTGCTTGAATTTCGCCAGATTTCAGGCTTGGAGCTGAATCCCGAGAAGTGCGAGATCTACGTTACGGGTGATAGTGCGCAGGCGCCTGACCTCCGTCCCCTCCAAGCTTTATTGCCGGGTTGTAAGATTACCCACGACTACGACCTGGAGCTTCTGGGAGTCCCCCTCCGACCGCAAGGACTCCCACGCGTTCTCAAAAAATGGCAAAGCGTGTTAAAGGACGTCGCTAACAACCTCACCCCGCTCGGCGCTCATCGCGCTCTCTTTTTACTTCGTTCGTCGTTCTCAGCCACTAGGGTCAACCACCTTCTTCGAGGAGCGAATCTAACAAGGCGATTGGACGACCTTCGTCCATTGAACGAGTTAACGCTGAACACCCTCGAGTCCCTCCTTAATCTTTCGCTGGCACCCCCCGCTCGAAAGCAGGCGCAACTACCGATTTCCAAGGGAGGCCTGGGGATCCCGGATCCACTTATCTCGGCTGGCCCAGCGATAGTCTCCTCTCTTCTTCGATCTGAGAACAAGGTCATTGCACTTCTAGACGAAGCCGGCGCTGTTCAGTACAAGGACCTCACAAGACGCCTTCAAGAGGAGTTAAAGACAATTTGCAGTGGTGCCCCGGACAATCCTCGAAGCCAACACGACTGGAGCGCGTTGTTGCACGAAAAAGCATATTGCGGCTTACTCGCGGACGCCATTGACGACGCCGCAAAGGCTCGTCTTCGGGCGGTCGCAGCTAAGGGATCCGGAGCCTGGCTGCATGCGCTTCCAAGCGCCCCACTGGGCACCCTTTTGGACGACGAAACTACCCGAATCGGGGCAGGACTTCGGCTCGGCTGTGATCTTGTAACTCCTCACCAATGCAAGTGTGGTCAACCTGTTGACAAGTTAGCCCATCATGGGTTGTCGTGCGTCATGAGTGCAGGACGGCGTGCCCGACATGCCAGTATTAACGACACTTTTAGCCGAGCGCTCCGATCTAGCGGATTTCCCTGTATTCTAGAGCCCCAGGGTCTTTCCGCCGACGACGGCAAACGCCCGGACGGGATGACTCTAACCCCCTTCAGCCGGGGCAGGATGCTTGTCTGGGACGCCACAGTTACCGACTCATTAGCACCTTCAATGGTCGGTGGCGGGGCGGCCTCGGCAGGTTACGCTGGTGATCTAGCCGAGACAAGGAAGCTTGCAAAATACGCTTCAATAGAGTACCCACATGAATTTCAACCGCTAGCGTTTGAGACCTTGGGCGGCCCAGGCAACCTAACCCGCAAACTCCTCCACAGAGTCGGCGAGCAGCTAAACCTCGCAGCTGGAGACAAGAGATCTGCGGCTTTCTTGAGACAGCGCCTTGACCTCGACGTCCAACGAGGGAACGCGGCGTCCGTCCGCGGCACGCTGCTGAAGTGGTGCCAACCCACTCTATACGAGATAGAGTAATATTCCCAGTGCACACGTTCTCAGGAGACAATTGTCGCTCCATCGGTATTCTTAATAAATTGTCTATTAGTTTATATTTATATATTTATATAAACTGGTAAATAAACCACGTTTGAAATTGAGTTGAAATATATATATATATATATATATATATATATATATATAATATATATATATATATATATATATATATATATATATATAATCAGGACCCTTTCAAAGTCCTCGGTATGACGCCGCGCGATAACGTCAATAAAAAAGGTTATCATTCAAGTGATAACCGAGCGTCCTTGTGAGAGCATTAGTGATGTGACTGTAGATGCTGGTGTGAATCGTGGTACTGTGCAGTCAACACGTGTCCTGAAAATCAGTAGGTCGCAAAGCTTTGAGCTCGCTGAAACCGGTACGGATGTAGTCCTTTATTGGCTTTTGCAGAAGAAAGCGACCCAAGCTGAGCTTTCCGCTTCTTTGGCTTTTCACGGCTGAGGCCACCGTTTACACAAAAGGTGTATTTAGCACACTATTTTTGTTGGTGGCTCGACGGAACCCGCACATCTAGCATGCACACTAAGATCGCTCCTCCGTGTTTGGGCTGGATTTATGAGCATCTACCTTTCTATATACACTTGTACACATGACATGATCAACACGTACAAGCGTGTACGTAGCAAACAGGTAATCAAGCTATATATCTATGAAAGGGCGAATCGAAAATGTCTGATATATATTTATAAAAAACAAAATCTTTATGTAATCTTCCAAAGTGTTTTTGATCTCTTCAAAATAACTCCTGCCCGCTCCAAAGCACTTGCGCCATCTCCTTTCCCACTCTTCGAAACATTTTTAACTGTGTCTTTCGGAATCGAGTTAAGTTCCTTTTGCTAATTTGTATTTATCTCCTCTATAGTCTTTAAATGTTGACTCTTCAATTTTTTTTATCCGCGGCAAGAGGATAAAATTGCAAGGAGCCTGGCTCGGCTAATAGGGTTTTCGGAAATATATAAAAAAGTAATGATCTGTGCGCCAGTGCGTTGTTGTGATGAAGGATCTAAGATTTGTTTGCCCAGAGTTCAGGCCTCTTGCGCCGGCCGTTCTCGCGCCCGATCGACTCCCTTCTTGGTCGTAACCATATACAAATGGCGGGTCTCCTGTTTTTACTTTTGGAAGATATCCAGGGTTTTCTGCTCTCGCCTAAAGGTTTAATTCGAACATTTCCTGACGGGAGCGTTCTTTTGCTGAAAATTCAAAACAACGAATACTTTTCTAAACGAACTTCGCCAACCAATTTTCTGTCGCATAAAATCGGTCAAACTGTTACAACTGATCCATAAAATATCTTAAATTTCTCAGCTATCCCATTGATAGTAATTCGGCGATTGCCGAATACGATAGCACGAACTTTGTCAGCGTTTTCTTCTGTTACGTGCGTCACGGAGTCGACAGTGCCACGTATACATAGTGTTTCGGGATACTGCTTGATCACCAGAGGCAGTTCGTAACATTTCCACCAATTTAGAACCTATTGAGCTTGGAGCATAAAATTGTATGCAGATTCGTTTGCTCTTCCATTTTCAGTTCCTTTGCCGACACCGCCGAACCTCGTTCTCTTCGCTTCTTTGAACTAAACTCACGACGGCGCCTTTAGATTTGTGCTTGTGCGTAGCTGATGAATCGTCCTTCTAAGGCAAACGAGCCGAAATGAGCCTTGGAAGTGTGGGTTGAATTTTTAAAATTCAAAGTACCACAATACAATATGGTTGGTAGTATGTCACATACTACCGACCATCAAGAGCAAATGCACACGACGCAGTGACAGCAGCAGTTCCACTCTTGCAACAAGCACAGCTGCCCACCGCTTGGACCAAAAACCGAGGCAAAAACACGAGCAGCAGCAGCAGCAGCAACAGGCTGCAGGTTGAACCAGCAAGCCCCGTGTAAGAGCGCACGTTACCGTCACTCGTCAATGGAACGCCACGGCGTTTGCATTTGTCCTTACGGCTTATAACGCGTAGATCCCAAGAGCGTCGAACCCGGTGGCGTAGTGGATAAAGTCTCCGCCTCGCAACCGGAGGAGACACATAGGTGCGCGGGTTCAAACCCCACCGTTGCACATTTGTATTTATGGGGGTCCGTCTATGAAGCAATGTGAAAAACAGTTCCGTGGACGTTAAATCTTGGCTGAGGGTCAGCCCGAAAACTTTAGATCTCAAGAGCAGCACGCAGACGCCAAATAGGAGTCGTGCAAGGCAAGAGTACTCCAGGCACGCAGTCGGAAACGATTGACGACATTATCATGACGGTATTATCAAGCAACACAGACGACAGTACAAATAAAACCACGCAGCCAATACTAATTGTTCTACACAACAACTTGACGTCGAACCGATGGAGATTAAGACTAAAAGCACTTTTGTCAGCCGACTGCATACATCGCACTCAACAACATTGATACACGCCAGTCTGTAATGCGTGTTGTGAGCGCAGATGTTTGAAAACATTTGAAGCGGCAAAAGTGTCAGTGCTAAATCAAAAAGCTTTCGTTTACAGGTTAAAGCAGACAAGTTTAATGAACCTCTCCTCCGAGTCAGGTGTTTGGCCTGATAGGAACTCACTTTCGTCCATTAAGAGGTGAGCTCAAGCCATCGGGAGTGTACGGCTGTGTCGCCGCCCCGCCGAAGTGAAATCGAGCTAAGGAAACGAGATCTATTCGTCGAGCTAAGGAAACAAGGCAGAGCCGTGGCGGCGATGGTAGTGATGACAAAAATTATGACACTGCCATATCAACTGCATCCAAATGACGTCGTCACCTCCGGCAGCAGCTCAGTAGGCAACATGAGCAGCAATTGATGAATGGAGATGTATTCTATGGAACGTCGAAGTCGTTGGAATCATTGCACAAAACATGCAAGCAAGGAACGATTGAATATAATTTAATTGTATGTTTTTTGGCACAAATATTTGCGACCAGACACCAGCAGAGTAAGGGAGATAGTGAGCGCTTTCCCTACCACAATATATTCCTCGGATTATCTCTTAAGCCCGAGGAGAGGGGTTGACCAGATTCGACCAAAGGGCTACAAACGACAGAGTGGCATCGATGTGCGACGGCCAGGCAAATCGAGATCAACGAGAGTAAGACGACGTATCTCAGTTAGAACTGAATAATTGATAGAGTGCAGTAGGTGTTGTACTATCGCCCCCGGATGGCAACCCGGAACCAACATAAGACATGATGATGACAACAAAACCATGATGAATGATCTATAAATCAACTCCCTTTTCGCATATTGGAAACCCAGTGCCAAATCACATTCAAAGTCGGAAGACCAATTGTAGGCCGGATTTTCACCCCACAACACCTATGCTGCGGTTGGCTTCATCACCAAGTTCTACGAGAGGAGGACGGAACTCCAGCCACACAATGACGACATGAGGTGCAACGAAAGGGCACTTAGAATAAGCAACTTAGGTGCCAAGTGTCATTAGTGCCAAGTGGACGACAATGGAGACGACAACAGCCATGACATACTGACTGAATGTGTGGCGATAAAATAATACGTCATCCGCGGGCACACCAACCGAAGCCCATCCGGACGCGAATATCTCTCTGAAATGAAACGTGTGTTCAAAGAACTGAAAAAGGAATTGATGTGTCGCTATAAAGATGGACAGCAAGCCCGGCTAGTACGATACAGTGCACACACAAGACCTGGCACCTCCTGCCGAGCAGACCAACTTGATCAACCACGAAAACTGGGGGAAAAGTACGCTTCACTAATTTATGCGAGGAAATTCATCGCTGCCCGAGAAAATACTTTAGCGATGACTTCAGGCCTCATACAGAAACTGAAATTAACGTATGACAAAACAGCAAGTCTGCCAGTCTAGGTCAGATCAAAAGGAATATATCAGAGCGAACATTCACTTACGTTGCTTGCTATCGACTCTCTCTCTCTCTCTCTCTCTATATATATATATATATATATATATATATATATATAGAGAGAGAGAGAGAGAGAGAGAGGAGAGAGAAGGTGAGTGCAATTTGCCGAACATCTTGTCATTGTTGAACGGCTTTACGAGAACGTCGCAGCCCTACTAGGTATTATCATAAAGAACAAGTTAGAGATTTTCAGAATACATTGGAAAGCCGTCGCATTGCCCAGCCGATGTTGGGTGTCAACAAGACGCTAAGTTATAATTGCCGTACTGCCAGCTCATGCAGTCTATGTCGAGGAGCGCTATGACTTTGTAAATCAACTGTCTATAGAAAGAATGGCAGAGGACAGCCTTATCAAAAATCGCCAGTAAGGAAGATTGCATAGAATTGGCGATATGAAGAAGGTTCTCTAATAAAAAATGATAATCGAAGGAACAGAAACAACAGGTGATCATCTGATAAGTCCATCCTTATGCGTTTAGATTTGGAAACGGCCACTCTACTTGAAATGAAATAGACGTTAGCGTAGACACTACGGTTTAGGTTAAACGATAGTACATACCAGTCCCCCATTATTATTATTATTATTATTATTTTCCGTTTTCCTTTTTGTACTGAAGCTTTAGCAAGAAATTGCCATATCGTATGTTAGCCCCCTACTACAAATATTTTCTGGAGGCTACTTTGCATTATTCTCGGTAAAGAAAGAATGAGTCTCCCATTTTACATACGATCAAAAACAAATAAAAATAGAATTTAGATTTGATCTGAAAGCGAAACGTGATTTTCCTGTTTGCGTGAGACTCGTGAGAAGTTCGACAACCGTTACTCGGTTTAGTGCTACGAGCGCTCTTGTACAAATAACCGGAAATTAGCAACGGCTGACAAACAACAGCAGTTACGATTTAATTTTAAATAATATATATATATATATATATATATATATACCTAGCCGTCGATTGAGAAGACCCTAAGGAAACGCAGCAGATATCGAATATTACTTAGTTATTCCAGCAAAAAAAACCGACGGCAACGTGTGTTAATACTACCGGCTTGGACAAAAACATCTCAGCTTAGATTAGACAGGCAGAAAGATTACTAAACGCATAGACAGGCAGCAAGGAGGGCGGCCTACAACAAGAATAGCAAAGGAAATTAAAATCATTCTGGTGTCCCTCTTTGTGTGCCGATCCGTTGTTGCCGCCACGAAGAGTTCCGGCTACATTGATACGCAACGCAGGACAAAAATGCAAATTCTGCACTTTTACCGAGTAGCGTGTGTGACATGCAGTACTATATACGAGGACAAGCACTGGGGCTGACATGGGAAGGTGGTGCAGAGGTAGGCGGGGGTCCGGTGATCAAATCCATCGGAATGGCCGATAGAATCATAGAAGAAGCAGCAAACCAAGCAAGATGGCTTAGTGGCAAAGCCTTTGCCTTGCATTCGGAAGGACTGGGTTCGAAACCCAGACCGGCCACTCTTAAATTGGTTTGCATGGTTTCCAATTTAGACAAGATAAATGCCGGAGTGGATTAAAAAATAGCCATGACATGAAAAAACCGTACACGGACAATTGCCTTACGGAAAATCTAAAAAAAAAAAGAAAGACGCGAGAAGAAAGGGGCAATGTCGCGTCTAGCGCAGTACACACGGCTGTCGATCTGTATACAGTAGCGTACATATGCGTGATGTGTATGTATAATACGATGCAGTCCATGTGGCGTGAGAACTGAGGCGAATCGATCGACTGAAAATGGCTGTCTCTCTAGATAATAATATCGTGTGTAAACGCGACGTCAAGCAAGACAGCTTGACGCGCGTAAAACTCAATCAACTAACAATGACACGGAGAGGAGCTAATTAATCTAAGAGGATCTACGGCGGTCTTGTGCTGTACTGCCCACTAATTCTAGTAACGCAGCCAGCAAGAAGAGAATCTGTAATCATTGTAATCACTGTAATCAAATATTATGTATTGAAAGGGGGTTTATTAAAACCCAAATTACATACATGCAAACAAATATATTAACACCAAGTCGAGGTTTATTATGGAAACTGCAGTTTTTCTGCAATGCTTAGTTTCTTGTAAGAATAAGATACGTGCAATTAAGAATATGTAAAAAAATACATATGCATAATATGACTAGAAACGTATGCCTACTTAGGGTGTCACAATGTCTGATTCAAAATGCGTTGACGTTATAAAATCAAAGGTATAATTATATAAGTATTTGCTACAACACGTCATTTTCATCAGATTGTTGTTAGGGGCATTGTGAAAACCAATTTTTACAAATGATATCAGCCTATTGTTATGCAGGTTTCTCAATGCCAGCTGTTGTTGCTCAAGAGTGGACATCAGGCCAATTTACATTACTTTAGAAATGTAGTCCACCGGAGAAATTTGATGGTAATTGGATCGAAACCTTCCGTCGCTTTCATTTTTAATCCTTCTTATCGCAGATGACACTTGCAAGTCCTTTGCAGTTGCAAAACATTCAAAATATTGTTTGCAGATTTTCAGATTGTCCGCACTTTCTACAAGCTACGTCACTAAGACACAGGGAAGCAATATGGCCTCGTCTCAGGCACCTGTAGCATGAGGCAGGACTTGTGGCAAGCATCACGACTTTTTGAAAAAATAACAGCAAACGTGAGCATAAGTAATACAAGCACGGAAATTAGTCAAACCTTTTACAAAGTGATTCGTGTTCTTTGCTGTGCTGCAGCGACAACGACCTCCCATACAAAACGGCGTGCCATCTGTATGGGGAAATAGCATTTATACATATGCATATGGATGAATTGATTATTAGCTTGACATGTATACCTAATTACACAGGTTACCATTTTTTACCAAGTGCGCTTAGAGCAGCAGCATAAGCGGACATGTTGAGATATCTAAGGTTTTCCCAAAAGTCCTTGTGGCTGCATGGACGTTGACTCTCAATGGTATGATTAATCATATTTATACTCAATGAGTATCGCTCAAAGAAAATTCGATTAACAACGGCGATTGAACCGGCCACACCCCAGTAGATGACAACCATGATTAGCGTACTTAGGGGTCACAATATCACGGAGCCTATATGTATATGGTCATACCAGAACTCGCGTCATATTATATAACCATACGTGCCTGCATTTGCATGCATCTGTTTTATCTGTTTTTTTTTACAATACAATACAAGTCTCTTTTATTAAAAAAGGGGTTTTAACAAGTCACATATTTTGTCGTCGTCCCGTGCGCGGCGGGCCAGGCGCCACGCAAAAGCATTGTTAACGACTTCGGCATTGGCTATTTCCAGTACGTGAATAGTTACGCCGCTCCGTAAGTTGTTCGTCCTTACAGTGAAAAACTTTGAAAGTCGATTTTCTTTTATGATCTGTCTAAAAATACGAGTGTCAACCCGTCGTTGGTACTCCTCTACACTAGGGAGTACAATTTCAGCACGAGCAATTTTGCAGCGCCAGGACAGACGCTTAATGAACCTGTCCTGCACGCGTTGCAACAGTGCCACATCTTTCCCATGGAAGGGTGCCCAGACATGAGCGCAATACGTGAGTTTCGGTACTACTATTGTTTCGTACAGTTTTATATACATTTTAAGGTCCTGCAAGATAAACGTTCTAAGAAGAACGTTGCACAGTCGAGTCGCATAGGTCTTTGTACGCATTGACTTCATTTATAATGTTTCCGTCCAAGTAATACTTAGCATCATCAGAAATGGTCTTTAAAATTGCGCATTTTGGAACAGATATCTCCATTCGGTTAGCATTGGACCAGCTGGATATGAGATTGACTGCTTTCTGCAGTTCCATTTGATCCCGGTCACTGTGTACTTCGGTATAAACCTTGAGATCATCAGCATACATTTTGTAAGTGACACTGAGTGCGCTGAGAGCACGGCCTAGATCAGTGACAAAGATTGCGTACAATAATGGGCCTAAGCAAGAGCCCTGAGGGACTCCTAACGTACATCGCCCGCTGCTGGATAAGGAATCATCAACTCTCACTCTGAAAGTTCTGTCTGACAAGTATGCATTGAGCCACTTGATTATACGAGGGCCGATTTCAAGTGAAGCAATTTTTACCAGCAAAAGCGTATGGTCAACCCTGTCAAAGGCGCGCGAGAAGTCAAAGTACAGTACATGGAGGGTGACTCTTCTATTACGCGCGAGGGCCCAGTCCTGTGATACTTCGAGGAGTTGAGTTCCGGTGGAGCGCCCTTTGGTAAAACCATGCTGATTGGGATCCAAGTGGCCGTTCGCAGATAAGAATTCTGTGATGTTGTCGACGACGATTTTCTCCATGATTAAACATGGGATAGCACATTGGGCCACAGGTCGATAATTTTCCGGCAGATACCTCTTGCCTTTTTTGTGGATGGCTGTGACGATAGATTCTTTAAATAAAGTCGGCACCTCACCATCCTCGAAGGAACGAGTAAGAATAATTGAAAGCGGACCCGCCAAGACGTCCGCCAATTGCACAAACAAAATTGGTGGAAGTCGGTCAGGAGTCACGCTTGACCTCCTCTTCAGTGTCTGCAATCTTCTGAAGCACCACGTCAGCTGAGAAAGTGATATCGTTGAGATGTGCTGCTGATGTGGACGGAGGGAGGTTGACAGATTGCCCTGATGGGATGTAGACACTTTCAAAGTATTGCATAAGAGCGTGGGCTTTGTCCGAGTTTTCAACAAGTGTTGAGTCTTCTACTTTAAGAGGAGAAATACCGCTGTGCAGGTTGAGACGCTTATTCGCGTAGCGAAAAAAGCTTTTAGCATCTCTAATATTTAGGCGTTTTTCCTCTAACCGTCTGTTTCTGGTGGCCGCTCGGGTCAGTTGGCGAGTTAGGGTGCGCCGTTTGTCCGGCGTCATGTCATGTTCCAGGGCGGCAGATGCCCGTCGAATAAACGCGTCAATTCGAGAGAATGGTGGTTGACAAAAGGGGGTAAATCCCGTCAACCAAATACGTGATTAACTCTAGGAACTTCATGTACTGACTCTGAACTTGAGTCGCATTCGAAGAAAAACAATGACCAGTTAGTTAATGCGAGGTTGGCAGCAATAGCATCGAAATCCATTTTTCCGTAGTTAAGTCTCTCTTTCCTTTGGGGAAGTGATTGCCGAACCGCCAGTTTGAAAGTAAGTGCCATATGATCCGACTTGACGGGAGGCGCGCAAACTTTCAAGTCCGTAATTGAGTCAACGGCATCTGTTAGTATGACATCTAGGATGTTTTGTTTTCTTGTAGGAATGGTAACCAGCTGGGTGAGACCATTTGCGATGCAAAACGTAGTCAGCAAATATTCCTTTGAGGTTTCAGAGTCAGGAATAGTGATTGGATGCCAATTTATTGCAGGCTGGTTCATATCGCCAGTGATGATTACTGGATAGTCGACTTGCACTAATTCTTCCAAGTCGTTGCAGAGCTCTGCCATCCGACGTGCTAGTTCGGTGGATTCGCCAGCCGGTGAAAAATATGTACAAATTATTCTGTGCATCATATCAGTACCGCACATTATGTCAACAGCGACCGTTTCGGATACAGTGTTTGCTGACACTTCGCAACATTTGAGATCGGGACGCGCAAGGATGCAGACACCACCCCCCGCGCGTCCGAAGCGATCTCTGCGGTAAACATTGTAGCAGCCCATAGATAGCTCTGCAGATGAGACGGTCTCGCTGCTAGCCCACGTCTTTCAGCTGAAGAGCAATATTGGCGAAGAGAGTCGCATGCAGGGTTCTTTACTAAACGCGTAGCGTTAAATGAGAGACAACTAACCAATTTATATTTGTATTCGGGCAAATCGTTTTTAGAATCTGTCAAGTTATTTGAGTCCAGTGGTGGTGGTCCGAGTCACGCTACGGCAGGAAATGTGTCAACTACTGCAATGTGTCCTCCCCGGTCCCTAAAGTCCATAATAAATACCAGTTGCCCACAACTCCTCATTGAACATCTTAGCGTAATCGATAGCCGACACATCAACAATGAAGCAGGAGTGTGTGGCATATTTAGGTTGTACCTTTTGCACCTTATACGCCCCGACACCATTCGCCTTCAGGTGAGCGTGCACACGTGCCGCGGTGAGGTTTTTCTCCAAACTTGATATAAATGTTTGGCGGCTTTGTAGTTGGAAGCGCGAAACGGGTAGCTGGGAATGTTGTTGTTTCTGCTGTGAGTCAGTCGCAGTACTTGGAGTTTGCCCAGTCGGCCTCTTGTTATTTACATTGCTGGACTGTTCAGCTGACTTGGAAGGGTCGCCAACCCGTAGAAAACGTCGCTGGCCACGTTTGCCCGCCTGAACCTTGTTCCATCCTGGCTGCTTAGTTTCGGGCATATTGTTGCGATGTTGTGCACTGTCCCTCCTCCCACTAAATAACACTCTTGAGGATGAGCGTTGGGGCCGTGACGTTAGGCGACGTGCAAGTGGCGTGGCGTCACGATGGTGTGTAGTCCGGCTTCTGTCCTGGTTAGGTTTACTTGCAGCTTCCTTGCGAGATGCAGACAGATTGTTTCTCCACCTTGGCGGCGAGATATTGCACCTGCCGATCAAGCTTGACGTTGGACTTACGAAGTGCACGCATTTCTTTGAGAAGTGTGCGCAACATCTTGGCTGTGGCGTCTGTTGCTGCCTCTCCTTCTTCATCCTCTTCCATCTCGCTCTCTTCGTTCGATGAGTCAGCTATAGGCTTGCAGCCCTCACATTGAAACTCGGTGAATGCCGTAGTTGAGTTGACAACATCTTCAGTAGATAATTGAGTGCAGTGGACATGAACACGAAGATCACAGTTTGTGCACTGGATGTAGTTCCTGGAACCGACTCGCTGGTCACAGTTTGGGCACTTTTTCGGCTCGTGCGACGGTTCTTGGCAGTGGAGCCATTCGGAGAATCGCCGTTTTGTTTTCTCTTTCGATCTAGCGCCATAACTCACTATTGCTTTAGTCAGCACTTCACAAGTTAGTGATAACTTATAAACGGGCTAGCAGGGAAATTAGAGGAAAAACGTGCAAAACAATTGCTCTATTACTGTGAGTAGCTAGTGGTTCAGGGGAGAAAGTTTATATACATGTCACGCTGACCGACACCGCATAGCTGATACCGTATTCGTGCAATTTAGTATTTTACTCCGTGAAACTGTTTACTTTTGCTGTTCCGATAGGTTCACTGAGTTACACAGGTCGGTGGAGCGCAGTTCACAGTCGCGTCACTTTGGTTTAACTCTTGATCTAGATGGATTTTTACGGAGCGTATATTTTTGCGGCCGAACAGTTTGGCGATCAGCTGATTGTTTGATATCTGTCTTGTTTTCTTTAACTTATTTAAGAATTTAAGACCAGAGGGTGTATGTATGTCGTTGAGTTATGTACGTCGCGCTATATTGCTCGCTTCTTAACAACTTTGCCTGCAACGAAGGGCGTCCTTGAGGTGAATAGTGCAAATTTTGTACACCCAATTTACTGACTACTACGCCGCAATATAGAATGACTCTTATTTGTTTGGAGGTGGAAATTAACCTGAACACATCTGTGATGCATTGAAGCCAACACGAGCAATATCGAGTATTTGGCCATCTAAAACATTTGGGCCTTTCGCTGGCCTTACAGGAAGGCCATCTAGAATGCCGCTTCATTGCGCTTTGCTATTTCGTTCCCTTGACGGCGATCTATCATCTGCTAGAGGTTCGTGCATATCGTCTCCTCGAAGCGACCAATTGTCTTCGGCCTTCAGGTCGTCATCCAGTGTCGCTTTTTGGCCGCTCGTGCCTTCGGCGCCGGTCATTGCGGTGATAAGTGTGCTTACGAATCCCCGCAACCGGACACGTTAGATCGACTACTACAGAAATGAGAGTCCCGTGAAATGCGACGTTAGATGAACTGGTCATAACTATACTGGATCTCAGTTAAGCGGATCTAAGACGGATCTCAGCGATTAGAGTCTGCCAAGTCCACCATTCGGCAGGCTAGGCAGACTCTAATCATCGCACGAGGCCGTTCAGTACTTCTTAGGCGCCTTCTGATCTTTGATCCCCTACAGATTGGCCCTCGGCATGATACTCATTAAATCGGGACAATACCTGCATGTTTATCTGAACTTTGTGTGCGATATTCAAACATGTCGGACATCATGTTCGTCCGTTTGACTCTTATTAGAATCGTAAAGTTTTATGTTAATGCACTAGATAGAGATGCAATGTCGCACACGCGTAGTGTAAGTCTACGGTGTTTACTGCGGAACCCCATTGATACGCACTAAGATATCTGCAGTACTCTAGCATTATGTACAAACGTTTATATATATATATATATATATATATATAACGTTATCGGAACAGCAAGTTTAGCACATGTGTTGTTGGGAAAATCCTCTCGGTTTTAATCCTTTCCAGAACGTTGTAAATTTCTGCTTCGAATTTCATTTTGCCCGGACGGGCTACTATGCAATTGTATATACACATATACAGATATATTGCTGTTACTAAAAGGCGACATTCCGCATTTGGGTGTGAAGTAGAGAAAGAAGAAGAAAAGGAAAGAGACACAAACCTGCAGCACAGTGTGAAGTAATAGATTTCAAACAATCTGTTATCGGTGATCTGACTGGCTGTTGTAGCGCGAAATGCAAAGCTGATACAGAACGGCAATTTCTTATTTCCTGTTCTGTCGTACATATGCATTTAAATGTATGTGTGAGTTTGAGTATATAAACATATAAAATGATTGTTATTTATTCAACTGTGAGGTAACGGAAAAACAATCGTTCCCAAATAGGTATATATGCGCGTTCGAACAAATACATAATTCAATATATATATATATATATATATATATATACTCAATACTGAAGTACTACCACAAATATCCCCGTCATGTAGGTTAGGCGATCACTAGGTTTTTAGTGGGTTTGAAAGTCTCACACAACCCAGACCAAAGGGTGTGCGCTATGCATTTTTGTTTCTGGCCCCTGTAAAAAAAATATATATATATGTATTAAGGTGCATATTCTATACATGGCGCTCAAACCTAATTTGAGCAGACTTAAAGGGGACAAGAGTTCGTTAGAGGAATAGTTGTTAATGATATGAGTTCAGTGGGGGGCGAAAATGTTTTGTTTAAGGGTGATTTGTGTTACCACGATGAGGCTGGCCAACCATAGGTTCACAAAATATGCGACTGCAAGAGACGAGTTGTTCAATTTAGATCTTGAACATACCAGCATTCTCTGCGTCTGCGAAAAAGAATGCTTGTACGAAGGATGGTTTGCAAACGAAAGGTACTATACTCTTTAGCGTTCGCACCTCTCTTTATTGAAACTCTATAAGAAACTTCGACAGCGATGGGGGTGGGAGATCACGGACTAAGACCGTCATATATCGAATTGCACCATCATCGATTTGGTGCACAAATGACTCCCGTTAATGCATTCGCATTTCCTTAAATGCATTTGCTGTAAGAACATAACATATTAAACATTTTGAGTTATTGAACATGAAAGATAAAAACGAGGCATTACGATAATCTCAATCTTTGTAAACTGTTGTCAATACGACTACTCTTCGTTCGCTAGCCACGTTGGATAAATTTTAGCTAGAATTTCCGAAAACGCTGGTATATCCGGTTTCTCCATCGAATGATTTGTTCTTGTGCAATCGAAGATTTGTTTTGTCAAGGAATGTACGTTCACTGTCACTCTTAATCATGGTATTTTGATTTTAAGTAGTACAAATTGGACATCCTGTATATATATATATATATATATATATGAGTATGTTCAAGAACTTTTAAAGTTTTTTGTTGAGATAACTTGTTTAATTTATTCAAGTTATCTGGAAAGCAGTGCTAACTTCATTTGTGTAGACCACTTTTTCGTTGCCCGCGTATGCTTGCATATATATGTATATATATATATATATATATATATATATATATACACAAATACATACGTTTGTTTAGTTGTCTCGAGAGACGTCAATACACTCCTGAGACGAGTGTTTCCCAAGGTGCCACCTAATCCATCGCCCCTCAATCGACCGACGCAAGACGGCGTCTTCAAGCCGAAGATGTATATATATATATGTATATATATTTACATATACGTCAAGAGAAAGAGAGAGTTATGGCAATATCACGTGAATAGCAAGTGCATTTATGCGGCGTCGTCTCGCTCGCTGCGCTCGAACGTCTGGGATTCTGCCATCGTCTTCTGAGCTGTTCTGCCGGTTCGTATGCGTGCCCGGTAATTAGCGACTCTTTCTCTTCGATTTCCTGCCCTTTCATCGGAGATGGACCACATCTTTCAGTTCAATCCATGTGATCAGATCGACGAGCTTTGCGACAAGAGATCACAAGAAGATCGGTTGTCACCACCGCCGATACCTTGATGCTGCTGGAAAACATCTAAACATCTGCTACAGAAGAAGAATAAGAAGAAGAAGAAGAAGAAAAAACAACAGCAACAACAACAACAGCGATATCTCGTTCCCCTATCTTTCTCTCTCTCACTCTTTCTCTCTCTCGAAGTGTCTCTCTCCGTCTCACACACTCTTTCTCTGTGCCTCCATGTGTGACGTCACCGCCCTCCTGGATGACCAGTAGCAAAAGCGGCGAGTATTACGCTTCTGAGACGAAGAAGTGGAAGAAGAACCAGAAGAACCGCCGACGGATGCAGCGGAAGGAATCCGCCCGGAGGAGAACCCAGAATCCGTGATGACTCCGTGGCCGGTCGGTCGGTCAGCAGCAGCAGCAGCAGTTGTTGGGGCTCACAGCGAACGCTATAGTTGTCGTTGTAGTAGTAGTAGTAGTAGTAGTTGTTGTTGTAGCGGCATTTAGTAGAATCGCCTACCCCGCTGAAGTCGCCGCGTATCTGCGGTCATCGTAGCGTCATTGTTCGGTGTCCGGCGATCGCGCGAATAGGACCGATATGCTTCGGCTAGCGGCTTGCGGCCTGCTTCTTGGGCCAGTCGTTCGCCTAGCACTGGCGTCAGCGCCCCAGGTCAATCTCACCTCCGGACTATGGACGGGCACCGAGATCGAGGTGCCGGACGTCGACCGTCGAGTCGAGGCATTTCTCGGCGTCCGCTACGCCGAACCGCCGGTCGGCGATCTGCGTTTCAAGCGGCCCGTACCTCGAGCCTACGGCGGCGAAGAGGACGGCACAAGCTTTGGCCCGGCCTGCTTCCAGGGCAACACGTTCTACGTCCGAAAAGGCATCAGCTTCGAGTTCACGAACCTGTCCGAGGACTGTCTGCACGTGAACATCTATCGGCCGCAGGGTGCTCGCGATGCGCCGGTCGTGGCGTACGTGTACGGTGGAACGTTTATCGGAGGCTTCAACGGTATGTTTCTCTACGATCCCGAGGAGCTCGTCGCACGGCACGGCATCATCGTGGCCACGATCAACTACCGCCTGTCCGTTATGGGCTTCCTCTCGATGAACACGACCGAAGCGCCGGGCAACCAGGGCCTGCATGACATTCTGCTGGCTATTCGGTTTGTCAAGGAAAACGCGCGCGCCTTAGGCGGCGACCCCGACCAGCTGACTGTCTGGGGCCAGTCGGCGGGAGGCTTCGCCGCTGGATTCCTCATGAGCAGTCCGGCGGCGAAGGGCCTCTTCAAGCGGGTCATACTTCAGAGCGCGTCGCCCGGTAAGCGCAGCGTCGCAGCTGCGTCTCAACAGCCTGAACGGTGCGGTCAGCGCCGCCAGTGTCGTGAACTGTGTAGATCCTGACCGAAGGCCCGAAGACCAGCTGGACGAGATGGCGCGCTGTCTGAAGAAGGTCGACGCTCAGACCCTATTCGATGGCGTCAACAAGGGGCTCGGCGACCACTACACGATCACGTTCCAGCCGCAGATCGGAATCGATGATCTGATACCCGAGTTTCCGTTTCAGGCGGATCGATCGAAGATTCGTCTCAACGACGATATCTCCGAGGTGCTCACGAGCACCGTAAGCAACGAGGGCGCAATGTTTGTTGAGGGTGTCCTCGAGCGCTTCCAGTTCAACTCGTCAACAACAGCTGAAGACTTTATCAGTGTCTCACGTATTGTGCTGCGAGTTCTCCTAGACATGCCTCTGCAGCAGATACGGCAAAGTACGCTCGAATACATGCCGGTGACGCTCGAGGACTTGGTTGCCCTTCGGACAGGCATGAGTCAGCTCTTTGGAGACCTGGATCTTTGAGTGTCCGACCGACCTCTACTCGGATTTTCTTGCTGATAGGGGTGTCAAGGTATAGTGGCTACTTTAAACATAACCCGCTAACACGTTTGCATGTTACTTCGCTCGGCAAAGGAATGAGCGCTACGGAAGGACACGGATTTCAATTTATTTGCCTTTTAGTGTCTTTTTTAACTTAGCGTTGGTGTGTATGTGTACTTTGACGAGTGTAAGATGTGAGCAACCTTTTGCAATAATGTGTACCAAACTTTTTGTGATATTTAGAGTCTCAATTACAGAACGGTTCGAACTAATTTGCGTCTATAGTAAGCACTACGTAGTTGATCTCTAGTCAGTAAATGCCGTTTATCGTGGGGTTTTCCCTATGCAAAAGGTCTCTCTTCTTGTAGTCAGCGAATGCCGTATATCGTGATTAGGTTTTTCCATATGCAAAACGTCTTTCTTCTTGTAGCAGCAGCGATTACGTCAATATGCAAAAGTTTGCTGCTTCAGGAGTGCACTAGAAGCCGATCATTGTGTGGTGATATTCATAGCAAAACCTTTCTCACCGTTCCCACCAATATCGCTTGACATGTAAGCGGTCTTGAATCGGCCGTTTAAGGACGACAAAACAATAATCTGCCGAGGCTTATAAAGCGAAGCCTGTCCCCGTTGCTGACCAACAGAAACTGAGTCGAAGACACGCTTGCAAACTACAATATCCTATATATATATATATTTTTTATTTTTTTTTTTTTATTTGAGGTTTATTTACGGAACCGCAATTTTGCAATGCTTAAGGTTCTTGTATATAAAAATATTTAAAATGTGTATTAACACCAACATTATCTATTTCATACTTTAACATGTCTCACTTCCATACGAAACTAACAATTGGAGTCGCTAAAAACTTCTCCCGTTCACATACATGACACGCTTTCTTCAACCTATTGACGGGTAACTAGTTTTGACTAGAGTTTTTACCCGTTATCCATTTTTTCACCTTACGTTTAAATATTCTGACTGAGGTAAGTACACGCATTTTTTTGGGAAGTTCGGTCCAGATAGTCGGCAGGGTGTATGCGAGAGCATGACCAGTGGACTGCTTTAGAGCTACTGGCTTCACAAATTCCGTTGCACGTCGAGTTGTGCGTCTAACAGCACCTCTTCTAGGAAAAGCAGCATCATCCGGAATAACTCTTCTATACATCTTAAATGCAAGCATGGCAATTTTTACCTTGCAAATATCCCTAAGTGGTAAAAGCTTAAAGTTTTGAAAACACTTGCGAACCGAGTCGCTGCGGCGCAAGTTAAATACTGCCATGAGGGTATCATCATTCTGAATGACTTCGGCCCTATGAGTTATACCTTTATTATGAAATCCCCAAATTGAAATACTATAACAAAGAATTGGTACTAATAGCATTTTATACACCATAAGAAGACCCTCGACAGGCACTCCTAGTTCTCGTAGACGACAAATAGATGAAATTACCGCATATCATTTAGGCGTAATAACATCTAAGTGATCATGCCATCTAAGCGTCTCATGTAAAGTTAAGCCCAGACATTTGATAGTAGAGGAGAGTGTCACTTCCGTTTCACTAAGCTTCAGCATTTGAACCTGCGTGGCCCTTTTGGCAGGGCGAAACAGCATGAGTCCAGTTTTGGTTGCATTCATCACCAGACCGAATTTTTCAAACACAAGAATAGCATACTCTACTACTTGCATAGCCTTCTGTACATCAGCCTGTATCGCAGATGGTTGAATACGAAAAAGTAAAGTCGTATCATCAGCATAGACGATGGGCGTACAGGACCCTTATAACGCGATATATATATATATATATATATATATATATATATATATATATATATATATATATATATAAAGATAATCGTCTACGCCTAAAGGTGCGGTAACAAAGTTTGGTCGCAACACCCTGGCATCATGCTTTGTAATACCTACTACCCTATGTTGTAGGGTAGTAGTTTTTTAGTAGTGTTTTTTTTTTTTTCTTTTTTGTAGACCTAGCGTCTTCCTCCTAGTCAGGCTCATCGACGGAGACAGAGCCACATTAAAACTATTTAGGGTTTTTCTTTTACTGAAGTCTCTAAAGCTCTGTCGACATAGTGTGGGGCAGGGTTGTTAAGTGGTAGATCATAATAAACAATTATGGGTCAGCCGGGGATGTAGAACTCAGTGCAGCGAGAACTACGACGCGAGCAGCCTACGAGCGAATGAGCGAGAACACACGGGCGAGTACGCCTGATGCGTAGCACAGCCGAAAATAGGATAGTGGCCCATCCTGTTTGCGGTTTATTTATTCACGATTTACTAAGTTCACGGGGAACCGCAACAAGCCGTCAACCCAAAAGATTCCAGACTCCGCCTTATTTGTGTGTGTGATGTTTCGTTTAGAAATACTGGTTAGTCGGGATTTGGCTTAGATCCACAACGTCCTGAGGAGGACGTTGAAACTTTGGCGCCGAAGGACGTAGTCGGTTAGGGTAGGTTTTTTTAACTGCGTCGTAATGCTTCGACAGCATAGTGCGTAGTTAAGCCACTACCGTACTGCACATAACGCTTCGTCACAATACTATATGCGCTGTCTCGCGCTAGCTTATAGACATATTATTACAGCAGCACTGCAAAAGCTCGAATAGGCTACGGCGAGTCGGCATCTTTTTGCCTTTCTATGTATCTGCCTAATTTAATTTGTGTTACTGAAGACGCCATTCGTCGGCATCTCGACGTCGTTTTCTGCACAAACCTTCCAGTTTAAGCGGGGCCGGGCAAGAAGCGGGTGGTGACTGCTGAGGAAGATGCTTGACGGAAGGAAGTCAAAGACGTGCCTCCACCGTAACAACCACTTAGATACAGACAAGATCTTTCTCATTAGAGGGGTATCTGCTGCCTGCTGCTGCTGCTACTACTGTTGTAGTTTTCGCTCGGGCACGCAACGTAAGGTAATCGACTCTGAAAGGAGTAGAAGAAGCAGAGAGAAAGGACATGGTTGAGAAAACAGAATCGTCAACTGCAGTCCTACTAGGTTGATATTGTGGTTCGCAAGCGTGTCTTCGACTCAGTTTCTGTTGGACAACGACGGGGACAGACTTCGCTCGATAAGCTTCGGCTGCTGAATACTTCATTATTGTTTTGTCGTCCCCTCCGGAGCGTTGTAGTAAACGTTCTAGAGAGATCTCAGGGCTGGAGAACGACGCCACGTCACGAAACAAGCGCTATATATATATATATATATATATATATATATATATATATATATATATATATATATATATATATATATATATATATATATATATATATATATATATATATATATATATATATAGTATATATATATATATATGAGGTGATGAAACATATCTCGGTACGGTGGTGCGATGTAGGCTATTCAGGCGAGACCAAACTTACACAGCGAATCATTAAGCTTGTCCTTAGCTTATACTAGTTACCGCGTTCGTTTGTGCAGTAGGATCCCTTAAGGGAAATACCTATGAATGTTTCAGCGATATAAATGGACAGAAAATGCAGTGGTTAATAGATACGGCAGGCTTGTCCAGCTTGCCATAGTGTGACGCATTGTGTCGGCGCTGGCAAGCGTCGATTCAAAAAGGCTGTGAGGCGCTACATTCGAAGTAATAATAATAATAATAATATTAACCTGAGAGTTGCAGATCCAAAGTAACTTTGAAAATAGTTAGTCGTTGATATGATGCATGTGTCCAGGGGTATATATGTGCATGTTTATTGGACTCACAGGAGGTACTCGCACATATATATATATATATATATATATATATATATATATATATATATATATATATATATATATATATATCATGCAATAGATTTAAGCGTGGTAGAGTAAAGGGGGGGAGATGTTGACAAGTCGTGTAGTTCTGATTGGTTTTGATTGTGGTCGTTGTCTTTGTCGTTTGTTTGTTGCCGATACCTTCGTTGGCTTCGTCGCTTCGATTGCGTTTGCGAATCAGTTGTACCGTTTCCTGTGGGATCAGCGTCCCCCGACGAGCTACTGGCCGGATTGGGCCAAAGCCACGCACTGCGACGACATTCCGTACACGATGGGCAGCCAGCTGCACCTCGGCGAAAAGGCGGCCCGTTCAGGCCAGGCGAGTGAGGACCTCATCAACTACTACAAGATGCCTATGAACGATGAACACAGAAAACTCGTGCTCGACTCGCTCAAGATGATTGCCGACTTCGTCAAAAATGGGTTAGTTGTCATAGTTATAGTAGTAGTTAGTAGTAGTAGTAGTAGTAGTTAGTAGTCGTCGTCGAAGTAAGCCAAGTGGGAGTAACAACATTAAACGTGTAGCTTGTACTGTAAGTATACCTATTTCCCCTGATATAAGCAGTGAGATTGTTTGACATGAATACTACAAACACTCGCTCGAGAACCAAATGTCCAGGCCAAAATGATTGCCGCCAGCAAAGCGGTCGGTAACAAAGTGGTTGCATGGCGCTTAGTATGTAAGCTTAATCATGTACAACTCGATATCTGTGCCGTCTAAAGGCCGACATGCAATAACTTTCTTTTGTGATCTCAATGAAGCCTTCCTGCTAAAGGGTGTGTGAGTATATATATATATATATATATAAAAGGGTGATATGTGTACTTATATACATACATACCGAACCAATTATATATACATAATTCGCTTTACATGTATGTTGATAAATACACATGTCACCTTTTTATATCAGGGACAATAGGTATATTGTTTTATAACCTATACATACATGTCATATATATTGACTTGTGGCACTTGGAGTTTACTTGCATCGATTCCGTCCAAATTCGGCTAGAGATAATCGATTATGCTGCATTAACGTCTCGCCATTCACCTTGGCCTAACATATTCATTCATTCATTTATTTCCACACCATGTTGGGTAAAACAATTCCTAATCTATACCTACATAATTTCATAACATTTGGCCTAGCAAATGAGGGCCTAATAATTCCTTTGAAATGCCGCACTAAACTGTCACATATGGCACATGTATCGGCTTTTCGTGACTCCCGTAAGAATTATCGGTTGCATAAATGCGACAGTTTTATTTATTCACATTTCCATCCAGACAGAAATGAGCTTAGTCGGAGAAGTTACTTTTTTCATAAATCGGCTGCATAATCACGAAGCGCAATTGCAAAGTTTAGCCGCCTCTGATGGTCCGTATGCTCGAGCTATTACGTCAGCTGAATCTTATTTGAATACATAGCTAGGTCTGACCTGAAAATACGCTCGGTTGAATCGCGCGAATAGTCCAGTTATTGGGCACGTCGGTAAACCGAGTATTCTCACAAGGTCGGTTTTGTCGGCCGTAAATTGCACGAAGAGCTCGCCACAATGTGCGTAGAAAGTTCCCTTTTTCATAATACATTTTCACAATCCATACGCGTTCCTTCGTTGAATGAGGCTTCATCCTGGATTTGGCCCTATTCTTTTCTGTTTACGAAGAGAGCTGTATATATATATATATATATATTTTTTTTACAAATAGAGCTATATATATAGCAATAAACTCTATAAAAAATATGAACGTAAATGCAACTACTAAATAGGGTTAAAGAAAAGTATCTAAAAAAATGAGTATAAGCAATGCATTGATTAAAATGTGACATGCCTTGTTAGAATCCATAGTTGCTGTGAAATGTGAAATTGTCTTGCACGCTGATTCAATATGGCCTTGCCTATCGAAGTTAAGCTTTAAGGCGCTTGGCTTAACTCAAGGCCACTTTTCTGAAAAGCGCGCTAAAGGTCCTACGCACGAGCCTTGGCAGGCTAGTCTCTTTACTGGTGTCGTGTCCGCCATTTGTTGAGAACTCGCAGCACAACAATCACGTTCAACTGAAAACGGGTAGTTATATATATAATAGAGAATAGGATGGCACTCATGGAAGCACTGCATTTATGAGAATAGACAGCTGATCGCACGATGTGCTGCGCATGGCTTGCATATGAAGATCTGTCGTCGAGAGAGAAGTTGCATGAAATCTCTTCGGTGCGCTAGTGCAAACCCTGCGGGCGACAGTGAATTTGCGTTTCCCTTTACGCACCAATAGTGTAGTAGCCAATAGTTCATAAAGCTACGAACTAATTTAGAAAGGCAGAGCAGAGAGATGAGGCTGCAGTTAGGGTACAGTGGTGTCTAAATGACACACAGTGTTGTTGTTGTTGTTATTATGTGATTGTGTGTAAACAAATAAGCATAAAATGTGTTGTTCTACTATAACTCTATGAGCGGTAGGCTCCCTCCTCACGCGACCAATCCAAAGGCAATGACCGCGTGGATTTCACGGTTCGCATTCAAACCGGTTATTCAGTGGATTAGTCCATTGGCAGAAAACTGCGACAGAATTGGTATGGCGGCCATGGTGGCCAATTACCCATGTTATTATTGATTCGGCTATTGTTGTTGTTGACATCGTTGTTATTGTTGTTGTACATCGTTGTTATTGTTGTTGACATCGTTGTTATTGTTGTTGACATCGTTGCTATTGTTGCAGTATAGTTATTCGTAGACAATATAACAACATTCAAGTGAAGCGTCGAGTTGAGGATCCGTTTATTTTCGCCACTGTTCATCAACAAGGAGTGCGATCGAAAATGTTGTTTACTTCACCCAGCTGAAGGTTTGTCAAAGGACGGACTCAAGACGAGTTCTTCGTTCGTCTAATCACTTCCGATCGTTCCAAACGGCCGCGTAGATTGAAAGGATGGAAGGCAGTCGCCTTGTTTGCGAGACATGCGCTTACGTAATGGATGACGTAGTGCCCTTGAATCATTGTATATGTAAGGCATAGCAGAGTGCGGATCTATTTCGTCGCAGATTCCACCTAGTGGTCTCAAAAGCGGTCAGCAAAGTTTTTGTTCCTTTCTTCTCTGCCGATTTCGTATGGACTTATTACGGTCTCGATATATATATATATATATATATATATATATATATATATATATTATATATATATAGTGCAAGCTTAAGTCTGATCGAATATCATCTCTGTGTGAATGAGTTTAAGAGGACGCTGCTGATCAGCATACGAAACATGCGCAGAGTCTCGTGTATTATTTACTCTTTGTAATCTAGCGAACTCACACCTAATGTGAGTGTTGACAAGATTCTAGAGACGTTCGCAAAAGAAACCAAAAACGACAACAACGACTGTAGAAACAACAGCAGAAACAACGACAACAACGGGGACAGGGACACTATTACCAACAATTACATAGGCAAAGCTGTAGAGACCGCGACGGAGTACGGAATAACCTTGTTCTGCGCTCCAGCCGGAACCAGTTGGCATCTTGTCAGCGTCGTTGCGAACAATCCAACCTGTCACGCAGATTCTACTGACAAATAGAAAAAAGTCGCACATTCTCAGTTGGATAAGACCCCCTGGACCGGTGAGACAAACCTTATGACATTATATTGTTCCTTATAGCTGGTTCTTTATGGCGCCTCCGAAAGGGTAGCATTCTCATTACCATCAAAACTGGTGATAAATTAAAACTTTTATTTCAAATAGTAAAGAACCAAGCTTCTTCTCATATCACCTCGTTGCTATGGACATTGTGGCTCTCACGATTATCGACAACAACAACAATAGCAACAACAACAACAGCAACAACAGCGACCTCAACAACAATAATGGTATTTTATGCTCAATAGAAACTACGATACGGTAAGCTCAGAGATCACTGGAGTTTAACGTTGGAAATCACTCTAGATTTGTGCAGTTTTCTGTCCCTATTTGGCTTCCTACGTAAGCGACATTTCTTATCAAACATCAATGTTTGGCTGGCGTCTGTTGCCAACCGGATGGATAGATATCCTACTACTACTACTACTACTACTACTACTACCACTGCTACTACAGATATCACTAGTACCGATAAGCACGTGTATTTGCATAGATTAGTAATATTTATGACCAGCCACTTTCGATGCGGTATATACTGTACGATTAGCTAATTGTCTTCGCACCTCTTTTTTGGGACTAACTCTTATCCAAAATTTAACGGCCAGGGTAAGACGGACCCCATAAAAACATATGAACCCGTGCACCTATGAGTCTACTCAGGTCGCAAGGCGCACGCGAATGCACCCACAACGCCACAGAGCTCGACTGTGGTCGCACCTAAACATATTATACCAGCTCCAACGCTGACTCTTGTTAGTCATATACTATTTATTTTTAATTACGTTCAATTACAAATAGTTTAAAAACTACGACGTTTTTTTTATTGACACGCCCTCGAAAACTCTGTTCTGTTGATATACATATGTGACCGCAAAGTAATAATTGCGTAGAGTCGTCAAGAGTTTCATAAAGTGATATCATTAGTCGTTTGTGCTTTGTGAATTCTGTCGAAACAAACAGCAAACAGTATCCAGTTACGGGTAATAATTTTGTATGAATTTAAGAAACGTTTTACTGCTGCGGAGACTGTCCGAAATGTCTTTAATTTGTTTAGCTAGGTCAACATTTTAAATACCTCGTGCTACAACTCGTTTGCCAAGTTCGGTTCCGGCAACGTAAGCGCTTTGGATGAACCCCGTTTTGGAAGCCCTATTACCCTTGGGGAAGACCACTTGCGGGAAACTGTGGAACAGAATTCCCGAGTAACCCCGCGTGAACTAGCCTAGGACTTCGGAGTGCCTCACACAACCGCCGTCGCTCGCCTTCATGTCTCTGGTTTCGTGTCAAAGTTGAGCCAATGGAGCGTCTAGCAAAATGCTCTTCTTGGCTCAACAGACATAGCGAGTGTCCGTTCATGGATCGAATTGTTACTTGTGATGCAGAGTAGTCTTTTACGTCACTGTCGAAAAATAGTCTTTTATGTCAAATATGCTTTATATGTTTGGTAGAATTGGCGTGGCATTGTACACCACAAGTTTCTTTCTAGTGACCAAACGATAGACACGTGTATCGACTGTAATCTCAGCCCGACCGATGGTTTGCCTTTCTCCAAAGAAAGAAATACAGTGTCGTGAATAGAAAGGGCGTTATCTTCTACCGAGACAGGGTGGGGCCGCCTGTGATAAATTCACTTTTCGAGAAGCAATAAAAACACACTCCTCGGGATGCAGAAATCAGACTTATTTGCCATAAGAATCGATATTTGTATATATATATATATAATATATATATATATATGCATTAATAAAGTAACTGCGTACTGTTCAAGCATAGGCGATACTGGAGTCCGAGAGCAGATTCTAAAAATACCCAAAGACCTTTTGTAACCCAACCGAATTATTTGAAACGATAGCACAGCAGAGCACTCAAGAATCGAAAATATAATCGCCTCCCCGCAGGCAAGAGCCAATTTACTCAGTATGGACAATTAAAAAACTTTGATATATAGTATATATATATATATATAGCTTGAACTTACTCGACCATGTTGATCAATATTGTAATTTCATACTTTCAATACATCATTTCAACAGAGTACCTTCACGGCCCGACGGTAGTGCTTGGCCACAATACACTTCGGAGGGGCGGCGAACAATACGAGTGGACACCAAAGGCTTCGAGGAGTTCCAGGGACCACGCTCGGGAAAATGTTTCCTTTGGGACGACCTTCTACTTGACAAGTGAGTTTTGCTGTCATATACAGGGTCCCCAAGAATTCGTCAAATCAAATATATAGGAATTGCAAGGAATTTATTTTTTAGGATTATCTTCAAACAAAAGTTGTGCTGCTTTAAGCTAACGTAAAATGCAATTTTTTAGATGCACAATTTTCTAAACACGCAGGTACTATTGGTTTGTCGATAGCGCGACGGGGGCTCCTGCAATCGCAGATTTAGTGAAATTATGTCAGGAAAAAGGCTTGATACAACCACTTTTGGAAATTTCGCTCTCATTCCAAAGAAGACATTTCCTCCCCCTTGTTCAATTGATAAAAATTACTCTTTTTAAGTAGTATTAGGCCTTAATTATGTTGGATCCTATATATATATATATATATATCGCATTGTGAGAAAATGTCGATTTTTTCTAATATTCTTGCAAGGAGAAGTTTGATCCACCCATCGTCTTCACGTACATGTCAGAACCTTTCGTAAAACGTAAAACGGTTTTAGGTCATAACGTTCCATTATCTTACTGACGTCTAGTTCAAAAACTTAATCCAGGAAAACGTGGCAGATATGTTTATGCAACACATCTCGTACATCTGCGTTTCGAATAATAATAATAATAATAATAATAATAATAACGTTCTTTTTTAATTATAAATTACGTTCAATATATCAAAATCATAACTCTACGACCAATCACATCGCTCAAAATAAACACATTCAGGCAAATGCGCATTTCATGCCGATCATTTTGGTACCAAATATATGTCAATGCGAGCCGTGATTGCGGAGTAATCGAGATTGAGTGCTTGAGTAAATGACCTACTCGATCAGGTAACGCACTCTAGGTCAATTATGTATGCACTCAATCTCGACATGCCCTCTGAAAAATCGTAATTACTCCGCAACCACAGCTCGCATTGACATAGATTTGGCACCAAAATTATCGTCACGAAATGTGTGCATGCCTAAATGTGCTAGTTTTGAGCTATGTGGTTGTGAGTTTTGCGACCATGTCGCATCTTCTGACCGGCCTTATGTTTTTCGGAAGAAGCAGAATTCTTACGAACACAGCGGTGTGCTTAGTTTCTGTATAGGAGGGCGGGTTGTCTCGCAACAACGGGGGGGGGGGGGGCTATATTTCAGTAACGAATATAAATATGCATAGCAATAAAAGAATACCATCCGTATCAATCTAATAGATAGGCATACATGAACGGCTAGCTTATGGCAATTTTAATTGCAGATATAGAGGCTGTCAGATGCCTGACTAGTTTACGTTGCACCAACAGGAAACCTAGACACTACCAGAAGCCATGTCAAATGTTGCCCAATGCACGTGTTTGTCACGCTGTCTCGTCTTAACGATATTCAGGGTTCCACCCATTGGAAGTGGAGTTCAGCCGACCGTTGAATCAAGTAAAGACGACGACGACAACTCCGGCGCCGTCAAGAACAATACCATCGCACATCGACCGCGCAGACTTCGAAAGAAGAGGCCCCGTGTCAGCTCGTCAGAGGCAGGATCTTCGGCTGTCACGCCTTTCGTCAGTCACGCTATCATCCTAACCGTGACGGCTCTTCATGCGTTCCTCCGACTGTGCACCGAAACAGCCAGTGTATTATAGATAGTTGCCGCTGCCGGTTGCAACGACGCTTGCACGTATAAATGCGCAAGCGGCATTCTTCGGCAAAGTCGTCACGTCATGTAAAAAACAATCTCCATTGCCTTACGTAATGTATATACATATATAATCTGTACGTCGTCACTACCGGGATCATTTGCGTATGTCTACAACGACACACGTTTGCTAGAGGCGAGAATAATAAACGACATGCATGCATAATTAGGGCATAGTCCAGGAAAATAATATCTCATAAGTTGTTGTTTTTTTATTAAAACAATTTTTCATCACGAAAAATGGGTTATTCGTGTTGAGGAATGTCGAGAAGGTGATATATATACTACCTACCGGCCCATGTTCGCATGTTTAAGATTCAGTACGTTGAATACAAATGAACAAAAAAAGGAGTAAACTATGATGCAGAAAACCTCCACTGAAAGAAACTCCATCCAAACTCATCAAATCGTCGTCCTCATACAATGAGTCTGCGAAGTCTTGGAAGAACCCTGCGTCAAGGTCTGTCACATAGGATACAGAATTGCTACTGCGAAACGGACTAAACTGAGACAATGAACTTTGGGCTGCCTTTAAGTGCTACGTACAGTAGCACCTTTAGTTTCTCCAACACCCGAGCGACCTATATATTCAGTCTCGTCAAATGAATCGTTATTCCCGCGTTCGTCTATATGACGTACCAAGTGCGACACGCAGCACGGCACGCATAGCTCGAATTCAGTTCCAAATCGCCACACAATCGGCACACGAATAACGTTCCTCCATAACCAAGAACGTTAGCCTATCAATTTGTATTATACGCTCCTCGTTGAGCTGCTGAATGCAATAAACACGGCGTGCTTCAGATCAAGTACTTACTGATTACTTGGAGCAGCTGTTTTCTTTAGAAAGCTAGCTGTTGAGACGAAACGTTTCGGGTGTCTTTTAGTATGCTATATTTAAAAGCAACGATGTGAGAGTACCATAGTAAGCGGTGGCAGTGGAACTGTCCGCGCTTACGAGTCAATCTCGGCGGATGTAATTCGTTTCCGTTTTCGTAATGTTTTAGATTATCTTGAAAAACCCGAACAAAAAAACAGTTTATGCAAAAAGTAAAATTTTCTTTTCACTGACTAGTAACACCAAACCTTGTGCAGTTCACTTGTGCTGACCTTTGCTAGTTACTTTATTAGTTATTCAGTAGTATTATGAAACTTAGTTTGGCTTTTTAATATCGCGTTTAAACTACAGCTGCGCGGCCTTCATATATATATATATATATATAATTGTTAACCCCCGTTACAAGTTAAATAAAATTCGTTTATTATATATATATATATATATATATATATATATGAGTTGTATTTACCATTTCTTGTGGAACGGTAAATGAAATAGTAAATAAAATAGTAGTACTATTAATTGATTTATCACAAGGGTTGCCCATACTACGTAATTACATACTAGTTTGGTTTTAGCGAGGTGTCTCCTCATGGTTCCTTACAATCTATGCCGTTTCCCTAGCCTGCGTTTGGTTTCATTTATCTCTTGCCATAACGGTTTATCACCGAAACTTAATGTCTCGGCTAAGGACACTGTTCTCCCTGTTCCTAGCTCGTCGCACTTCAGCACAATACGCTCTATGGATTCTTCCTACGGCTATAGATACCCGCCTCGATCGAGGGTATCATGTCCTCCACCGCCAAGACACCGAAAGCCACAAACCAGCCCATTAACGACACCCCGGTGAGTCGAAATAGTACACATAAAATCGTGTGTAAAAAGTGCTCAACTGCGGTTCGTTCTGCTCCTGTAATCTGCAACAGTTGTGCTTCTGCCTACCACGGCCACTGTGCAAAAGTCAGTGCGGCCGGTATTCGGAAAGCAAAGCTCGACGACGCGTCATTTTCTTGGCAGTGTAACTCCTGTATTACAGAGACCACCTTAGTACTGACGACGCCAGCAGAACCCTTGAAGAACACGAAATGGCGCCAACTAAGACGAGTTCGACATCAGTAACAGCAGCAGTTGGTGACAGTTCTCTTGGCGGCGATGTGCCAGTTTGGGGTCAGGAGATACTTCGTGGCTTACAGTCGCTGACGGCCAGACTTGGCGATCTTGAGAAGAAAGTTTTCTGAATGTGTGGCGGCGTCGAGAGTGATCGTACAGGTACAGGCTGAGGTTGCGACGCTCAAATCCCGTTTGAACGATGTGGACTCGGCGATGCAATTCTATTCAGAGGAAGTCGCTGAAGCGAAACGTATGGCTGAGGAAGCGAGGGCCATCGCACTCGAGGGCAGAAGCACCGTGAGGATGGCTAGTTCTGGTGCCGGAGGAAGTAGCTCCGTGGAAACGCAGATGCAATTTGCGGATCAATATCACCGCCGTAGCGACCTGATCATTACTGGACTTCCGCCACGCGTCGGAGAGAAGGACGAGGAACTCCGTGCGGATCTCGTTGAACTTTTCCACGCCATTGGGGAGGAAACGGAAGTGAAGGATATTGACGTGGCTCACCGACTACCAAGGACAACGAGAAAAGGCGGCAAGGAGATGCCCGATAACCAACATGTGATCGTGCGTTTTGTCAACCGCTGGAAGAAGATGGACGTTCAGCGTGCGTTTCGTGCAAAAAAGCCAAAGGCGTCGTTGGTTCGAGCTCATGCCGGCAAGAACATCCCCGTGTACGCCAATGATCATCTCACAGCCTCTAACTCGACGCTGTTCTATAAACTGCGTCAAATGAAGCGACAGAAAATGATTGCCGATGTAAGGTCTATAGACTGTCGGCTTCAGGTCAAGTCTACAGTCAAATCGCCCTGGAGGGTGGTGACGCTGGAGACGGAGCTGAAGACATTAGTTGGACCGGCCGAACCACAAATAACAACATATGAATAGGACTCTAGATATAACTTCTTTTACATGTGATATTTCATCGTTTCTGGCAATACACTGTAATGTGAACGGCTAAAGTCGCACTGGCATGACCTCGAAACGTTCCTCGCGAGCCTGCCGTGCGAACCCTCTGTGATAGCCATATCAGAAACAAGGCTCCAGGAAGCCGAAACTTGTTCATTTAAATTGCGCAATTATAATAGTTATTACAGCTGTAGATCAGGCTCTCGCGGAGGTGGGGTAGCTTTGTATATACGGTGTGACTATGACGTTAAAGTACGGGAGGAGCTGACTTTTGTAACTTCAACTACCTTTTTCTGCGAGAGTTTAGTAGTGGAAGTGAGTAGCGTGGTGGAGGGAAAATCTCTTCTCGTTGGCGCATTTTATCGCCAGCCGTCTGGCAAAGCCTCCGATTTCATAAATGGATTAGAAAATGTAATTTTAAAGATTAACGGCCAAAATATGCTCCTTCTTGGAGATGCTAATATTGATACTCTCTGCAATGACCAAAACGCTCGAGATCTCCAAGAAATACTGTACTCATTTAATTTTAACGAGTTTGTCGGTGTGCCGACGCGAGTTGCCGCGGTGGAGAGGAAGGGATACCGTTCCACCTACAGCGCCAATTGTATCGATCACATTTACTCCAATATAAGTCCCGAAATTGTCATTCAAAGCGGCTCAATTACAACAACATTCTCCGACCACCAGGCCACGTTCATCTCGCTACCGACCACTGAATCGGTCACCAACATCGCACGTAGATCAAAATATACTATGACCAGATAGTGCTAGAGCTCAATAAGACTGATTGGTCCGACGTGTACGCTGTAGATGACATCGATGAAGCATTTGAGTGCTTTAATGCACGAGTAATGGCTTCCGTTAACAGCAACAAGCAGGAAATTAGAATTAAAGGAATCTTGGGGTACCCAGGAAATCATGGGTCACTCAGGAATTGCTGACATTGATAAATGAAAAAAATGTGGCATTTAAGGAGTTTAAAGCTAATCCAGATGATGCTGCGAGGCGAGATATATTTAGGAAGTTAAGGAACAAAGTAACCACTGTTTCTAGAAAGTGTAGGCTTGATTTTAATGGAAACTGGTACAGAAAAACATTCAGGATAGAAGAAATCCCTGGAACGCTATTAGACCTGTTCTAGGTGGCGTACCGGAAAAAAAGTGTGTGAAACTTAGAGTTGGAGATACTATGGTGTCCGATGAGACTACAGTGGCAAACTTGTTTAATCAGTATTACTCGACGTGTGTGACTGCCGACACGGAATGCTCTGAAAGATATGTTATACCTGAGAATTTTCCTCGTGGAGCAACAGAGATCTCATTCCAACCGGTCCATACCCTAAGAATTGCACATCTTTTACGCAAAACAAAGATTTGCTCAGTTGCACCTGCAAATACCATCCCAGGTATTGCGAAGAGCAGCCGATGTTCTTGCTGACCCCGTATCACATCTGATCAATTTTTCAATTGCGGCCGGTAAATACCCCAAAGCGCTTAAATTATATCGCGTCATTCCGCTTCTTAAATCTGGTGACAGACTCGCAAAGGAAAACTACCGTCCAGTCAGCATACCGGCCCCAATCTCTAAGGTATTTGAGAAATGCGCATTCGAACAACTCAAAGACCATCTTGATCAACACAATGTACTCAATCGCCGACAGTTTGGATTCCGCCCTAAAATGTCCACCACCGTCCCTGTTATGAGCTTCGTAAATGACGTCCGTCAAAGTCTTGAGAAGAAGAAAATGGTTGCTGCTCTATTTGTTGACCTGAGAAAGGCGTTGATACCGTCGACATTAATATTCTGATTACCAAACTAGGAGCCTATGGAGCTGACGAACGTGTTCAATCGTGGGTACGTTCTTTTATGTCAGAAAGACAACAAATGGTGCAGATCGGGCAGAAGTTTTCAGATATCGAGAACATATCAGTTGGAGTAGCTCAAGGGAGTATCGGCGGCCCACTGCTGTTCAATATATTATCAACGATATATTTGAAGTACCAAAACACGGCCGACTGACCCTATTTGCTGATGATACCACAGCACTCTTTGTCGGCGATTCCCGACAAGAGGTAGAGCAGATCATTAAAGAAGACCTTAAGCGACTTTCAGATTGGTTTAGAGCCAATGGCTTGTCCGTGAATTGGTCGAAAACCGGTGTTATCCAGTTCTTATCGCCGAGAGGTGTCCTAAGTATGAACAATGAGACATTTCAATGCGGAAACCACACTCTTAGGATGATGAATGAGACAAAATTCCTAGGCGTTGTCCTGGATTCCCGGTTATCGTTTAAAGCTCATACAGATCACATTCGTAAAAAGATTGTAGGGAGCATTGCTGCTCTGTTCAAGAGTCGTAATATTCTGCCCCGTGATTGTCTGCTCGCCATGTACTACGCCTACGTTCATAGTTATCTGACTTACGCAGTCGAAATATTTGGAATGACTTATATGCGTTTTTTATGCCCCATACATCGCTTGCAAAAAAGAGCCTTGCGCGTAATATGGGGATATCCACCATGGGAGTCCCTTCGTTATAAATACGTAGAGATGTCGATTCTGCCTTACCCTCTGCAAATAGAGATGTCTGTCATAATAGAGATCAAACGAATTTTAATGGGACTTCATCCCAACCTGCTCAATCTTTCCCATTCGACATCAACCATGAACACAAGGGGATCACACACACAACTTCTGATCTTGTCTACAGCTTCATGTAACCAATCTCGTTTCTCAATATCAAATCTCGGTGCCACATATTGGAACAAGCTCCCCGCAGATGTGCGCGCAACCTCTTCTTTGACAATATTCAAACAAAGTGCGAAGCAATACTATTTAGGTACCTTACTAACATAAGCCGAAACATGATAATAATTATAATGACAGTAAATAAAATTATAAAAAGACATGCAATATAAACACTCCATACTAGCCTTTGGTGGCTTTGAGAGCTGTGAACCTCTGTACAAATGTAAACCACTTATGAGAATAATAAAACCTATCTATCTATCTATCACACGCTCTACACCGAATGCTTTCAATTTCCGAGTGTCTGGCCGCCAGCAGTCGGGTGTTGAGCATTCCGGCCCTGCAGTCAGCGAACAGACGCTTGCGAGTTCGAATAAATAATATGTTTTTGGCCGTATTCTTTTTTGTGGCCTGTACAATTTCAAGGATGTCTTTCTTTCCATATCCTCTCTTCATATTTCCTCGACTGTTTCTTCAAATTTATTTTTCGCATTCTTCAATATCTGTTTAATTGTTATCACCTCGTGTTCTTCAAAATCCATCGTATCGCACTTACATTTGCGTTCAAGGACCTTTAACCGCCTTTCCCACGTGCTTATATTTCTCTCGGTCAGTTTTGTTGTAGGCAGTTTTGTTCTTCCTTACCGGCAGCTGTGTTTTTTAGACGGCTTACATACGATATCTTCGCTTGTGCTTCCCTTGCCCAGAAGTTGAAGATTCCGAAATTCCCCTTCGATAAACTGTGCTGCACATGTGTACCTACATTGCATTGCATGCCGGCCAACTGCACGTTATATCGTGTCCAGTTTTTTTACCATGCTTGCGTCTAAATTCACAATATTGTTAGCGTATGTCACTGTTGGCACAAACATGTTCGCATGTTTAAGATTCAGTACGCTGAAGAGCTTTTCCAAAGCTCTTCAGTCACCAGGGATCTGTTGCAACTCCACAAAGCCTTCCTTCTTACAAGCTCTTGTTAATTTTTCAGCTCGTCCTTTTCTTATTGCATGCTCAGCTTTAAAAATATAGGGAGTGTTTTCTATTATAACTCCCAGGTATTTGTATGCATTTTTATATTCGATTTCTTTGTCTGTATCTTTAGCGGCATCTCCGTGATATCCCCGGAAAAGATTATATTTGCACATCTCTTTTCAGTTAATTATTGTCCAATCTTTTCCGCCGTTTCTCCGCTATGCACCAGAAACTAGTGATTCACGTTTTGTGATAATTTTCCAGAGGACTGATTAACTCTGTATATAAGTTTTTCATTTTGTTTAAATTATTAGATGAAGCTTGATCTACAGTACACTTGCATGTGAAAAGCTCTACTTTTCCGTTTTTTTTTCTGTGAAAAGATTTTAATAGATGATGTAGAAAAGATTTGGACCTGTGAAGAGTACGGTAAGGATGCAGAATCAACAACGGTTCTGATACTCAAATTCACTAACCTAAGGCCACGCCATTAGCTGTACGGTGCATCGTGTGTTGTTAACATCACCGATTCAAGTAAATGCTGATTTTGATTAATGTGCTTTAGCATATATGCTTCTTGAAGGTGCCGTTATAGTTACGAATAAAAACCGGAACAATCACTAACCTCCGTGACTATCAATCAGGACATTAATGCCTTGAAAGTCGTTATCCGGGGCAAACCTCGTAAACTACAATACTTTCCGATAATAACATCTCATGTTTGCAGTGACAGACAGTTGAAACTGAAACAGTCTCCATCTTTGTTCGTTTTCGAAACACATGCCCCTAAACAAAAATAGTGATGGATCCGAATCTGCGAGGTTTTCGCGGGTCGGGGAGCGCCGCTCTTAAGAACTCGACGTCATATTTGGTGATCTTTTCCTGCCGTGCTTTTGCCAGGTCCCATTCGGGCCGCAAGCCTCGGCATCTAAAACCCAGACCTCGGTAGGTGTTGTTATTACGAGGTCGGGCTTTAGACCCGGTGCGCCCGGTCGACGGAATACTCGATCACGAACCACCGCATGACCCCTATCGCGGAGAAGACGTGCCACGCGATCACAGACGTCGTCATGTCTCTTTATGGTTTGTTTGTATGTTGTATCGCACATCTGAGCAACATGAGCCAACGTCTCAGACGCTGACACCCGTGCCTACAACGTTTGTTGTAGCCCGGGCGTCCCCTGACCAATCTGGCCCGCGTTGGTAGTGCGTTGATCCTGAGCTTTAGTAGGTTTAAATACTCCTTACCAGATAGGTAGGGCATACCCTTAATCCAGTAATGTACAAAGGGCGTTTCGTGTGCTTTTTTAAAATGTGCCCCATCGAACGTGTTGTGTAGTTGTTGAGACCAGTAATCGGTCTCTTGTGTAGCGGTCTCAATGGAGGTTCCCAAGCGCTCGCAAAGAAGTCTTGTTTTCGCAAGATCTTTTTGAAGTGCTCGGTGGTTAGCATCCATTGGACCCCAAGGTGCGAGAAGTGTTGTAGTGCTGTCAGGCGGGAGAGGCGGAGTCTGGGAATTAATGTTTGGAGGCAGGGGATGTCCAGACCGCCGTGTGCTCTGTGCGTGCACAGGTAGGCGTTCGGCACCGAGTTTTCGAGCTTAAGCCATTTCGACTTAACAACCTTTCTATATATATATATGCCGGTGCCCGCTACATTATCCTTTGTCTCGTTGACGGCGTAATCGTCTATTTGTTTTATTTTCAATAAAATTTGCTCGGAACTTCTAAGTATAAAAAGACGAATCTGTACCATTTATAGGTTAATATTTTGGTTGCTCTTGCAAATATGTAAAAATACTTAGCCACTTACCCGTTGATATCAAAGAGTAAGTGTTTGTTTTTATCACTAGGATTATTTGACAATTTTTTTTATTTCATTTACTATATATATATATTATAATTTGAACAATAAAAAACGAGTTTTAAAACAAGATTCCGTTCTATTTTAAAGCTAATTTAATTGTTTTTGAAATAGTAAAGTAATTTTTTACTTGCCTTTCTAGCGTAAATACATGATATTTCTAAAATCAATTGTAATGAGTGCTGCGATCTTTATGACTTAAAAGTATATATATATATATATATATATATATATATATATATATATATATATATATATATATATATGTTAATTTGTAAATAGAGACCAAACTATATACAAGTGCAAACGTGGTCCTTTAGCGCGTCAAAACTACACTATGCACTACTGTTCGTTTTGAAATAACAGAGAAATAACACATATACTAGACTGTTCATAATATATTTAAAGTAAGAATCAAGATATTTCCATTTTTAAACACACTATTTTAAATACTCTTCGAGAAGCTCAATATAATTTTCCCAGCGAGATTTCAAAGCTTTTGTAACGCCTGGGTAGACCAAAAATAGGCAATGACAGCAGCCTCAATCCCTTCATTATTGGAAAAATGCTCTTCACGGAGTCAAATCTTAAAATTCCAAAGAGGAGCAGGGCATCGCGTCGAAATACGTTTTTATTTACTCTAACCATACACCCAGACATTTCTAACGGACGTATTTATTTAATCTAGCTATCATTTGCTTTAATAATCACTCGAAATTCGAACCCTAAAGCTTACACAGGTATCTTGCAAATTGCTGAACAGACGCTAGAAATCTGCTTTGTCCCACAATAGGCGCATTTGCTAGATTGTGGCAACCCAAGCGGTAATTTCGTCGCCTGTATCTACGGTGAATATCTTCTCTCGTCAATCGAACATGCCCTACTGCTTTATGCTTGAAGAAACCCAGGTGCAGCCGAAATCGAGCGAGTCTGTTCGCTTCAAAAGGTGGCGACAAAATATTCTCCTGGGTTAAACTCAATGGTCTGAGTCGCATATTTTTTGTTGTTCTGGGAGGCCGTAGATTGCGATCCGTGCGCCCAGAACTGCCTCGTGGTTTCGCAATCTTTTTTTTTTCATCATACGCCAAGTCATACAGATTCTCATGTATCAGTAGTAGCCATAAGCATAGGTCGTCGACATAGACTAGAATCTGTGTTTCGCATTTGACAAATCTGCTGGGCATGCTCTTACTGAGAGCCTAAATAGCGTTTTTTGTGGACTTACTGAAGTAAAGCGATGCAAGTGCCAACCTGACTGGGTGGGCGAGAAACCCGGGTTTAGAGTAGATTTGTGCAGTCCACACTACATGGTTTGTGCATTCCACACTACATAGTCTGCTAACTGCCTATGTGCGACTCATGTGCATTATATATTCACAAGGGCTGCCCCTCGTGCTCGTTCGTAACAAATATTGGTAGTCTTCTCAGATGGAGTGCCCACGCGCGGACTTTGCAATTAAAGGATGTAAATATATGTTAAATATTAATAATAGAAACACGGGCCACGAATAGTCTACAGGTTAAGACACGCATTTAACGCAAAACGAGCCACCATTTTTTAATAATAATTTATTTATTACATCTTAATTTATGTCGCGTCATGCCGTTGCTGCCGTGAAGACTATAGCGATCTCATTCACCACTCGATTCTCACAGGGCCAGAAGTCGTAGACAAAGTCGATGGCAATCAGAGCGTGACATCCACCAACGTCACTGGCGTGAAGATACGTCCCTGTCCTAGTGCTGAGTTCCTTGAAACATGCAGCTCGTTTGCGGCAAATTTCCAGCCGCCCGAGGGAGGCCAATGCGAACGGGCGTGATCAACGTGGCACACGTTCTTCGGAACGCGATTTCAATGCTTGAGGTGTTTCGATATCCACGTCGACAAAGACGGCCATTATTCACCTATGGTGGTAGAGGTATGGCAAGAGCTGTATGTAGGACGCGCTGTTATATGGATGCAGACACACACGTAGAGGGAATAAATAGATAGAGAGAAATGAATGAATAGATGCATGAAAAAAATCCGCAATAGACGTTTGGTTATACTGACGGGCAAGCATAAACGTTTTTGTTGGCGTTCATTTAACTGCAGCTTTTTGTCGGCTGTTCTCGTCCGACTGTTTCGATCGTAGTCGTAGTAGTGGTCATCGCCACAGGCAACGCCGGATTGAACGTCCGATCAAATTGCATCGAATATGATCGGACATGGTCGGACAACGCAAATCAGATTAGGTAGAGCAGATCTATCGCAGTAGATCACAAAAGAGCGCAATCAAAAATCAAGGCCTACGTGCACACACTGCCTAATAGTTGTACAGAAAGAGAGAGAGAGAGAGAGAGAGAGGCATGCGGCGAAGGCGTTCTATTTGGACTTGGCACGCAGATGAAACCATTCGATCACTCGTTCGTGTGTAAAGACAGCGTGTGTATGTATAACACGCATACACGCAATTGCGGCTAGATCCCGCAATGATGTATCAGAAACAACAAAAACAACAACAACAACAACAACAACAACAACAAAACAAGCGACGGAAGTGTGTCGCACCTGCCAGAGGCGCCATAGTTAACGCCTCTCCACCTCCTCTAGAGACACCAGAAACGGTGGTAGACATCGGTCCGCGACGTCAGTCCCGGAAGCGAGTTCGTGTGCGCACTAAATGCAGCGACTCCGACAAGTCCACCAATAGCCATCGTATGAAGCATAGGCGTGCGGTAGCGAAGTCCCACCGCGGTAAGCACAATGAACACGAGTCCGGTTAGAAGCGGCGCCAACTTAAACATGAACGGCTCTTCGTGAAGAAAGAAGTCGAGATCGTCGAGCGAACTTCGAGCGTAGAACAGCAACTCCATCAGCGGCTCCTCCAGCATTCTGCTCCAGCATACGCTAATGTTGAGCAATTCTGATGGACAACTGTCTGCCTGCCTGCCAGCCAGCTTTGCTAGATCGCTTCGTTGTCGGTGTCGCTAACAAACACGATGGACAATGGCGAAAATAACTTTTACAAGACTTCTTCTGTCGAGCCCGGTGGCGTGGTGGCATGCGTCTGCGCCTCGCGACCGGAGAACAAGACGCATAGGTGAGCGGGTTTGAGCCCCACCGTTTGCACATTTGTATTTATGGGGGTTCGTCTATGAAGCAATAAGGCGAAAAGCAGTGGACCATGGACGTTAAATCTTGGCTGAGAGTCAGCCCAGAACGTATTTTTTCAAGACAAGACTTCTGTCATAGAGCAGCAACAAAACAGTAGCACTTCAACTGGAGATTTCACATTCTGAGCAGTCAACTCAAGATAAACAGATACCTAGACGAGCAGTACTGCCGTTTTTGTGTTCACTTTGAACTCCAAGAAACGAATCAGGCAATCACGATTCCTTACTGCCAACAATCACATTAAATACGTGCATATATGTACTAGCGTTTGAAACCTTGGCCGCCAATGCAGAAGCATAAATATACATGCTCAGAGCCTGTGTTCAACAACAAAAAGAGCTGCAATGGTTGGTGTGTGCCCACTTGGTATTCTGACGTGCAAGCACGCTCAATGCAAGTTTTATGCGAGAGTTTTTAGCTATATAAATTTTACAACCTGGTTTTTATTTTTTGAGGACAAGCAGTAGACAAATTTCGGATGATTCGGACAGGAACAATACATGATGAGTTTTCGCAGTGAAAATGCTTCCGTATTAAATTATAAATATGGGCATTTACAAATTGTGAGATGCCATTAAGATTCTTTATTGCGCTGTCTTGTCATAACGATCCTTATGGCTTCGCCGAATAGAAACGAAATTCAGGAAGTATGCGAAATATATCTGCCATACAATAGGATGTTCCAACATCAGCGGAAATTAACTTTCTGACCAAATACAGTTTTTGTGATGATTCATCATACAGTGATTGTTTTATAACATGTATGGCAAGTGACACCATCCTCTTGGGATCACGCGTGTTTAATATCCATATAATCAAATTGAGGGACTAAAGCTACGTTATGCCCCAGTACCACTCGCCGTTGACTGACGAAAATGCTGCCGGATACACAATGGCAAGCGGTATCGAGGCCCAATTTTTCTCTCAATTTAAGCAATCATGATATCAGCATGACATGAAACAATCGCATACCCTGGTCTTGAACCAAAACTGACCGCAAATATGGTACACTTAGATGATTTTGGACTTCCTACTGCATGTTTTTAAAAGTTAACAGTGTATGTTAACAAACATACGTCCAAGCTTTCAAAGGAGGAGGTTCAACTGCAGGCATCTGGCTACAATTACGCCAAACTGTCGTTGAAAATTTCGTTAAAAGACGCGAACGCGCCAGCAAAGCCAATGAGGGCATTTTTAAATGTGTTCTTCCCCACAAAGTGATCTCATGTCTTCTTTACGAATAATTTGTGAATGAATGACCACAAAATTCAATTTGGTATCTACTTTTGAAAAACTATATTTTATTTGGAACCACTACGTACTTTAATTATTCGTCTAATGCTAGTAACACTAATATCGGCATGCTAAGAATCTTAGATAATTTCGATCTGGTGAACATCCAACATTTTCCGTTGGAATATATATATATATATATATAGGGTCTAAATGTTGTTTATGTGAGTACACATGCAAGATATAAATTGCGTCTGCCTCGATCTGCCTCAAGCGGAGCCACAACTTCGCTATGTTTGGCTTTGTTAGGTATGTACAACATCTGGGTTACGAAAACATGAATCCAGAAACGTCCAAGTCGTTCCGGCGACATTAAGTCGTTGGCTTCCTAAGAATAAAAAACAGTTACATTTATCTATCATCACTTGTTAATCAAAGTCTGCACATATTAAGAAAGATCACATCGAAAGGGTGCGTGTCGCGACGGGACCGCACACGCGGCTCAAATGCCAGGGTCGCCGCCAATCTCCGTCACTGCCCTGCCGTCGTCGTATTGAGGGGCCTCTTTAGACGTTCCGAGAAAACAAGACCATAACAAGGGCCAGGGTTTGGAATGACTTGCCAAAGCTTGTGCCCACACGCACAAATTGAATCGCCTACCCCTTGACTTGATACGTGATGGCTGCCAAGATAAAAACATGCAATCAGCACCTAGCACACAATGACTGAATTACATAGATTATGGACACACCACGCTCATTGTAAACAAAACAATACACCGGGTACCGTTAAGTACGGTACTCGGTTTACTGTTGTTGTGGAAATGGAGAAACGGCACTTTCTCCGTTTTCAGAATGAGCTATTGTCATGATCATTCTCGGTCTTTGGCCGTGTCCGGGCTTTCGCTTGTTTTGGTAAAGACGGAGCAATACTCTCCGTGTCCGAGTCAATTTCTACGGCAGTTTTCCGTTTCCGTTTTCGCGACTGTGTACACTTCTCCTGCAAAAACCGAGAATCATTATATCCATAAATGCAGTAAACAAGAAACACTATATATATATATATATATATATATATATATAAAGTCGTTATTAGTAATAATGATAAGATTAACGCACAATAATTGACTATAAAGTGAAAAAAAGTTATATATAGCTATTGATGGCGCCAATACAAATTAAGTGATTCCGGAGCAACGGGGAGTTCCTTTACGATCCAACTAATACAACATTGCTATAATCTATGTTCTAGAAAAGGTAGAGATACTCCCACTTTCTCACTAAGTAATTCATCGATAATACGGTTGGAGTTCTATAGTGAGTCAATGAGTATCTATGTAGCACTATCGCCAACACTTCGACTTTTTTTTAAATAATACCTTAATTAGAAGCTTTATTCAGAGCAAAGGCGATCAAAATGAAGGTTTAAGGTGATTTTACATCTATTGCAAACATGAGCATAATTCGAACAGTTCCAAAGTAAAGTGCTCATTGTGTTTTTTCAGACATGTACTCGTTAAAAGCTGCCGTTTTCGGTAAAACGTGCATTTTTTTAAATCCTCAACAAATAGCGGAGTAGACACCAGTAAATAGACTAATCTGTTGAGACTAGTGCGGTGGACTCTTAGCGCCTTATTTATAAAAGCAGCCTTGATTTGATCTAGCGTCCTAAAGTTTTACTTCGATAGATACGGCCATATCACCTGTATACCGTAAAAAGTAGAAGGCGCAATCTTCAGGTTGAAGAGATGAACGGCAACGTCCATTAATAGTTTATGAGGGTCTCGGATACTATGAAAGGACTGTAGTTCTTTCCGAATTCGTTCATCAATGTGCCTCGAGAAGTTCGTACCTCGAGACGAGAACATAACCCCTAGGTAGGAAAAGTACGACCCAAATTCTATAGAGTCTGATCCTAACCGCAGTTCGTCGATTCCAGCCAATTTCCCTCCACGTCTAAACTTTATTGCCTTTGTTTTATTTATATTATTTACAACTGGTTTCGGTGAACGTAATGCTGCAAGGTCGCAAGGGATTGTTGCAAATGGAATCGGCTGCGAGAATATAGCACCAAGTCGTCTATCACCTTGAACAACACCAGTAGTCTGTATAATCGCCATATGTGTAGCGGCTCCATGATCTATAACAACTTGTCCTTCCTGTAACATGCCTTTAATGAGCTCCAATATATTCAATGAGATCCCGCAAAAAACCAACTTGTCAAGTATAATCGTTCGTGCGGCCGTATCAAAGGCCGCCTTAAAGTCTACAAATACAGCAAAGAGATAGCCCCCTTTAGTTCGAAGTGCCCGTTGTATAGAATTTAGAAGTATAGCACATGCTGTCATTGTTGACCGGCCCCTTCTGAAGCCATGTTGTTGCTCCGGCAGCTTTCTGTTAACCTTAAGAAACTGTTCTAATCGACGGGCTAGGATGGCCGACAGAAGTTTGTAGATTGCGCTCTTCTTTCGAGTACATGTCTGAATGGGAGAATAAGATGGCAAATCTCTTTTGTAAAACTCAGGTAATGACGTGTAGTTCGTGGAAGCGCTGCAACTACGAGAACAGACACCTAATTGCACGATTTGCTGTACATGGCTTCCACATGAAGATCTGTATTCGAGGGAAGTTTCATGAAATTTTCTCGTTATGCTTGTGCAAACTCCGGGGGGCAGTGTGACTTATATCACAATTCTTCAACAATGCGATAGCGGAGTTCCGTTGACTCGACTTTTAGAACCGTGATGAATATACGTATGTGTAAATGTGTGCTTTCTCTGTACGCGCAATATTGTAAACCAACCATCGGTTAATAAAGCGATTATGTAATGTAAGTGTGTTTTTTGCCCAAAAACAGGTACACACCGGACAATCGAAAAACCTTCTTATTGTTGCGGCTCGACAACCGACGTTTGTTGCATATGTTACCAATTTCGTTAACATAAACGTAACCACTTGTATCTCACGCTGGACGGTTTAACGGCAACGGTTCAACGGTTTTCTCTAGACAAACCTTTTCGTCGTTTGAGATCGGCCTAACCGAATCGGCCGTCACCGCGTACATATCGCAATCTGGATGAGCAGCTAACATCGCTCTCGTGTACTGGCAAACCGCCATACGCCTGAATTCAATCAACTCATTGCACAGCGGGCATCGTCCTTTGGGCCGTCTCATTTCCATGCTGACAAACGACGCCAGATCGAAGCACTGTAGGTGGCGGCATGTCTCGCAGCGAACTGGGTCCTTGATGCGTATGCCCGTCACTAAACGCCACGAAAAAAACAGACGCACTACATTCTGAAGGGCACCTATGTATTGTTGGTCGGCTGTTTGCCTAACCATCTCGAATGGCCGGGCCCGTGACTGAAGGTGATCCTTAATTAAACCCCATCACCACCACCACCACCACCACCATCGTCACCACTTACCATGTCTCCACTTCCTGGAGTATAGTACTGTTACTGTTCTGGAGCGACAAATTAGGAGCAGTTACGTACATTTCCCATCGGTACGATGCAATCTAGCATGCGTGACTTCTCACGAAACCATATTTATTCGTGCAAAAAGTACACAATATACACTCGACGGCTGCGGCTCGAGCTCGTTGTACTTACGAGGACATTTTAGGGATACCATATACGAGTCGATGCCGCTGTCCACAAGAGTTGCTTGTGCCTGCTTGATTTCTTTATCGGTGAATTGCGGCGTGGCCAGAATTGACCTAAAGAAAATGCATCAATGCAAGAATTATGTTAATATTTTTTAGACGGAAAAATTTCTTTGTATATATATATATATATATATATATATATATATATATATCGCAAGTAGTAGTTTGGTCCTTAGTCCACATTTTATCCCTTAATTTCAATATAAAACTCATTTCATTCACCGGCCAGTGGCCGTTGGCATGCACTCATTTATTAGCATTTGCATACAAAATTGTGTTTACGACAAGCCACTTCCATGTTCTCTATGTAGTCTTCTATCACAGCAAGTTTATGCCTGAACATTCGTCCATCCAGGACGACCAAATCCACGATACCTCCGTATGTCAAATGTCCATTAGCGAGCCATTTTTGGCACAGTAACCCGTCAACATAATGGGCCCAATGTGTACAATGCATATTGAGTACTACTGAAGACGTGTTCCTTATGTACCCTAGTATTGATAAATGCGGGTACGTTTATACGTACAGAGAGTGAGAACGCCCATGCGCGGTCTAAAAGCCTTTTGTACGCACCGTTGTAGGATTGATGCGGAGACCTTCCTAGACTTGTAGATAATTGCTTTAACTCGTCCTGGAAAAGAACTGGCGAGTAAAAACCTAATTCCAACGCGTAGTGTTACTTCCCCTGATGAATGTTTCCGTTCATTGTAGACAAAATTGCCCAAATCGGTGATATTAATGGGTGCCCGATTGAAGACAATTCCTGTAAGTTAGGCAAGTCACGTGTAGCTTAATTAGCGTCTTTAGTAGTAGCTTATAGATGTGACCTACGCACTCCCATATATATATATATATATATATATATATATAATTCTTAGGCAGACGGCTGCAGTGCCGTGTAAAATTCGAGCTCTAATATCACACCCGATAAGGGAAGATGGTACTGTTGGGCCAGCAAATACATGACGCACTGATATTGGAGACGTACTGATAGTAAGCGTTGTCTACACATGAGAGTGGCAGACGAAATGTTGAAGAGGATCCGTTGATTTACAGATGTATATATATATATATATATCAACAGCTTCGATTACTACCTTTGCTTTTGGCCCAAGTCGGGGTGGCGGTGAGTGACTTGGCGACGCCCTCGTGATTTGTACATGAGACATGAATGCTCTGATTGTCGTAACCTTCAAGAGAGTCCGCGAACACGATCCGCAAGTCGAGAATCGCCTTCCGGCTACGCAAATCAAACGTCTGATAAGTCAACCATCGTAAACACACACACACATACACATCCATACGGTTAGATCAACTCAGTCACAGAACTCCAAAAAGCCTATTGGTAGTTTGTGAGGAAGACGGGTTTCGTAGATTTGTTCGATTTTAGACCCACACCAGTCCGCTAACTATATATACAGGTAGGTCAACAAGTTCTTAAAATGAGCTTTTCGGAATTCGAATTTTGGCGCGCTTTCACCGCTATTGGAAACGGCAACTTTTCGACTGCTAACATTCAAAATATTATGGTGATTGGCTGTTGTGATTTCGTTTGATCGCTTTGAATTAATGCGTTCAAAAGAGGTCGCAGGAGCACCGAGGATGAACTACGTTCAGGACGCCCAAAAACGGCAACTGATTAGGAAAACATGGAAAAAGTGCGGAAATGAGCGAGTGAACATTAGGGAGATAGCACAGGCCTTGGGGATCAGTTTGGGTAGTGTGCATTTCATCCTGCACGAGAACTTGAAGATGAAAAAGCTCAGAGCAAAATGGGTGCCGCATTTGCTCAACCAAGGTCAAAAAGACGCGCGTGTTTCCGCTTCACAGCGAAATTTGGCCGTCGGATTTTTGGCGCAGATTCGTGACCGTCGATGAAAGCTGGGTCCTACGACTACTAAACTACACTCCCGAGACCCAAGAAGCATCTCGCCAATGGTGTGCACCTGGTGAAGGACCTCCGGAGAGGGTGCGGACAACGGCATCGGCCGGAAAGATGATGGCTACGGTTTTTTTGGGACCAACGTGGAATAATTCTGGTCGACTACCTTGAGAGCGGTAAAACGATCACGGGAGAATATTATTCAAGACTGTTAGACTGCCTGAAGCAAGAACTCATCGCGGCAAGCATCGACAAAACTGGCCCAACTGAGGTTCGAACTTATTGAACAACCTTCCTATTCTCCAGACCTGGTCCCCTCTGATTATTTCCTCTTCGAACATTTGAAGAATTGTCTCGGTGGAAAGCGTTTTTCCAGCAATGAAGAGATTAAGGCTGCTGTCAATGCCTGTTTTCAGTCTAAAGACGCGGAATTCTACTCAAGAGGTATAAATGCTCTGAAATCTCGATGGGAGAAGTGTATTGAGCTTCTCGGAGAGTATATCGATTAAAAAAAATTAAAAACAATATTTGGAATATTCTTCATTTTAAGAACTTGTTGAACTACCTGTATATATGAGAGGCACCCTGGCTAGGTGGACCAGCCCAAGCCTAACGCCTAGGACCTAACGCCTTGAGTTATGCCCCGACCGGGCTGTGCACATGTTCTTACATAACAAATGTATACCTTGCTACACACATATATATATATATATATATATATATATATATATATATGCACGATACCTTTGTATGTTAAATGTCCACTAGCCGGTTTCCTTAATTATTAATTATACATTCATAATTTCATATCCGCGTGGACGGACCGGACCGAATGGCTGGCAGTCATCGACTAGAATTGAATGGCATGCAAGTAGGTTCTCCAACTATAGCCGCTGTCAAGACTTTTCCAGCTGGTCCCCGTAAAGCAATCGTCGTTCGTCGCTAGTAGAAACTAGAGCGGCAACGCCAGGACGGTTGCGCACCAGTACTCACACAACTCAGCACGCGAGAACTCAGCATTCGCTAGCAACGGACAGTACTCATGCAGACATATAACCAGAGAAAAGCCACTTACGAATGGTACCGTCACGCAGATCGGAGTGTTGACAAAAAGCTGTACAGGATTACATAGTGGGTCGCCTGAAATGTAACGATGTAAACATGTAAATGAAACATAATGCATGCACCATTATAGAGTCGAGCGCTGACAAAATGACATATTCATCTCAGCTGTAAAAAAGCTAAACACGTCTCTTAAATGTTTACCATTTCATTAGAAACCGTAACTCCTCCCGTCACTATATATGGATTGATACGAACTCAGATGCGAACCAAACAATTTGACCGTATTTTCTACATTACAATTTTCAAGGGCCCAGTAACTTTCGAAAAGTCAACAGTAGATTCGGCCAACGCGTTTGAGTTACGCCGTATAGACTTAAAATCCGCGGCCGAATCTTGTAACAGTCCAATGACAGCATCAGTGCCATAAGCGCCGCGGTTCTGCGCCTCGCAACCGGAGGAGACACAGAGGTGCGCGGGTTCGAGCCCCACCGTTGCACATTTCTAGTTATGGGGGTCCGTCTATGAAGCAATGTGTTCCGTGGACGTTAAATCTTGGCTGAGGGTCAGCCCGATAACTCTACTTTATTAGCGTCGTGGCGGCTTGCAGTTATACGACCAGCAGACCAGAATAGATTCAAATCATGTGCTATCCAATTGCGTATATTTTCCAGCTCCTCGTTCCATCAGTCGATGCGCTGTCTTCCACGGTGGTGGCGCTCGCGGTTTCTATTTATTTATTTATTTCTTTTTTTTTATTTACTGGTTAAGTACTGTGTTGAGAGTAACGACAAGCAGGGAGCGTCAGATCAGGCTCTACTTTCCAAAACACATCGCCTTCACTCTCCATAATAAAGCGGACATTAAACCTGTAGAATAGTTAGCAGCGCTAAGCCTGCGCCGTTCTCAGTCAGGCTATGCGCGCAAAAGGTGCCATGTAAACTGGGTAATTAATGGTCGAACCATTTCGATGTTTTTTTTTTATTTACCCAGCAATCGGTACTTGAGGCGATGCCGTGACCCCTAATCCGGATGCTATCCTTACCTTATCACCACTCAGTACCGGACGATAGCCGCCTAATGCAAATTGTTAGAGGCAGGCCAACAGGCACAAGAACGAGCAGAGAGAACACTGAGTCGCAGAGTCATAATTTGCTTATTAGTGTTTAGTCGTGCTATTAATTGTAAGAGCCGCTGAGTCGATGTTCGTACGTTACACTAAGGAAATCTAAAAACACAGCAATCGCACACGCGTTCGAGTCCAATTAGAATCTAATTACTAGTACGTTATTTTTGTAGAATCTTAAATACTTGTGAGTAAATTTAGTAGTAGTAGTAGTAGTAGTGGTGAAGTGCGACCAACTGTCAAATGGATCGTAGGAACGAGGCAGTCCAATCGTCTGCGTTAAATAGCAATTAACGTTCTAAATTTTATCACTCGGATTTACACGTAGAGAGTAAATATATCGTGACCAAAAAAAAATCACTGAAGGTCAAATACTCCTGCATCGAAATTGTTCGTAATCGGCACGTGTGGTCCGAATTCAATACGTACAATGTTCTTGACAAGGCAGAGTCTGCCGCTTACTTTTGTATTATTGATCGACTCAGCAACGAATCGCCATGCCATGAACTTCCTAAACGAGTACGAAATGTGCTGAAACATTATCACGTAGCATTTGTAACTATCTTTGCGACTCTCGTGCCTGCGTGTAGGTTTGCACGTGCAAGTCCCTGCACGTACAAGTAGGTTGACCACGAATATACGAACCTATCTGTATGTAACAAAAAAACCGGCTCCTCGAACACTGTTACACGCCATCGGACTGAGACAAGGCGCGGAAACAATTACAGCTACGACCAGTAAATGTTCGTAAATCTTCATCTTGCTAGGTGCTAGCACTAAACCCAAGCATTGACTACTACTTACAGATTCGCACGAACGGGAGAATCTCTGGCACTTGCGGCTTCATTACGACGGACGCTATCGGCCAACCGGAGAGAAACACCAGACGCTGATGACCTACTACTGTTCGGTATCAGACCCAACTAAGCAGGTACCTGCATCATCGATCTAGGCGAACGTGACCGAATGCGTGACGAATTGATTGTGTGTTGATAGTCAACATTAGACTGGTTATTTTTTAATCGTTAGAGACCTAGTTATTTTAGTAGTTAGAGATGCTAGTTGGAGACCTCTGCTACAGACGGAGAGCGAATTCGCGCGCCGCCGCCGCCGCCGCCGCCAAAACAGATAGTATGTGCGAGCGGCAGAGCTGTGTGTTGCCGCGCCACAAAACATTCAAAACAGTGATTTCGAAACTACTACTTCGCGACAAATTTGAACCAGTATGCGGCGCGCGAATGCTGGCTCCGCATTTGCGTGTAAAAACAGTAGTGAGCAGCCGCTTTTCAACGGCTTGCCTGTGTACGTACAGATACGTCAGATTTATTATCACACATGTTGTGTGGAAAAAGTACAGATATCATATATATATGCATATGTATACATACTCACATTTGGACTTATAAAATAAAATATATGTAAAAGCTATGAAGCTATGACGCGAGCGTGGTTGTCTAGACGAGCTAGAGACGGGACTAGGGTGCAGGAGGCAGCATGGTACGTACAGATACATATGTATATGCATAGCGTTCAAATTGTATATAATAACGATTACGATATAAGTATGTGACATCTTGAACTGCAAACTTATTGCGAAATAAACAATATATGTATATATATATATATATATAGTATAATTGGCACGACATTCTAGTCACATTCCTCGCAACGTGCTTTCGGTACATAGAATTGAACAAAGTGCAATGCATTTTATTCTCATGACAACGGGGTATATCCTAGCACAAACACGCATGCACCGTACAATTTCTACTAATGCGGAAGAGGATTTCTGGTGGTCTTGTCAAGAACATTTCGGTCAACTATAACTATATAACTATATTGTGTTTACACATACAAATACAACCACGTCCCTTGCGCTTCACGATTACGGACTAATTTAGGCTGACTAGTATAGCAATTACTGTAGTAAGATGAAGAATCTATTGGGCGATAGGTAAATCAAATTTAATACGACCATAAAGTAAAATATACAAGACGAACACTAACCATTTGCTTGTGAACGCATGCGTACCGTCTTGAATTTCCCCTTAATGAACATTTAATTTATTTACTACCGTCTTGTTGTTCAGTGCAAAAAATGTTACAAGTCTACACGAGCATAAATCCCATTGTGGGTAAACTATCGTTGATTGTGCAACAAAGCATGCATTTATTTATAAACGCAGTTCAATAATTAAGTGGGCGTTAGCAATTATGGCCCCGTTAGCCTTAAGGAAGCTCAGACATGGCAGCCTAACTGGCCAGGGTTCTTAACACAGCAACTGCATTTCTACGTTCCACGTTAGAAATAATTTCTGTCGGAAAAAAAGGAAAAAAACCGCGGATTACCGGTAGCCGCAGTCAGGTTTATGCATACTTTGCATACTGTCTTCTCGATCATATAGGTCCGGGCCATTTCTGCAGTGTGTTAATTGTCCAAATGCCCAATACATTATGGCCGCGGAGCAATTTTTTTGTTTTTCATATACGTATATGTGTTGGCTCTCCGGTCTCACTAAATACTAAACTTCCTTCTTCCTAAACAAAGTAATCACTAATGATTAACTGCACTCTAACAGGGACAACCAATTATACTCGCATTATATCTTGCACTAAATTGCAGTAATTGCGCGGTCTAATTACAGATTATAGGTCCTTGAAAGAACTTGGACCCTAGGTCATTGTCTCTATTGAGTCGTGATCAGTCTTTTCAACCAAATATATCAAATATATACATTTGCTCCGTTCACTTGCACTAGAAACGCATTCGCTATAAATGCGATCTCTCCAGCACATTGATGCCTCTATGAAGAATGAACTATCAAAAAGGGCTTTGTGGGTGATCCTACAAGAGAAGACCAGATGGGGTTGCCCACGTAATTTGTAGTATGCCGAGAGTTTGCTTCAAATCTTGGTGCACTTGGTGAACCGAGAAATGTGGAAACTCGAAACCTGCATCTTGCAAGGCGCTCACAAAAGCTATATCTGGATTCAAGAACCTTTGTTTTCCTGTAACACTCCATGACATAACTTCTTTACATAGCAATCACAATCAGTCGAACTTTTTTGTTTTACCCTAAAAGAGTGGCAGGGTTGTCAAAGTATGGCCTGACACATGCTCAGTTTAATTATGTGGCTCCCAGAATAGGTGTTTTTGGGTTCCTCTGTCAACTCAGGTTGACACACAATATGTAAATTTTACTTCTGGTAGATCACCAGTATGTTGCTCTTTGGAAATCCACCATAGTTCTTAATTTTTTGCAGACGTCCACATATCGGCACTTTGCGCGCTGTTTCTCAACCATACGCAACGTATGTAAACACTGGTTCATCTCCTATAGTAGCAGCTCCATCATGTGTTTCTATTCGACTACACGTTGGAAATATGCTAATAAATCTAAAATCTTAGAGATAGTGGTAAACATCGTTGAAGCTGTTTACAAAGTCTATGATAACGAAGACGAAATAAGTACCATGGTCCATGATAACGAAAAATAAATAAGTAAAATGGATGGTGTTTAGAACATTTTTACAGCTGATTGCTTGTGAATATACTTACGTAACTGGCGACGAGAAATAGAATGCGTCAAACTGAGTGACATTTTTTTTGCAAAAACGCTTATGAAAAGTAATACAACCTTGTTGTACCAGAAGCGTTAGAATTATCTGCAAGAAACTAAGCTTAGTGAACTTATATAGCGACCAGACTTAACATTATTGTCAGGTAGGGATTTTATAGAAGGACAGAAGACACAATGTCAGATGGCGCCAGATACATACTGCAAGAAAAATAGGGTTAAACATTACAGGAAAATTTGAGCCTACGGTTGTCCAAAGATGCGTGTGTCTGGAATGTTCCCACGCATCTTCTTTTGCAAACTTCGGATGCCTTGGTGGGACGGAACTAACTCATAGTAAATCATTCCTTTGATATGCCACTGAGTTCTAATGTTACTTGTTTGGATTGAAGCAGCACATTAAAAAAAACAGCTTTTCGACCCTCGGAGTGTGTTCATAAACGACCTTCCTTTAGCCATCGGTTATAATGTGCATTAGACAAGGAAGCAGCCTTTTTGGAAATATGTTGCACATGTTTAAGTGCTACAGAAGGTTTCGCTAGCTCGACTCGCGCAAGCGCCACATATCCGGTCCGCCAACATAGTCAGCGTCTGTAAAATGTGCTGCAGTACTTTCGTGTGGTTCCTCGCAAGTTCTCTAAATCGACTGAACTGTGAGATGAAGATTTGCACCTATTAACGAGTAAATCACAAACTTAACCGAAGTGGTAAATACAAAATGCATAAATTTAACACGAAGAACATGGATGACCGGCACGAGCTTTCTGACCTACAACCTAACGTATATGTATCTATACACACATTTGTTTTTTTTTTACCTAGACGTTGCGTGTTTCGTGCTTGTGAAAAGTGTGAACCATGAAATCCAAACTTTTACTTTAATGTGTTCTTGAATGAAACGAGCTTCTTTTCTCGACACGATATATCCCACAGATATAATATGCAACGTCGATCGTTGTCAGCCGACAATAAGTGAATTTATTAGAAAATAAACATATCGTTACTTAAACGCCTCAGCAAGTAGAACACCGCTGTCTATTGCACGAGGCATTTCTGTACACTGCGCGTCTGAGGCAAGCGTCGTCACGAGACAAGCCAATCCGCCAACAGGAAGCCAAAGCTTGCTTAGCTTTCACCTGAGTGCTTTTTCGGCTCAGCGTTTTGGCCCGATGTGCCGCCCTCGTCCGTGTACTTTTTATTGCGTTTGTTTTTCTCGCGAGCAAGAAAGCTCTTGAACGACTCGTACTCTTTGCGTTCGTCGTTGTCCTCTTCCTCGTCGTCGGGCGCCGCCAGCTCCTCTTCGGAGTCGGGTCCCTCGAGATCGATGCCGTAACTCGGCCGAATGAGAATCTCCGAGCCAGGCTCTTTACCGGCATCCGGCCGATGTGTTCCCATCGTCGACGTGTCGCCGAGGAGCGTGTCGCCAGCCGCCATCTTGGCCACGAGCTCGTCTTTTTCGCGCTGCAGCCGATCGTGCTCTTCGGCGAGCATACGCTCATATTCGGGCTTGTACACCGTCTCGTACTCGTTGCGAGCCTCGAGCACCGCCGCAAGAAACTCGTCGCATCCCAGTCCGGACACCGCCGAACAGCCAACGGATTTGATGTTCTTGTAGAACTCGTCGATAACGAGACCCAGAGACGAGGCTAGCGTTGATATGTAGGTCGTCTCCTGCCGAAGCGCTGCTTCGAACGCCTCGCCGTCCTGCATCCACTCCTGGGCGTAGGCATGCGACACCACGTCGACCTGCAGACAACGTGACGGAAATACAAACACAAAATTCGTATTATTTTGGCCACTATAGCGCATGTGCCAACCTGATCGGAAATTCATCCGTTCAAAAAATACATTTAACAGCTAGATGATCACTTGCCAACAGCTCGACGTACTTCGTCAACTCTGTCCTTTGATAATGCTGTTGTAGTACGAAAAGCACGTCTAAATACAGAGCTGCCCATATGGCTCGTACTGGACACACGCAAACTGATGATATATTAATTACGACAGATATACACAAACTGGACATCAAAAGGGTAGCTGACACGCACCATCATGACCTATATCGTAAGAAAGACTATCGTAACAATCTTCAAACAATCTGGTGCGTGTATGTTTCGTCGCTGTCAAGCCACCCATTCGTTTTGCTATATGTATATATATATATATATATATATGCTGTAGCTGTAGCCGTGACATGTATATTTAGGTATACACGTCAAGCGAATAATAAAAAAATTAATATATATATATATATATATTATTTGGTAGCCAATTAATCGACGCAACACGTGCCAAGATGTGGACGTGTGTTGTAATGCGTGACAAGCACCTTGTTCATGGCAATAATGAAGGGTAGCTGCGTCTTGTAGAGGATGGAGCACGCGTACAGCATGTTCGACATGAACGTGACGGGCTTCGTCGAGCGCACGACGTCCATGACGTACACAATCACTGTGGGGAAGGCGGATGCGAGAGAGCGTGTAATGATGTCACCCGAAGCACTCCACGTGAACACCTCGATTTGGCCCGGCGTGTCAACCAGCACGAATTCGTGTTCGGACGAGCGCCTCTGAAGAAGTTCGATCACCTGGTCGACATCGGGATAGATCGGAATTGGTCAGATTATATGACAACATTAACATAAACAATTACCCTCAGCATAGCAAGCAGAGAAGTAAAAAGGCATGCTTATATCAGCGTATAGAAACTGCAGTCCATGTCATACGACAATGAAACAAATATCGCTTTTCCAGAAAGACTTATATATATATATATATATATATATATATATATATATAGCGGCTTTCCTCCATCCCACTATTTCTATTTTAACAATCCTTTATAAATATTGCGTCACTAGAGTTATACAAGATACTGGGACCGTTCGTGAGCTATAGTGGGTAAATATGTAAGCGTGTAAAGAGGAATTGACTGGAAGGAAGTTGTTCCCCCTTATGACCTGACCGTGAAACAAGTTGGTATATATATGAGTGTGTGTATGTATATATATATATATATATATATATATATATATATATATATATATATATATATATATATACATATATATGTAAATATATATATATATATATATCTATATATATATATATCTATATATATATAGCATCATCCTGTGTGCTTGCCAGCACGCATGCGGTAAGGAAGAAATTCTAAGTAAGGGGGCCTGAAGAATACACGATACACGACGAGCGCGATTGCGGCCCACCTGATCGAATCTCGTCGAGAACAGGTTGAGCGAGGTGACGATGGCGCCGTTCGGTCCGAGCTTGTACTGCTTCATCACGTCCTTGTACTTGATGGTGTCGCGAATGTCGACGTTCACCGGATACGGTACCTCGTGACAGGCCGGGTCGAGGTTGATCACGTACGGCCGGCGTTTCTGCGCGTAGAGATGGGCGGTCAGCCGCTGTACCCAGCTCGTCTTGCCGCTCCCGGCCATGCCGAGTACAATCAGCACCGTCGGTAGACGCTTTTCTTTTGTTGTTTTACTCTCCGCGCCCGTGCCGTCATCGTTGCCAGCAACCGCTGCAGCCGACGCACCTGGCACTGTACCACTGTCACTGACAGCAGAAGCGTCAGTGCGCACCTCCTTTTCCTCGTTCGGTTGTCTGGTGTCGACTTCGGCTTCCATCGTGTACGGTTCTGCCGCTGCGCGTCAAGCTGATAGATAGATAGATAGATAGATGTTCGTGGCTCCGGTGGCCGTGACGTTCCGACCGGTTCCGACAACAACAACAACAACTCAGCTATAACGGGTCAGAAATCGAGTCACAATAGTAGTTATAGTAGTTGTAGTAAGAGTTAGGGTTCGTAGTATTAGTAGTAGTAAAACAAACAGGGATTTATTGTCCACAAAAACGTACAAACGGAAATGCAACATTTCCGAACTGCAAAACCAGAGGGGACTTTGTTCGAAACAGAGCACCAAACTCGTGAGAAGGTGAAACCTGTGGAACAAATGTAGTTATCGAAGTCTTATATAAGCAAAATCCTGAAAAATGATTTTCTCATCCTGTAGAGTCATAATTAGCTAAGATGTGATTCCGAACGGAAAAAATCCAACCGTCGTCGCGTGGATTTGAAATCATCTAGTTATTAGTAGTTATCGTAGTAATATTTGTCATGGTATATTGCGCCATATATATATAATAAAAAACTAAATTAAAAAACACAATTGTCATAATGATAGTAAAAACTTTGAGTCGCGATTTAATATAAGTGTAATGTCTCAGACGATAGATCCGCCGCCTGAATAACCATGTCATCGACTACAACTCCTACAACGTACGATTTAAAGCGAGCCGTGAAATGTGGCTCTCCAGTGTGGCGCGGTGGCAGACAACAACAACAACAACAACAACAACAACAACAAAACTTCACGAAAGTCGGCACCTCACCTACGCTTAGAGTTTTACAGGAGATGGCTGAGGTGTGCAGCAGGCGCGGTACCATGCAAACAGGTACCAAACCGCTACCGAAACTTCATCAATTCCAGTGGTCAGCCCAACGTAAGTCGCCGTAACGAAAAGAAGCCGAAATCTTGAAAAGTTCACCTAGTCGCCACTCACAACTACTCGCACGGTTGGTCATAGACATTCGCGCTGGCGCGCATGCATGCTTACAGATGACACTGTATCACGCAGCTGTAACAACAACATTATCCACAGCAACAATAACAAGTCCCTCAGTCTGTCAGCCCGCCCATTCCGAGTTCCTCTGTCCGTCGTTTAGCAACTTCATCCGCCCATTAGTACAGCAGTAACAACAACAACTTCTACTCCTTCTACTACAACAACAACAACAAGAACTACTGAAAAACCATAACTAACCGGCGCCCATCAACAACAAAATCAGCAGCAACAAATGTGGTTGATTAATGGTTGTTCCGTTCTGATTACTCGTTTCTCATTTACGCAGTGAAACCGTAATAAGCGTTGGGTGTATGCACAGATGTCAACTGAGTCTTGTAGAGGATCGGTGTCTACGCTATAGATGCTGTTCTCATATGTATGTGCATGCCTCCGTGACTTATATAGTTTACCTACCACTATGTATTTTAGATACAACAAAAGTCCAGAGAGAAATATCGATAGATTGAGGGCATCAATCTAGATAGATAGGTTTTATTATTTTCATGAGTGGTTTACGTTTGTACAGAGGTTCTCACAGCTCCTCAAAGCCATCAAAGGCTAGTATGGAGTGTACAGTAATCAACGGAACTAAACCATATCTTACGCCTCGTGATATGTGTAACATTTACACAATGCATTACAATGAAAATAAGCCTTTTCTCTAGGTAGGTACATCTCTTGTTGGCAGGGCTTGGTCTTACTTTTCACGCTTACATAGATTCGCAGTTGTTTCGCCCGGCCGCTCACTCGTGCGTCTCTCTAACTTCCTCTATCTTTAGGTAGGCGGAAACCGCCCCACAAATCTGGTTATGAAATTACATAAAGACAATCACGACACGTTAGCGGTGAACAGCATGGCGAATACACGACTGGTGGATGGACATGGGCGTTGTTAATGAAGTATAAACAGGGGATTCTCAGCGAATGCTAACCCGTGTTAGTGCAAACAATACAGGAAAGTTTTGATTGTTTGGATTTGGTTTACGTCAAGTGACTATTTGTTTTGTTCGCTTTATGCGTTCTGGGTCAGGCACTGTGCAGGTTGAGGCAGCCAAGTGATCGTTTGGTTACGTATTGGTACTCAGCCTCTAATATAAAAAAAAAATGTGCACTATTTGAAAAATCAGCCAATACGTTCTGACATGTTAGGTGCTCTTATATTAATACATATACAAGGACTGCTGGAAAAGTCCTAGATATCTACACATGTCCGGCCCTCGATGCATTGAAAATATGCCTCACGGCGATTTTAAGCCTGTGTTATATTGTATATTGCCTGTGAAAAATCATATATACAATAATAAATAATTTTCCTCTATTTTACACAGCACGTTATTTAGGCAGTCCAATAAGTGGCTGTCAAGGAAAGCTTTTATGCTTGCGCCATACGCTTTTAGGTAGCCGCACACGTTTTGAGCGCTTTTCGCACCTTCAGCACTACATATGATTTGTCAAGTAGCTGAGTAAGTTTTAATAAATTGTATGATTATTATAGGTATTATGTGACATCCTGATTACTATGAAAACGTTTTCTTTGCACAGCAGTAGGTTTCTAGATTTTCCATGTCCTTTACGAGGGCAATAACTGTGCTAACAATTTAACAGTTTCCACTGGGAATGGTTTAAGTGTCGCTGCAGTGGCGCGCTGCTTAAAGTCATATTTCCCCGGTTGGAAAAAGCGTTGTTTTATTTGAATGTGGTGGAACTATAAAAAAAACGCGACCCGCCTGTATTCATATTTAGCATTTATTTCAGAGTGAAATTAGCGTGGCTGTACAACATAACATATGAAGAAGAAACACATTCTGTTATTTAGTACAGCGCGGCTCTTACCACCTCATTTACATTGGAATTTGTAGCCTGACTAAGAACGGCAGAACACTGATGCGTAGGCTACATGCACAGTAAGATCTAAGTTATTTAGGTGCGAAACCTTCAATCGCCTGTGATGCTCGCACTAGTCAATTCACAGTCAGCAGAAAAGGTTGGAAACTACTTCTGTATTGAGCAATTAAGATTTATAATATTTTTAGATGATTTTTAATAATTGGCACCGCCCCCGCCCATTGCTACTTACACTAAAAGCTGAAAGAAGCAGCACGCAGTGATCCCAGAGGAAGGAAGTCATCCGCCGACCGCCACGGGGAGCTCATGTTCAGAGCGTTCACACTAGCAAATCGGACTCCCCTAAACCTATACAGCATAAGTACATATACGTACGCTCAGCCCAAGTGGCAAGCTAACACCAGACCACTGGTAGAACTTGGAAAACGAGGAAGCTAAAATATGGCGTTCCAGAGCGCGCAAGAGAATGAACATGTTCAGAGCACAGCGCCTAGCACGGGCTGACAGCTAGAGGCAGTGAGCGGGCACAAACTCGGGGCGTTTCTCAAAAAGCAAAATACCATCACGGATGGCATCAGACGGAGACTGACGGCGACCTCTGGGGTCGACCGCGTTCGGCCGTCGGAGACAAATGGAAAGAAGAAAAGGGTGACAATTGACTGATGGGAGTACGCTAGGAAAGAACAGTACGCAGCCTGTTTCCTAACCATAGGTCCCAACGGAAGAGGGACCTATAGCTCGAAATCACTCCGGATAGTATACCTCCGAGGCTACCACACTCCTCTTCGCGAAATTCCTCCTTCTGGTGGCCGAGGTGGACGCGCGACGCATGCAAGAATAAAGACCTCCAACTATATGGGAAAAGCTGAAGAGATACTCATTCTAAGGGGCAACGGTCCATACCGTAAAGCATGCAAGATGCCCCAGTGCAATACTAAAAACCCGGCTAGTAGGATGCACCGAAGAACACGGCGTCTTGTTTGTATATGAGCAGGCGTTTCGTTTGCATATGAGAGGGTCGGGCACACTCGTCATTTGGGTTTTCATCATCGGCTGAAATAAGGCTCACCGCATAATCTCCACGACGGAGCATGTTATTCCGGGGCTATATAATCAGCGATTAGATAGAATACAAAAAAAAAACTAAAATTTGCGAAACTTCATTAGGTGATTGGCATAAACGGCGAGGCAGAACAACATGTTTTAGTTAACGAGAGCACGGAGTAGCGAAATGGTCTGTTTTTATCGCCTGTTATTCTGCCTATGACCGAGTATGTAAAGCAAAACTGCGAGAGGTTTTTATTTTGTTTTCATCCCTGCTTTCTTGTTCGTATATGACATGCGCTCTTAGTATAGAACTACAACCAGTTGAGGCTACAAAGAGTTACTAGTGGCTGTATCAAAAACACCGTCCCCCTTCAAGATACACGGTACCCGTTACCAGTAGAGTGGATAGTTAAATACCCCAGAATTAAGATTTCGGACCCAAAGAACCATCTTTCTCAACAAAGCTGTTGTAGTTTCATTACTCTAGAAATTTCAAAGGTCCTCTGGAAGGTGGTGGCGTACCCGTGTCTACCTATCCAAATGTTGTTATTATAATGTCGTGGCCTTTGGTTAGCGAACAAAGTCTCAAAAGCAATTTATAAATTAGCATTAGATATATTCAATATCGTGCTTGCAATTTTACTAAAGGCGATCCGGTCTAGCTTGATAACCTGCAGTAATATTATTGTGATGTTTATTATCACCTTGGTTAGGTACATTGTAAAACTTGTGTTAGTATACACATGACTGTCCCGTATTTAAATATACATCGAGGACGATCTCCTTTCCGATGTACTCATGATAAAATAATACGCTATTGGGACCCCTCCATTAGAGCGAGACTCCCTAGCGAAGTCACTTCTGGGCATGACGCTGCGTGGTACCTGGCGCAAAAGTTCCCGCACCTACTGCAAATACAGGTATCACACGGGACGTGAAACCATAATGTTTCGCAGAGAATGTGGTGATACCCATGAACCGCAAAACGTGTTTGATAACCAGGGCAGCTAAAAGAAAAATGCGTTACATTACTAGAGTCAAGTCTACGGACCATAATTGATGGCTGAAAACCGCCCCCAATATTATAGACATACGAAAAGCAATTTCACATATACCATCACTTACGGGCTGCACCGTTGTAGTAGTTCAAAAAACGACTTATTGCAGCCGAAAACTGTCCGATTTTATTGGAGCGCTTTCGGCGAGGGCAGCTCTTCAAACACTTTGTGCTACAAGTGGCTGGCCAAGTTCCGTTCTGGCAACGAAGCCTTTTGGATGAACGCTGTTATGGAAGGCCCAGTACGCTCGAAGACAACAGCTTGCGCAAAACTGTGAATCAGAATCCCCGAGTGACCACGCGTCAATTATCCATTGACTTCGAGATATGTCACAAAACCATCGTCACGCGCCTTCACGCCCATAATTTCGGGTCAAAGTTAAACCAATGGGAACCTCATAATTTGAGCAAACGCAACAAAGTGGAGCAGGAGCAAACGCAACAAAATGCCCTTCCTGGCTTGCCAGACACAATGAGTGTGCTTGAATTGAATTGTTACCTGTGCTGAAAAATGGGCTTCTTACGTCAATGTGAAACGTGGAGGATCCCGCGGAGTCAGGCTCAGGCCAGGCTCCCCAGAAAACGCCAGAGAGACTACCACATACGCGCAAGATTCGGATCTGTGTTTGGTGGGATGGGCATGGCATCGTTCGCCACAAGTTTCTTTCTAGTGGCCAGCTGAAAGACACTGGTGTCTACTGTGATCAGCTCGACTGAGTTTTGCCGCCCTCCAAAGGAAGAGAAGCGAGTAGAAGAGGCGTTATTTTCCACCACGTTGATACCCTCGGACTACTACCTATGCACGGGCCTCTGCAAAACTATATGTGCAGGAATAAAATCTCTTCACCAGTAGCAGTAAAAAACACGCGTGGAGACGTTACTCTGGATGACGAAACCAGAATTGTTTGCCATAGGAATCGATAGTCTGGTTTAAAGTTTGGGGGAAGATTGTGGGTAATGTTGGAGAGAATAATAGAGTAAATAAAAAAAATGGTTAACGCATACACGTTTAGCTTGATTTGTATATTGAAAAAATCCAGTTACATTCTGTGCTACCCAATAGTTACATTGTCGCAGCCTAGCCAGGTGGAATTTTTGCTGAACATTTTCGTAGAACGCCCCTATAAGACGTTTGCTATTCGGTCGACTATCTCTTTGTCGATCATATTGGAAACATTTCTTGGTTGTATCACCTGTGATAACGTTCAACGAGAAACTCAGGTCCATATTGGTCGCCTCAAGAAGTTCTCGAAGTCTGCTTGAGCTTACGATTGTACAAATGTTGAGCTACAGCCTGGGCAGGGTGTGGGACCATCTTTCAGCTGCAAATTTTGCGCAGCTAGAGAGATGTTTCACAATTTATATGAAGCGGGTTCTTTACTTACCGCGGACAGCAAGAAGCGGCTTCGTGTACCTGCTAGCGGGTTGCGGGCCGGCAGTGGAAACAATCAGAGCCAGGTTTAGGTCGCCTATTACAGGACCACTTCAGCAATTTTTGTTAGAGTGGCAGGGAAAAGTGACCGATGCCTCGGCAGAGGTAGCGCAGTCGGATGTGTACCTCGCCAGGGAGCTTTGGATGGAATGGCATGCACTAGTCGGCAGGTGTACACAATGTACATTGTGCATGGCTATCATCACTTGGTATGTTCGACCCAAGGATTTCACCAAGTTAGCGTTGCCATAGCGTATCAATGTTGTTGCCGGTTTTGCTCACAGATGTGCGCTAAATACCACGTAGCGAGCTACCAGACGCATCAGCCGTCTTTGCACTTTTTCGCCCGGTGGGACGGTCGCTGAAGTGTTCAAATTGTATATAATGAACTGTTTTGTAATTATGTAACATCTTGAAATGCAATATATATATATATATATATATATATATATATATATATATATATATATTTTTTTTTTTGTGATTTTATTTGTATCTAATATGTCCATTGTTATATTTGGATCGGTTTCTAAGGAGAATTGTTTTAAATTGGATAGAGAATAAAGGTGGTCAAATTTTACCCAACCAGGTACGGACACCAGCTTTTCTCCAGATTCAGTGTTTGATCTCACTAATCCGGATATATAGTTTTGTACAATGCAAATCTTCGGACGTTATTGTGTCACCTTTAAACCAGTCAAAATGTTTATTTCAAATATAGAAATGCTATTTTTCATCTCAATATCATCACCCCGGGCGACAGATGTCACGTTTTGCAAAAACGACGTCGATACGCGAGCACAAAAAGTCTTATTGGGGGAATCGAGATACTCTCTTGCCTCTACTTGATTCGATACTTCTAATGAATTCGTTCCACATTTTTCTCTTGTTTTTGGTGTTGCTCTCCTCCTCCTTCTCTGTGTGTTTCATTTTTTGGCTTATCTACACTTTGCCTCGGGTATATATATATATATATATATATATATATATATATATATATAGACGAATTCTATATTACACGATCACAGGAGCGAGCACAATAGAGTACATAGTTCTGTGCACCTGTGTTCCTGCTGCGTATGTTAGCTTACCTCTGTTGTAATCGATTGTCGTTGTATCTATCGTTGCGCGTAGTCGCTTGTGTTGTATAGCGCTACATTTATAAAAATATATAATTAATCAAACTTTGAGGCACCATACTATAGCGCGCCACTCCCCGAAGTGCGGTGGTTGTTATTGTAGCGTCAGCAGGAACAATATCAACAACAAGGACTACTCAACAACCAAAGCACCACTGAGGAAAATAACACGATCATATTGACAGTGGTGTCGACGATGCGAATTAGCTGGGCCACTAGTTCCAACAAGAGCACAACAACAACAAACTCAATTTAATACCGACGTTGCGAACACGAATGGACTTTGTACGTGAGGGATGAGACGACCCGGATGCCTGCTTTTAAATGTGTGCACTTAAGATGCCAACACGAGCTAATGAACAAGTGAAGTGCTTATGAACAGTAGTAAAAGTACCAATCCACTCATTGAATTCAATCATCTATGGGCAATTAAGCCGGAAACGGCACACGAAGCCAACAGCTTTGATGATATCTGGATGAGTTTTTCGACACACCGAGGCAGAATTTCGTGGCGACTAATCTCTCTTGGTGAGCTGCGGAGAAAACGCTACATACGTTTATCGTTGGCAAAGTGCAGACTTTGCATTGTATTTTGGACCAGCAGCAACAACAACAACAACACCAACTAGCTCGAGAATAAGGTTGTCATAGCAAAAGAGCAATGTCATCATTTTAGATATATGTCTAGATGAAGAGCTTCCCTACCTACAATTTTTAGTTGTAGGTAGGGAAGCTCTATATTAAATAGAAGCTACAATAAGAAAAAGCGATGATTCCATTTCTTAAGTAAATTCTGTTGTTCCTGTTATTATTACTATTGTGATGGTGACGGTTGTCGTTGTTGTTGTTGTTTTTATTCCTGATGTCCGTGTTTCTGCTTTTTGGTCTCCTTCTTCTTTTTTTTTCTTCGTGAGGCTTTGCTCTGCTTTTATTTGTCGTTGCCCACTGTCACCGCCGCCACTCTGTGCTGAGACGAAATCGAGAAGGAAAGAAAGAGAAAGCTATGGGGGGAGCAAAAAAGCTCTTACGGCTGATCCTTATTTTTATTGCAACCACTGCTTTCATTACTGCTATTATTATTATTGTTATTATTATTGCTGCTGCTTCTGCTGCTGTTATTTTGCCTTTGGCTGATCCGTGCACTGCGTTAGCGCTAAGTGCTGATGCTGCTGCTGCCGCGGTTGTTGTTGTTGTTGTCGTCGTCGTCGTCGCTGTCGTTGTTGTTGTCGCTGTCGTTGTTGTCGCTGTTGTTGTTGCTGCTGCTGCTGTGGCGGCACGGCGACCGCCACCGCTGCCAATAATAAACCCACCTCATATGAAACTCTCTCTCCTCGATGAGGCTTGCCTTTATTATGATCCGCCCGAAGATCGCACACTTATTGTTGTTGTTGTTGGAGGACTGTTCCGCTGCTTCCTCGTCTTCTGAATGTCCACTTCCCCCACTCTATCTCTCGGTTACACTGCCTCCTCTCCCTCTCTCTCTCTTCCAATCTCTTCATTCCTATCTCTCTGCCTGGCTGTACCCCATCTGCCTATATCTTTTCTTTGCTCCGTTACTTACACCGCTCCAACTTACTGCCTACCTACTTTCCTCGCCCGTTCATTTCCTGGACGCCGGCTAAGTTGCGGGGTGCCTGTCCCGCGTGTCTCCTCCCCCCTATCTCTCTCTTCCTCCCTATTTCTCTCTCTACCCCCCCTCTCTCTCAGAGAGAGCTCAACCGGACCAGGACAGTCAGGACGACCACCTTGGTGGGTCCGGCCAGCCCTGCGTCTCGTGTGTCGAGCACCACAGGGAAATCTTTGTGCGTCAAAGCGCAACACTTGCGCCCAAGCCTCCTCGGCGATCGCCGGGGGACCATCACGATGGGCACCAGCGTTCTTTCCGCGCCGGGGAGAAAGAAATCCGATCCACATGAAAACAGGAAGACAGGCAGCGATTGCAGCGATTCCTCGGCGGCAGGACGTCGTCTTCGTCGTCGTCGTGGTCGCTAGACGGACGTCGTCCAGGTCTGCCGCGCCACGCTCTCAAACAAATATACGACACTACTAATAGTCCGAATGCTACGAATGCGAGCAACTCCGAGACTGCTGCCACATGAGACACACTAGCATTAGCCAGCCGCGCTAAAACTAGTAGCGGCAGGTAAGTGCGAAACGTCCGCTGGGCCTATTAAGCTTCCTTCGAAAGGCTTAAGAGCAGGCCGGCCGTCCTGCAGCAGCGATTCCGGCAGCAGGGTTTATCGTTTCCATCATTCTTCTCTATGTCAGTCTTGCTCTAAGGGGTCACGTCTTCGCAAAGCCGAAAATCGTACTTTCCAACATTGGCCAAGGTAACAAATGTATATATATATATATATATTTATATATATATATATATATATATATATAGTGGCGCTAGATTGAAAAGATAGAGGACAAACCTTCTAGCTTCTAGGTACAGATCTGGTCCAGTCTATGTTTCCTAAAACCAAGGCTGGATAAAGGTAATGTTAACCAGATTTTTCTCGGACTAGTTTCAATATTTTAACTGATTTTAACTGTTTTTGTTTTTATTTGGAACGTATTTGCATTCTTGAATTGAGTCATTGCTTTGCATGTCTCGAGTATCAGTGAGAGCTTCTTGGGCAGCTTATCGAGTAAAAACCATTCGCTTCAATATCAGCACCACACATCGCACTATTATACCCGTCACCTCCAGGCTCATCGGGAACTGGTAAGTCGGAACGTGTCAATTAGGTGCATTTGTGCGGCGAACTATACGGCGACCTCCCGCATGGGAGACGGCACTGCACTCGAAGCGGAGAACGACAAAACTTGTCATTACGAGGCCTTTAGAAACGAGCACACTGCCTGGCCGTGTGCTCGTTTTCTATCTATGAGACATCAGACGTGTGGGAACTGGAGGTCATTCCCAATTCTAGCTACCGGTCAGCTTCGGTGGTTTCGAGTTAGTCTTGCTTTACCTGGATTTTCTGGACGTTCTCCTACAAAGGAGTTGTTCAAGCCCTATTCGGACAGGACTCTCGAGTAGCTCAGCAAGAAGTCATTCAGGAGTGGCAGCATACCTTTGGCGACTTAGGCCCCGAAAAGGGAGATAACGGCAAGCAATTGGCATGGGACAAAATTTTCTTGGCGCAGGCCAAGTACCACCTCAAAAGCTTTCTAGTCGCAAGCCTGACGTACTCGGTCCATTTCGCTCCCACATCAATGACAACTTTGGCACCGTACTGTCAAGCCCGAGTTCAAGACCGCGAGCAGCCCTCGCCTAGATCTTAATACTTTCGCCGCTTACCTATATTCTAACGGCACATACATGGTTGATGCAAAGCGTCACCATAAGCTGAGCTTCAAGATGCCAGTACCCATAAAGCAGGAACGCCGTAAATGATGAACTCGTACGAGCCCCTTCAGACAGGGCGGGTTTGCCGTGCGCATCAGCCGACACATCTGTGTCAAGAAGAAAATAAAAGACCAGGCGGCATGATTCTGACCCCTGGGCCATAGGGAATGGTGGCCATAGGCTGGTGGCAGTACCCTTAACTGTTAATCGTTTCCCTGTTCTGCAGCGGCTCGGCTACGAGCCTACCTACGAGTGAAATGATTTCCTTCGTAGCTACGGTAGCAGGCCCGAACCGTCTATCGTACGTCTGGCACATCGACGAATCTCCCCCGCGAAAGCAAAAAACTACCTCACAACGATCATACCGCTCTCAGTGTTGGGTTAGGCCACGCATAAATGTTCCCCGCCCTCTGAGGCAGTTGTCACAATCAGCCGTTCGCGGTAGCAAAATAACAATAACTTCATTCCCCACAAATGGAAAAAGTTCATATGCTTGTCATTTGTATGTTTGTTACGCACTAAGAAAGGAATAGTAGTACGAATGACGCTGTCGATAGAGTTGTGTTTCTTGGGCTAGGATTTCGGTCATGTTCAGATTCGTCAGTTCGGCGCTGACAGCAGCTGGCACAGCTTGTTGATAACACACAAACTCGCCACTATCAGAATCCGCTGATACTAGGATGTAACTCACTAACCAATAGGGCTTTTCGAGAGATCCAACATACATATGTATATATATATATATATATATAGGGTGTGACGGAAAGATTTGAAGAGCGATATACAGAATTGTAGAGCTCGTTAAAGCAAATGTTTTTTTCCAATGGGTCAACTGGTCAACTATTTCCAACATGGTCTCTGAGAAGTCTTGTTTTGGAGTAAGAATGAAATTACTACAATTTGTAACACTGGTGTTTTTGCCCGACATAGGAGCACAACATGTGCTCCATCTATAGAAAGATGTACAAGGCCGGTCAGAAGACGCAACATGGTCGCTTAGAGAGAATTCGCCAAAAATGTTCTTTACGGACTCAAAACGGACATATTCCAATGCGCAATTCATTTTGGTACCAAACATATGTCAATGCGAGTTGTAGTTGCGGAGTAATTACGATTTTTCGGAGGGCATGTCGAGATTGAGTGCATGTAAAATGACTGTGTGGCGACGTTCACTACCGCCGACGTGTCGCGCGACAGCCGCAGCGCGTCATTTTTCATGCACTTAATCTCGACATGTTCGCCGAACAATCGTCATCACTCCACAACCACAGGTCGCAATGTCATAAGTTTCATGACCAAAATGATCGTCATGAAATGCGCACTTGCTGAATATGTTAGTTTTGAACGCTGTGGGTGGTCGTGGGGTTATGATTCTGAAGTATTTGGTGTGAAAGCTAATAAATAGCTTCATTTTTTGCGAATTCTCTTCGCAGCGACCATGCCGCATCTTCTGACTGGCCTTATATGTTCTTCTTCAGAAGAAGTGTGTTACAGTGTTAAAAGTTGTAATAATTTCACTCTCACTCCAAAACAAGACTTCTCAGAGACCATGTTCCATTGGAAAAAAAAAACATTTTTTTTAACGAGCTCTACAATTCAGTATATCGCTCTTCAAATCTTTCCGTCACACCCTATATATATATATATATCTATATATGTCTATATATATATATATATATATATATATATATATATATATATATATATATAAAGATAATGTAAACGGGCTAAAACGAGCGGCCTTGCGGTCGTTGGCCTATCTGTCAAGCCTTGTCCGCTGCTCGGTCCCTCCTCCTTGAGGTTGACACATCTCGAAGGAGACGGCGGCACGTCTCTCCCTGTCGACAACGCTCAGGGTCCTGGCCGCACCCAGTGGCGCTCGGTGGTGTAGGAGTTGTAGTATTAGCAGTGGTGGTGTAGGTGGTGGTGTAGGAGGCGTAGTATTAGCAATCGTATGATTGGTATTGGTAGTAGTTGTAGTCGTCGTCGTCGTCGTCGTCGCCGCCGCCGTAGCCGCAGCAACAGCAGCAGTAGTCGTCGTCGTAGTAGTCGCTGGCCCGCTCGCACTTTTCCGCGAGCACGACCGAAACGAGCGCTTTGCCAGCGCAAACAACGAATGTCGATTGCCGGAAGCTGCAGCAGCAGCCGCAGCAGCCGCCGCTAGCAGGCCGTTTCGGGCCTTTCGAACGATGGGCGGCTCAATGCGGCAATCGCCGAGTTCAGGCCACAACCGGGCCAATAGGTTGGCCCAGGTGCGCAATCTACCGAGCAGCGCACGTTCTACAGCTGCGGCAGCAACGGCTTCTGCTTCTGCTAGGGTTGCCGCCTCGGCCACCGCTTCCACTGCTTCTACTGCAGCTGCTGATTCTTCTGCGACGGCTACGCCCGTTGCGGCCAGCAGTTCCTCCTCCGGTGGTGGTGGCGGCAGAACCACTGCGCCAACTGCAACTGAGCTAAAAACCGATCTCTCCATCATCGACACATCAACGACGCCAGGTACGGAGTCATCTCTGCCGCCAGGTACGGAGTCATCTTTGTCGGTGGTGGCAGTGGCAGCAACACCACCACCACCATTGCCGCCGCCGCCGTTGATGCCAACCTCTTCGTCGTCCTCATTGTTGGTGGCGGGCGCTCGAAAGTTTCGCGTTTTTACGCAATCTTCGCGCTATTGTGAAGGAACAGCAGCAGCAGCAGAAACATCAGCAGCAGCAGCAGCAGCAACAACAGCAACAGCACAAACATCATCAGCAGGAACAACAACGGCAACGACCGCAGAAACATCAGCAGCAGCAGCAGCAACAACGCCAACGGTAACAACGCCGCTCGAAACGCTTGTTACTGGGTCTAATCGTCGCACTTCTCGTGCCGCTACAACTGCGCTTGTTGCCAGGACCACTACCGGACGACAAGAAAACACAACAAACACCGATGCGCACAGGACGACGCCCGCAGGCGGGGGGTTCGGAGGCAGCAACAGCGGCGGTGGCGGCGTTTTCCTGCTGTCGTCTCGGGCCATGGCGCTACCGAGGTCCCGTCGACAGATGCCGTCCAAGCAGGGCGACTACTCAAGGATGCCGGCCAAACAGGCCGTGTTCTGGCTGGGCCGCCAGAACCAATTCCGCAGTAGCGCGACGGGCGTTAGCGCGGCCGGTGCGGCAGCGGCCGGTGTGCTGACGACGACAACGACGAGGTCTCGGGTCGGCCAGCTGCCCCAGCTTCCGTCGTCGTCGTCGTCGGCGGCGGCGCCCTCGCGGTTTCCCGTGCTCGAGAACGCCCACCAGATGGCGTTTCTGCTGGACGTCATCGACGATATCGCGCCGCCGGAGACGCGGCCCACAACAACGGTGGCCGTCCAAAACTCTATTACCGATCCGGTCGACTACGACGAACTAGAGGAACTTGACTAACCAATCGCAAGCAGGCAAACAGGCAGGCTCGTTGACAGGCAGTTGCCAACTACGGGCAAAGATAGACAAGCAGACCCGGGTACGGCACTAGGTTTCAGGACAACGGTGGTTGTTCATGAGCCTAACCTAACTACAACACCCTAAGTACTAAAGCTGCTGCTGCTGCTGCAACTGCTGTAATTGGGTCACTGAAAGATACGCGCTCTGAAGGGCTGCAGCACTGAAGAATGCGTATATCGAAACAAAAAACAAGCGTTAGTTACCTTGTCAATTAGTTACCTGCTTCCCATAGGTCACCGGGTAGGGAACGACGACTCATTTGCAACACTCTAACAGTTGTTCAGTTTTGCTAGCTGTTTGAAGCAGCTCAAACAGCCCATGTATACTTCCTTGAGGTAGCTACATCACCATAACAGGCGGGGGCGGCGGGGGATCAGCGTGACTCTCTCGTCACAGCAGCAGAATCATTGAGCTTGAGTAGTAGTGCACCTCAAGAGGTAGAAGGGAAGGGACGACAGTTAATGTATAAAGTTACCGACGAAGATTGTCGGCGCTTTGCTGTCTTCTTACCCAGATTGCGCTCACTGTTGCTGTTGTTGCTGACAGGCTGTTGATCAGGGACGCTGGCGATGATGAGGTGTCGCTGGGCGCTTGCGAAAGGCTTCGGGCAAAAGCAGATCTTCAAATGAGTGACGATAGGCAGTCATTGGTGACGTCGGAGTCAATTATACGCAACGAGGCAATGTATAAAGTGTGTGTGTGTCTTTAGTTCTGGCCCAGCATACCGTAGATGGCATAGGCAAAACGATATACATGTACGCAAGCGCAACAACAAAATTAGCGTCATTTATAGTAAAGAAGGTCTAAAATCTGTACTTACTACTTCCTTGTTCTTGTTTTTATGCTCTGGCATAACCACATATGCGTGTATATATATATATATATATATATACATATATATGCGCGCACGTAGGCATTAGATGCACAGTGGCATCGGGCTGTTTGAGTATTTTTGTAAAGCCAAACAACCCACACAGCAATTTTCTGTTGCTGTGAAGCTGTAAGGCTACTTACATTATATGTACAACTTCGTTTCGACTAGGTAGGTGCATGGTTGGAGTCGCAACGGGGCAGTGACTGAAAGGTTTCAGCCGGATGTTAAAAGCTTTTATTGTGTCTCAGGATAGTTCTACATGTCTATACAGCCGGCCGGCCTCTGAAAACAGACAACAACACTAACAACAACTGCAACAGACAACAAAATCACATAAATTGTGGTGATGAAACGTCCCTCAGAACGCGCTGCCGCTGTCACGCAGACTAGTCAGCGCTAACTTTGTTTGTCTTTACAATAATAATAATAATAATAATAATAATAATAATAATAATAATAATAATAATAATAATAACTTTTTGCATATTGTCACCGCTATTTTACGAATATGGAAGAAGATGAGACCCATGTTATAAACTTGGCTGGACGGCGCACCCAAATATCAAAGGCGTTTTATCTTATCGCTGTTCGAGTCTGAGATCGGCATTGCCTTTAAGGCCGTTGCAGACAGTATTGAGAGATCCCCTGCACTTTCTGGAGCTGGTGATTGCGAATTATACACATCGGTAGAAGCCTGGAACCGGATAATCGAATACCTTTTACCTGATTTATTTTACATGTTATTAATAGCCTGACATTTAATTTGGTCCAAGCTTATCGGTACTGAAACGGTTCTGAAACTAGCCCGTAGGAATTTGACTTTCCAGGGTCATACCCCGTGTCATACCTTGTCAAAAATGCAATACGTGACGCTGACCAAAATAACTAAAAATTATGTAGCTCAAAAAGGCTTCAGGGCTCTTCAAGTTCTGAAACGGGTTCGTAGGAATTTGACTTTCCAGAGTCATACCCCGTGTCATACCTTGTCAACAATTCAATAAGTGACGCTGACCAAAATAACTAAGAATTATATAACTCAAAAATACTTCAGGGCTCTTCAAGGTGTCGTCGACTCGAGTCTTAGCAGTTGATCAATTGATAAGATACGTCACATAAGTAGATATGGAAATAAGGTGCGTCAGGCGGAGATGAATTTAACATAAAACGATATTAGATTTGCCGCCCGAGCCCTGCTGTCTTGAGACGCACACGGAGTCCGAATTGCGGACTAAACACCTGTCTTCCCCGCCTGGTTGCGAAAAAAAAAAACTTGATTAGATTGTGGTACTTCAGGTCCATGACGTTAGACCTTTTCCATTCACAAGTAGAGCCGGTTTTTATGGCCTGCAACCTCGACATCTACACGACATGCTCGGCTAAACAAATTGAGTACGTCTACTGAACGAACTGAGTGTCTTTGTGTCCACAGTACTCAGTGGTACTCTATCTCAACTTAGTCTGCCGATTTTCTATGGGACAAGCCTAATTGTCCTTAGACAAAAGAATAATTCAATTAGACCCATAGTGTAGCGGACTGGCCTTACGAAGAATGGCTTCCAAGATTGCCATGACCGTGAACAAAAAGACCATTGCGGCAGCAATCTCTCCTTATCAAGTTAGGGTTGCCATAAAAGGAGGAACAGAAGCCACCTTGCATTCTACGTGCGTTTTTAAGACTAAAATAAGCAAATAAAAGGCCCACAAGAGTACTATTACTAAAAAAATCTTTATTATCATTATTTAGAAAATCTTTTTAGGCACAGATCTAATATATATTTAACTCTAGCACAAACTGGTTGCCCCCCATTTGTTATATAAAATGCTAAAATCGTGACATGTCAAGTTCAAAGTGTGATGATTTTACTTCACAATGTTTACTCGACTGCGTGTTTTGTATAGGCACTGCCAGTAGATGTTTCATACAACGACTTGGTCTAAAAGTAGAAGGAATCCACATACAATTATAGTGTACAGCTATAGCGAATGTCTTCCTGTAATGTACAATTGTGTTCGAATTGCCGCCCATCTTAGATGTCTGCTTGTCGATACGAAAATCGCATTTTGCCTTTTTAGCTTCCGTAGCAGCAAGTAAGCAAAATGGCACAGTCTTGATGGAGATGGTCTCCCACTCAAAGAAGGTCCCGAGGGAGAGTCGCTGTTCAGTTGTTACTGGTATCGTTAAGTTACGTTACGGGTCCTCCGCACTTCGCTTTTCTGTTTGCCATGCCAGGAGATGGGGATGCCAGCATGACGAGGATGTGGGGTCTCGACTCGGTCTGCCATAGCCCGGCCTGGCTGAACATGACAACAGTTGCTGATGAAATCTCTCTCTGAACACGACATAAACGCTTGAGCGGACCATATCACCTTATTTCCGCGAAAAACGCAGCATTTGTTTTCTGGCGCGTAGGTTCCTTGTGTTGTTTTCTTTTTGCATACTCTGCTCGAGTCACAACTCAACTTGGCTTCATCAAGCTTGCAACTGTTTCTAATATGTAAATGTGTTAAATATAACATAAATATGTATTTAGCCTATTAGCGATATGTGATACTTACTGACCGCCTCTTCAATGACCGGCTGAGGTTTTCTACCGTTTGCCTACGTTTTTTTAAATACAATATCAGTGTCTACCCACTGTTGACTGGCTGCCTCAGAAGTCTAAATCTAATTTGAATTTATGCAAATTTGGTATTAACAGTACATTAACACTATTTTCAAAATGCATAATACATCTTAACAGGTTATTTCCATGCTAAATTACATTCCCTGTATTTTTTAAGGGGTGGAAAATGCATTTACGCACACCCGCCGATTTAATGGCGGGTAGTGTTGGGCTAGACGCTCGGAGAGGGAATACGTAACTTACTCTAATCCGAGCGCACTACCCACTAAAAACCACCCCCCCGAAACCCCCTCCCGGTTCGGAATACATTCCCTGTATAGCTTTATGACATTAAGGTAAGCCCGTAGGAGTTTTTATACTTCGTATTTTTCTGCTAAACTCGGTTGGTGGCATAACCCAGACACCGTGGCTGACCCCCTGGAGAGGCACCGTGGCTGAGCGGCAGGTGGGCTAGAGTTCTGATTAGAACGCCATCCGAGACAAGGGCATGTGGGCCAATTCTAAACGACAGGGCTTTCGTTTCGGTTTCCCGCCACGTTGTGATGCTCAAAGTTCAAAATGCTGTTTTTTTTTTTGGAGGTTTCGGGAATGCATTATGCACATGCGCCACTAGCAGCCTGCGTGACTAGTGTGAGACTCGCAAACCCACTAAACCCGGATTCCTCCCCACCCCCCCCAGGCTAATCAAAATGCTGTTAAAGCTCGTTTAAGTAAGATGGATTGAATTATCAGACTCACACCGAGTGAGGGACTCGACTCCGAGTGTTTTGGTCCATACCCACAAAAATGTTCCCTACCTATGGAGCTGCTGTGAGTAATGCTACGACAAGCAGAAGAGACTAAGTGTGGTGGAGACTAGCAAAGCAATGGGCCATAGTTTCCCGGCCGACTCACGCTTGCTAAACGGTTTCTGCCATTGACAGGTATGTATGCCATGCAGTGTCGACGATGTCCTGGCCAGCGCTCGTGGCGCGCAAGAAGTTTTGCTGAATCATTTTAACACTACTGTCTAGGCTTTTTGCGCCTGCTAGGAAACAGTCAGCGCCAACAAGTCGCTGGAGAGCCAATAGCTGCCTGTATGACAGTATACCATATCAATGCCTGAGGGGCGATCGTGTCCTCATATCGCAGCACGCTATTGGCACGCTAAACAACAAGATGTGGTGGTCGACATTGGCCAAGCTCGAGACGCCTTCAAGACCCTGCCCGCCCAGCTACAATAGGTAAAGCGCAAGCGTAATGGCTTCTGGAGATTTCAATTCGTAGGTTAAGAGGCCAGTTTCTAATCAGATTCAAGGATTCAAGATTTGGCCTACCCTATATCCGCGTAGGAGGTTGTGAATGTAGAAAGAGGCTTTAGGTCGATTTTTCCAGAATAATTGCCGTCTCATCCCCAGTCTTGTCGGGCGAACCACTTTCGTGACGCCCTTGAAAGCCCTGGATTATCTGAAAAAATACGTTTGGAACCCCTAAACACTATTGGAGGCTGAGCAAGATGTTTTCCTCGGACCGTCGAGCAAAAAAAAGAACATTTTCGCTGAGAAAAAGCCAGGCCTCTTCTATGTTGCCTTCCGGTGACTTCTACGTCATCGAAAGGCAATCATTCGACGATGTACTATAGCTGGAAATGCTAGACTTAAAAAAGCCAGTTGGGAGTCGGGTAGTGTGACCAAAGACGCCAAACCTAATGAACGTTTTGCCGGAACAAAAATGCGACTGGTAGCATTACGCCTGATGGCTCTTTACGTGCAGTGTGTGAGGTATTGAGCTTTAAGAATCCCACACAACTCAAGGTGTTGTTGAATGAACGCTCGTGCAGCGTAGATAACTTATCGCGGGCGTGAACTTATTGGTCAGTGGAAGCTCAACATCTTCTCGGTGAGATGTTTCTTCTGAAGCCAAACAACCCTTGGCTTAGATATATTATCTGCCCTCGGCCAAACACTAGTTACCTACTGCAAGGCGTTGCGATCGCATTGCTTTGGGTGAAAATAAAGCGAGTCTCTTCTTCAACGGTAAAATTAAAATAGATCGCTCAAAAAGGAGACACCATTGCCATCTTGGGCACATTAGGCAGTTAGAAGGGGCTCACCCTAAACCATTTGAGTTTTTTAAAATACATTTTAAGGCCGCTAAGGAGAGGAACGTAGTAGTGCGTATTAAGTCCAAAATACATCAAATGGTATTTTAATCTTTTACTATACCAATGTACTCTGTTTGTATGTTTATACGCAAAATTCTAGTGTTTGAATTGCCACTCCATAGAGAGCGATCTGCAATTCGCAGCTTAGTTTTCTCAGTAGAGGCGGGTTGAATATGCGCAGAAAGCAACACTTTGCTTAGATGGATTACTTGTCGACCATTGAAGATATTTTGCGGCATATCTTCATCAAATATTGATTTAAAACAATTTGACGATAAGCGCAGTTACTGACATGTTCCTAGCGTCCTGCCCACAGGCAGAGTGACCTAGATGCGATGCAACGTGAAATGAGACCGTATCAATTTTGACGCAAATATATCGGAGTAATGTGGGCTGGTTACGCTAGAAGAAAAGGCAGATAAGTCGTCACATGACACTATTCCAGTGAAGGGGTATATATATATATATATATATATATATATATTATTTTGTAACCATTTTTATTTACCGAGAACTTAAGCATTGCAAAATGTAGTTCCGTTGAATAAACCACGTTGGAAACTAGCTGGGAACTAGCTCGTAGGCGGAATCTAGAGTACTGGAAACGTTACAAATAGTACCAGAGATAACCTGTGCGAGCAGGTACATACAATCTATCGACTGATGAATACAAACACACCATCTCGACCTTTAAATCATCACCATTGTCCCCTTCACTACGGCTACTGTCCGGCTACTGCTATAGTACTGCGACACCCCATAGAGCTCCTTTACTTACTGTACGTATAGTGCTTGCTTTTCACAGTTGTGTTCGTGTCGAGCCGGGCGAGACGTGCGTGCCAAGGGAGCAATTCTGTTTCGCTTTGGCTTTGGCTGACGTAACGGAGTGTAGGCGGTTACGTGCAGCTCGATGGGGTGCGGAAGGAAACCCCCGCCAGCGGCCGCGGGCCGTTTCGGGACAGCTGTGTCGTTGACTCGATGACGTAACCGAAACAATCGGCTGCCAATTGTGAACGCGTACGCCGCAATTCCTTCGGTATGAAGCGTCGCGCACGTAAGATGTGTATGTTGAGCGTGTCATCTTGCACCGGCACGATGAAGACAGTTATGCATTCCCGTTGGCACGTGCATCTTCACACGAATATCGCGACATCGTAACCGCCGATACACCATCTCGCCACCTCGACTACCACATGCCGTGGTGGTCATCGACAATCTAAATGGCCCTCGTTTCTTTCGCTCTTCCCGCAAACGAATCCCTCCCTCCCTCCACTCTCCTCTTCCCACCTGCCCGAGCGCCTGAAATGATGTATGCTGCTCTTACGTCGCTTGCGCAGTTGGCAAGTTCAATGCAACAAACGATTCAATACTAGCCCAGCCGAGGAGTGGTCAGACCCGGCCACCAAACGCTCGTCGTTCTGCGCGCGCTTGTGTGTATGTCCATACTATTTTACACATACGTATACACTCGCCGAGCACACTCTGCGTAGTACCAGCAGCTCACATATGCAGAACCCTCGTATGCCCTTTGTTGGGGGGGTGGTGGACGGGGGTGTAAGTGAGGTAGAGCCTTTATGCGAGGATAGCCGTAGCGAATAGCCCTAGGGTGGATTGCGACCCGATGCACTTTTACCGCTGCCCCACGTTCGAACGGCGGCCGACGAACCGACGGCAATACGGGAGTGCAGCACATCTGCCCGTCTTCATCTGCTTCTGGAGGTCCAGCAAAATGACCCCTCTGTTCGGTCTCATACGCCGAAATGCGCCTCTTGCCCCCAGCCTCCCCCTCGCCGCGCTGTTTCGCGTTTATTCTCTTTATTCTTCTTCTTCTTTTCTCACTACACCTCTCGCTCTTGCGTCCTCTCTTCTCTCCTGCTGATCCTCGCCCTGCCGTCTCCGAAGACAGTCCTGAAAACTTTTCGCTATGATAGGTTTCGTGCCAGCGTGCCGTGCCGAGTATGGCGGCCACTTTCTTCGACAAAGCGCCGTCTTTGTTTCGAGAGCCCACTCGATGACCGCTTGAAAAACCTCTAACGCCTTCCCAGAACTGTCGGCGGTGGCATAGTTCATTCTGAAATGCCAGGTAGGACTACAACGGCTGCTACACTTGATCTTCGGCTAGGAATTTCATTCCAGACTGAACTATGTGCCGTCCCGCGTGGCCTTGTAACGATCTTAAACACTAGTTTAGCCCGGGCCATGCATTCTTGCAGTACAGACAAATATGCTTTGTACAATCATCTGTTCACGGTGGTTCGATAAGAGCTATCTATATATATATATATATATATATATATATAGAGAGAGAGAGAGAGAGAGAGCGCGAAAGAGAGAATATGGTATTTCTAATGAAATACATTATTAGTGAGACATTTTAGTTTTTCCAAGCAGCATGTCGGGCAATTCTTTGTACCATTTTTGTTTCACATAAATCAAGCTCAATTACAATAATGCATGCTTCAATGTTGATTGACGCGATGTCCGATGATGTTCTTGTGATTAATAACGTATATTTTCTGTTTTAAAAACCACGACGTAATATTCATTCATTCATTTATTTCCACACCATGTTGGGTAAAACAAAACCTAATCTATACCTACACACAAACAAACACGTTGGCAACAAATAAGCCGTAACACACATATTTACAGCGGTAAGTTACCACAAGCATTCGCCAATCGTGATAACGAGATGAAATATATACAGTGAGTGGCGTGATACTTTGAACATGGATTGCTACAATTTTTACAAACACAAGATTCATTCGGCTCATGGAATCCCACTGTGCGACACTACATCTTTTCATGAATCTGATGTTATTGCCCCAACTGTGTAAAATTCTGGATCAATGTCTGCCATTTTAACTTCGTACTCACTGATGAAACGATCGCATCCCGGTGTCGCAGAAAGATCCAGTCGCTTCTTCAGGCTCTCTACGAACAGCGGGGTATCTGCCAGCAAGTACACGAGTCTATTCCGAGCTGAGCTGTGCACCCCAAGCACTCGCTTCAGAGACGCCGCTTTAACTCCATCAAGGGTAGTCAGGTTAGCCGGCGTTAGCTTCGTCCAGATGACCTCTATGCCGTACGAAGCAATTGGTGCGATCTTCAAGTCGAAGAGCGCAATAGCGGTGCGCACGGACATCACTTGTAGTTTTTGATCAAGGAACAGGCAATCAAAGCTTTCCTAACGCGTTCGGAGATATGTCTGGTATACGACCTGCCTGTAGAGGAGATTGTTAGCCCGAGGTACGTAAAGTGATTAACATACGACGTAATATAGCAAGAGTTCTGGTGACCATTGAATGTCTCCGTTACGCGAGATTAGCCGTTCGGGACACTTGGGAAATTGTCGCTCAACAGCTCAATTGACCCGCCGGCTGTGTGGCTTGTGGCACCATCTTGTTCGAACCAGAGTTCACTTGCTTAGATTTTGTCCAAATTTGCCTAAAGACAACTAAGGATCATGCTGCTATAACGCTCGCAGTTTACCGTGAAGTGAAAAACAGAGCCCAATGATTCCTTTGAACCAAGGGCTGCACGAGACTGTTTTTCTGTAAATTACCTAATGGTTCTCGTTTGCCCAGATGCGACAGTTTTGTTTATTCACGCTTCCATTCAGAAGGAAATGTGCTTTGTCAAAAAACACTTTTATCCACAAAATCGACATCACGCTGTATCAGCTCTGAAGCCCGATTGGCGAAATGTACCTGCTCCTTGTGGTCTGCAAGCTTAGGCTCTTGCGTCCGCTAAAATGTATATGGATTAATTGCTAGATTTGACCACAAAATACACTAGGTTGAGGCGCACAAACGACCCGTTATTGGGTACGTCGACGAACCGATGTTTCCGGACACAGTTCCACACTGTCGATTACAGTGTGCCAACGTAATACAGTGCACTGTGATATTTGTTGTTCCTTTTCGTTTGCACATTTTCAAGCCGACGTTTTCATGTGATTCGGTCATGTTTTGCACACAAATTTATATTAAGCTATCTCGATATGTTGTTCTTAGATATGGTCGCCATACACAATGTGAATTTTAGCATTATATATATATATATATATGTATATATATATATAGAGAGAGAGAGAGAGAAGGAAAGTTTGACTAAAAGCGCATTTTGTATGTAAATAGAAATTGCGGCGGGATGCCGTATAAAGTCTGCGCTGTATCATCACGCCGCCATGTTGATACTGGGAAGCCGTTGGAGCAACAACCTAGTAGAAACGACCCTGTTCGGGCTGCGGACTGCAGGGATAGTTACCGCATGCCATGCACCCCACTATGTGCATCATGGCTACATTTACTGCACACTGTCGTTCAGCGTCGTCTTTTCTGTCGCTGTTGTTGTTGCTACTGTGCGCATTCGCGCGGTTTTACCCTTCGTTTGAGGAGGAGGGGCCACGCGCTATGATTTACGCAGAAATTCAAATTTCAAAAATTACAGCAGCAAAAACACACATATGTATATATACATATATATGTGTGTAGGCTAATTCTGCCAAAAACACCGGGGCCTCAAATGAAGACGACTGAGCGAGTAGAATGACACACACAAATCCGACACCCACCGATACGGTGAAGGTCGATGCGGCAAGGGCAATTCTACCTTCATCCGCTGAATAAAAGACGGTGCTTAGCGCGTTCAGTGAGTGGCCCGTCATAGTAACACTTGTGTGGCGCCGAAGTAAAACAACAAACACCCGTTGACTTATTGACTGTCTTGCAACGCAAATGCAGCAATCTTGGCTGATCAAACATCATCAGTGACTAGTCGAGTCTCGGCAGATTGATCGTTATACGTCCTCCACAACGACAGTAGTAGCGGCACCAGCAGAAGCAACAACAACAGCAAAAAAACACCACGAGATGTTCCGCGTACGTACTATGCTTGGTCTGACACCTCTTTAATTTCCTTAGCGTGAACAGACGGATGGCATGGGCAATTAATTACGACACGATACGATTTGATGAAGACAACACTATTGTAGCACACGTACCCAGGTTTAGGTCAGCGGCCACCGACTTCGAAGTCGGTTGACCTGTGGCGAATTGTCTGAGTGTGCTATGTTCGTTGGAGCGCTTGTTTTCGATGATGGCTCTTTGCCTACAGCACAATATATATATATATATATATATATATATATATATATATATATATATATATATATATATATATGTGAATAATTTTGGAATTTCGTGAGAGTTTAAGAACACCTAGCAGTAGCCGTCATCGTTGTGCAATGGTGTGTGGAAAATTCAGGAGACGGCTGATATTAAACGAAACCTTTACTTCTCGTTTCTATTCATGTTTTGCTTGTGCCCGATAATTGTTCAGAACATTGTATCGATGATAAAATAATGTTGATACTATGAAGACGAATAATTATTTATGCTATTCGCTTTAATAACTGCCAACTCCACAAAAAACATTCCTAATTTTTCTTCCCTCTGATTCGCTCCTGCTTGATCTCCCCCAGCTTCCCCCAACTCTCTGTTTATATATATATATATATATGTGTCTTTGCACATTCAAAAACACTGTATCTTTACGTAACTTTGTGCGTGACTTGACGGGAACCCGTTGAGCACATTACCTTAAGTAAGATAAGTGGTTGATTGATTGATTGACTATTGCTGTTTTAGTTCATCGCGGCGTTGCGTTTGCTGCTGCTGCAGTTGCTGTTGTTGGTGGTGGTCCTTTTGGCCATAATATCTCGAGTGCCGCTCGCAGCGGCTCGAGCAGAATTCCCCAACGAGCGGTACGAGTTTGTGGGTCCTTTTGACGACTACGAGAACCATCTTAGCAGCGCGATGGGCAGCCGCCGGCAGCTGCTGCAGCAGCAGCAGAGAGACAACGGTGGAGAACGATTTGTGCTGACGCTCTCGGACCGGCCGCGAGTTCGAGTTCACGTCGGACCGACAAAAACGCTTCGCCCACCGACCGTGCGGTTCGCAATGATCAAGAAGCCCGTCGTGCGCTACGAGATCAAGGCGGTTCCCGTTATGACCGAAGGTCCCGTCAAGGTAAGCAGCTTTTCACTTGCGGCGGCGGCAGCAACAGCAATAGTTACAACGACTAATACTTCAAGTTTTGAAATTGCTAAACAACAACAACAAAAACTACAAGTAGTATTTGTAGAACTATTGAGAAATAAACTTTTCGGGCTGACCCTCCCAAGATTTAACGTCCGTGTGACTGCTTTTCGCCTCATTGCTTCATAGACGGACCCCCATAAATACAAATGTGGGGCAACGGTGGGGCTCGAACCCGCGCACCTTTGTGTCTCGCCCGGTTGCGAGGCGCAGGCGAATGCACTAGTACTATTACTACTTACTACTAATATTACTACTACAGAAGGCAGTCAGAACAAAGGCTGCGTATGACTGTTCGTTATGGCGTGTATGATAATGTTGGTACTTGAATTTGTTCATAGTACCAACGGCGTACAGCTTAGATCATTTTGGCACTGAGTTCATACAACACGTAGACGTGATTATTGTATCACTTTTTGGTATTATGAATTCTATTACATTACACGTGTGCCTTAAGTCTCGAAAACGGCATTCGTTTCCGGTAAGCTTGAACATACTCATAGAATATGCTGTATATGCATCTCCAGAAAATATCACCAACTCATCGCGCAGATAGCTGGCGCTGACCGATATGTTTCATGCCGACGTTTGGTGGAAATGGGGCCGCAAAATGTGCAGCGACACTCATTGCAAGGGCTATAAAGCCTAGTTCGATGGCATTGTTTGTGGCGGCCTCCCATGGACGGAGGAGCGTGACGCTACTCGAAGAGCGGTTCCATCGTTGCGTTGTCTAACATTGCCCGTATTTTGTCAAACGTTGTTCTGGCGTTTCCCTCAACTTCTGTTTAAAGTCCCCCGACACAACAAATGGTGGTGGCTAATAGGATATTTTGCATTGACAGATATATTTTGGCCTACGCTTAGTGCGCCTACCTACTCGGTCGGGGTCAGTTACCAGGCTGAAAAAGTGCAATCTAACGTATTCATACGAGGTTAGGGAGCTACATGCTTGCTACGATGCTCAGCCGAGTACAGAACGATCTACGGTGGCAGCGCAATACGGTGTATAATATATTTGCATATATGTGAAGCTAGAAGCAAAGACACTTGATTTTCTTTGACGAGTCTAAAGGATCACTTGCCGTTTTTCACTTCAAAGAAAGCCACTGAAGCCATTCACGATAGGTCGCCCTCGATTAGGTGACTTGTGTTCTTGTGTTCATTTCCATATGTTCAGACCCCAACGATATGCATACAGTAAGGACGCTAATATCGAGAAGTCTGTGTAGAGGACAGAGCAGAGTTCTCGTTGTAGTCGTAGAATATCTGGACAAAGCCTTTTTGGATAGAGCGTACCCGATGTAGATTTACTTTCATCAGTCCAATATGCATACATACACCCTATTTGGGCATGCAACGAGTTATTCCTTGACAACCTGTAGCGTAGCCCATATAAACTAAACAAAAAGACAACAGTGATGAAGTTTGATTTAAAAGCGTCTTATTTTAGGTGCATTTGCCACAAACAGTATTGACACATAGGCATCACTGGCCAAAAACTCTTTGGTCCCGTTGCGAATCTAAATGTTGTCATTGCGGAGAATATCTCATCGATCATGCTTTGCCTTAATGTGCCGTAAGGTCGATAACACCAAACACACAAAATACAACATTTAAGGCATGCTACGATGCTATAAAGAGCCGAGTGCTTTCAGTCACACGTTGAAACGCTGTTCAAGGGTATGGAGAGGCCACAGGCAGCCGGCAGTTTTAACGAGAAGAAAACCGCTTCTAGTCGGTTTTAACTATGGATTTTATGGCGGCGGTATGGTGGAATTTTGGATTTCGACTTGCCAATATTTGTTGTGCCATGTGTTGATTACGTAACGTATCAGCAACACCTCACACTAGAATCAAGCACTAGAAGCTGGGACTTACAGAGGAGCCCATGTATCCCTGCATCTCGACCCTAAGCGCATATAGCTTCGCTCATAATCCAACGTGACGTTACTATCACAATCAGTTCTGCTACTTTTTTTTGGTGAGGGGGAAAAATGCTGCGGGTAGTGTGGGACTCGATGCCGATGTTGTTGGCATCCCCACTAAAAACCTCTCACTTAATAAATGGCCTCAGGAAGAGGCGAGGAGCTGGAACATTCTTTAATACTACTTTAACTTTAGTTCTGCTACTACTACTACTAATACTACTGTGCGTCACTATTGCTACTAATCATTATCTGTTCTCTCGGCAGGCTCACGTTGTAACGACAATGCAAGTAGAGCCCGTGCGCTTCGCCGTTGATCCCGTTCCATTGGTAGTTCGCGGCCGAACCATTCGTCTCGGAGCGCCTTTTCTACGTGAGTTTCGTTTACCTGTTCCACTTGAGCGTGGAATCCGAGAGTGAGAAATAGAGATTAAGAGTAATTAATTGATTGATTAATTAGTTAAGTTAATTCATACAGTAGACGTGTCCTCAGCGGTAGTTAGCTTTAACGGATTGCCACGCTGGCTGATTATTTCAAACAGAGCCACTCGAAGGCTTTCGTTACATCGATTTATGATGTCATTACACAAATATCCACATTCACTTTAAACTTGTATCATATCAAAATATGATGATATAAGTAGAACATGGTGAGTAAGCTTAATACTAGCATTCATGATTGATTGTAGGCACTACAAACCGGTATTCTTGATGAGATAATTGAAACAGGCAGTAGTAAATGCGAGCGGAAGACATCTCTAAGATAGAGGTTCAAGCCTTCACAGGTTTTTTTGTAGGATTACTTGGATATATATATATATATATATATATATATATATATATAGATTGTTAAACTTATATTTATTGCAATCTTCGTTTATTGCAGAACCACCACCGGCTCGGAGAAGAGTTACGTCAATGGCACAATTGAGCAAATCGTCGGCTCTTGTCAAGCAAAACGCACAAGCGACACCTGCCGGCATGTCAGATCACGGCCCACCCTGTATGCAAAGAAGACATTAGCACTCGCTAATATTAAAAAAAGTCATACAGAATGAATGAGCAAATGTTCAATGTTAAACATACGTCTACGCTTCGCGAGACGAATATTATTCCAAAGTTTGTAGCGAAAAACATTTTCTGAGCCAGATGCTCCTACAGAGAGTAACCCGCCAACATGGAAGTTTGATGTCAACGGACTGAAGGATTTTTCCTTGTGTAAAAAAGCCGTATTAAAATAATAAATTAATTCTTGTATACAAACATACTTGAAGGGACACTTCTTGGCTAGATATATTGTACGCAAATAATGATTTGCGGAAAACCATGGCAATAAAGCCACGCTCTATTTCTGTGAATGCGGTATGGGTTGACGAATGTTGACGTTTCATGAAACGTTTACTTCCAATTTAACTTGGTTGTAGCGCATCAAATGAAGTACGACCTTTTTGATCATGAAGTCCATTATGTCGAGTCAGGAACGTGTATATATATATTTATATATACGACAACGTAAACACTCACAACAGCAGCAATAACAACATTAGCAACATTTTTACAAATAATTACGTTGACAACAGAGCAGCAGTAACAGTACCAGCCGCCACAAGGACGACAACGATATTATAACTAACTACGTTACCAACGACAAAAGCAACAATAACAGCAGTAACAACAATAGCAACACTATTACGAACAACAACGTAAACAACATCAACAACAACAGTAGCGGCTGCAACAATGATAACAACAACAACAGTAGCGGCTGCAACAACGCTAACAACAACAGTGGCAATATCAACGACAGCACCAATAATAACAACAACAACAACAACACCAACAATATCAACGCAACACCAACAATAGCAACAACAACAACCACAGTTTTTGCTTGGACGTCTGTAGATAGATGGCTTAACTGACAGACGACCAGCTCGCCATAGAGTCAGTGTGTCACCTAGAGTTTGGTCAGAGCAGCCCTGTATTTAGGTGTGTATAGCCGGTGTATGACCGGCCACAACAACAACAACAGCAAGAGGAGCCGACTTGTATTAGCCGCTGCTGTCCACTGCGTCACTCTCCAGGTGTTGGTGTCTGTTAAGATCTTGTTTTTTGGTATCGTACTGAAGCAGTAGTAGTAGTTGAAGTAGTAGTAGTATTATATATATATATATATATATATATGGGTTGAAGTAGTATTAAAGAATGGTTCCAGCTCTTCGCCTCTTCCTGAGGCCATTTAGGTGAGAGGTTTTTAGTGGGTATTATGCCAACAACATCGGCATCGAGTCCCACACTACCCGCTTTGGGTGTCTGTAAAAGCATTTTTTCCTCTCACAAAAAAAACAGTATTATATATTGTAGTAGTAGTAGTGTCGTCGTAGTAATAACAACCGCAGCAGCAGCAGCAGAAACATCATGGCGAGACAGGGTTTAGGTTAAACTCCAGAGGAGGGAGGGAGGCAGGCAGGGGTGGGGTGGCTGTTCGGCTATGGAGCTATGCGGTGCCGATAGGGCCACCAAAGTTGGATGGGTCAAATTGGCCGAAATTCTAGCTACACAGACAGATGGAAATACGGACGGACGGACATACAGACAGGTGGAAATTCATACAGAGAGATAGATGGAGAAATAGAGAATACATAGAGACAGAAGCTATATAGATAGATGGAGAGAGAGAGAGAGACCGAGAGAGAGGGGTGGTAGGAAAAGCCGTGCGCGTGAGGTATAGTCTAGTGAGGCACATCGAGAGGCCGGGTGAGAAACACGATGAGGCACAAAAGCAAATATACTTCGCTGCTGTTGCTGTCTAACACGACGGCGACGACGATGGCCAGGACCAGGACTACCCCCTTGGGACGGGGGCCTGTTTGGATCTATTTCGTTGTTGTCGTTCTCCTTTTCCTTGGCTCGCCTTCTGCTGCTGCAGTTGCTGTTCCTGCAATTGACTACCATTGGCTGTGTCCTGGTCGTGTCGGATGTGGCCCGGTGTTTCCCGCGGCCGCCGCCTGACGCCATTACCCGCGCGGTTGTCCTGAGCTTGTCCCGACTCTGGCCGTGGCCACCAGCGATGGCGTTGTTTGACGTTGTCGCGCCCCTTTGGATTCGGCGGACTGCCGACTCCCCTCCCCCCCCCCCGATCCTGACCAACCATCTACTTTAAAGATAGATCCTGCTACTACAACAACGTCTGCCATGACTGCCCATTACGGTTGCTGCTGCCGCTGCTGTTTCCTCTTCTTTTCTGCTTCTCTTCCTACTGAGGCGGTAAGTACGGCCGTTACGCCTAGGCAGTTTCCGCTGGTACTTCTACTACCGTTACTGTTTCGATTGCTATTCTGATCGAAGTTGACGTTTGACGTTCAAAGAAACAAACTCAGTAATACGGGTAGGGCGGGCGAGAAAGGGGGATGGGCAGCAAGAAGGAGGTCGGCTTTCTCCGGTAAAGAAGGGCTCTGCTGTTTTCAGCCTCAGAGTACCACCATCCTTGTTTCCCTCTCAATCTCTTACTCTCTCCATATATATATATATATATATATATATATATATATATACATATATATATATATATATATATATATATATATATATATATATATATATATATAGAAGCGTTTCTATTCGCGTAATAAAAGGCGAGTAAAGACTGATCGCAGGAGGAGCCTGCGCGCTGTCGCTCTGTTGTGAATATCCCTGGCTACGCGCCAGTCGTACATATTGTTGATGTATCCTGTCCTTGCAGCACATCTTGGCACATACAAAAAATAGCGATACATGAGGTTTGCACCCACATGTTGAGCTAGAGCCCGCTTGTCATTACTCCTGAGCGTATCTATTAAGGGCGGTAAAACAATATTGTTCGATTTGACGTCGCGTCTTCTGCCGACTCTCTTGAAGAATCTCTTTTGCACACCTTCAATCATACCTATGTATCCACACAAATGTGGATGCCATATGGGTGAACACTATAAAAGTTTGGACAGCACAATAGAGCCGTACGAACGAAGACCTTTTTAACAATGAAATAAAGAAACAACAGATTCACAAGCACAGATGCTGCGCTGGCTAGTTCTTTGATAGGCACTGAGAAGACAAGGCCCGTAGAGATTGAACTCCAAGATCTCGCGTCACATTAGTAGTTGGCAGTGTTGACTCACCGAGTAAGTGATTTAGCTCGGAGGAGCTGTGTTTTAAAACAAGGCTGCATATTGTTGTCAATGCACCACCGGCTGCCACCGTCCACACCTGATGGATATATATATATATATACATACATACAAACATATATATTCATTCTTGCTTTAGTAGACAAATATCGCTTTTGACATGTGTATTTACCTTGCATCTTACTAGGTAACATTACTGCAGCGTTGTAAAGAGTAAACTTTTTGCACTTTTCAGCATTGGCAACGCTAAATATGGTAAAGGCAACAAAGTTGCCCACGTAGCGTACATACTCGTAAACACTCCACTTCAAGGGACTTCGCTCGCATATCTCTATGTAAAACAGGTGAACAGCATATTCCGCAATTAAATGCCGGTTCGTCTAGTCAAAGCCCTTCCAGGTGCTTGTTATCGTTTTTCGAGTTTTGCAAGATTAGGTTTTTGGTTACAGGGAAATGTGAATAACTAACTACACTAGGGCTTGTGAGGAGTGCTACCAGTCAAGCTTATCCTCGAGGTAGCCCCTCATTGTGCCCATAATTGCTGCCGCATTGCCGCGCTGAACCGCCAGAGATAGCCCCTAAAGTAGAAAGTCAAAAGCTCTTTTGACCCCTGTCGCCAGTTCGATTTGTTTGCCAATCTTCTGTAGAAACGACCATGCCTCCGGGCCAGGCCCCCCGAATGTCTCAAACACAAGCGGCACGAAAATTAACTCGTTGGCAAACTGGGCATATTTGCTGGTCTTTAGAGGTTTAGCCTTGCGTGCCGCGGAGCCAGCGGCAGATGCGCTGTCGGTGATCGTCGCATCCCAAATAAGCGCCTTCCCTCTTTTAAAGGGGATAAGGGTGAGACCGTCCGGCCTTTTTCCGTCGCTTCTCAGGAAGCCGGTTGGCTCTCGAATGCACGGCAATGGAGCTGACCTCAAGGCTTGGGCAGTAATCTCATTAACCTCGCAGTGACAGCTTTGGCGTCCTTCGCTTCTGCTGCAGGAGAGTCCGTGGGTCCCGCAGATGTCCGCCTGTCCTCCGCACGGACACCGGTGCTCCTCAGTTAGCCTTGTTCCTAACCTCAAACCGATGCAGACGAAAGCTTTCGTGATCAAGTGCCTAGGTTTGAGAAAGGGATGGCTAAGAGCCATTTGCTGGCTCCTTTCTGGACGACCGCGTGCAGTCGGGCTTTGTCTGCCGTAGTTCGTGCGTTAGAGAGTAATCGCTGGTACTTCCTAAAGATGATAAGGCCGTCATAGGACTTCTGCATGTGTTTGTTTGGCTCTGGGAGTAGACCTGCGAGGTTCTCGAATCTCGTATCCGACCTCTCTGGCATCTTGAAAAGCCTGCAGGGCCACGGCCGAGCTAATGTGCCGTGTGCTCTGAGGAGTGTAATGATGCGACGTGACAGCTAGCTGCCAGGTCTGCTATAGAGCGGATTCCTAGACCTCCGAGTCTAAGAGGGAAGGTGGCTTGAGCCCAGTTGTTGTCGGCCAGGTTTAGATTAAAGAGGTCGTAGGATTGTATTTGTCAGATGGAGCCATTTCACCTAGGATTGTATTCGTCAGATGGAGCCATTTTACCTAGGATTGTATTCGTCAGATGTAGCCATTTCACCTAGGATTGTATTCGTCAGATGGAGCCATTTCACCTAAGTTCTATGAGATATCGTCGACGCTAGTATTAGTGTACATGGGCGTTTGAACATGTGGATGACACTCCTGAATTTCCTTGAAGATTTGTTAACTAATATTGAAGGGGCTAATAATAACGCCTTGTGCAATGCCGGTTGTCTGAAGAACAGGAGCGTGGTTAGCAGCTACGTCATCGAGTACGAGACGCATTCAGCGTAGTGCAAATTGTTTAGAATATGTGCTTGATTTGATAAGGAATAGACTTTGAGGCCACTCTCAAGTCTACAGGCCTCTAAGATGGATTTAAGGTAGGACTCCTTGGTGATGGCGCAGCGACTCTGTTGTATGCAGTTAAAAAGGACAGCACGCGTTGTCAGTGTCGACTGTACTCTTCAAAGACCGCGCTGTTCCGATCCGGCAAGTCCGGTGATTGTTTCCATATAGTTTCTAGACAGCAAGTCGTCAATATAGCCTTAATTATCACAATTCGACTATTACTTTTGGTATTTGGAAAAACCAAACTTCTATCTTCCACTCTTAGGATCGGTGAGGTCGGTTAAATTTCTAATTTGTTTCTAAACATTGCTTGAATGTGTCGAAAAATAGATATATCAAAATACAAACAAGTTTTGCTATTCGATTAATTTAAATCAATTTGAAACTTGCATTAATTTAACGCCTATTACCCCCTTGTGTATTAGTTGCGCATGCCCTAGTAACGGCCGCCATGTATATTTGGCACTGATCTAGTTAACTCGTTAATGAAGTGTTTTGAGAAATGATTCTACTCGTCGCGCATAGTATTCATGAAATCCAAAAGTGTTACTAGTGTATCCCAGACATGCAGATAATATGCTGGTCGCTTCATTAAGCCAACTTAAGCTTGCCAAGCTAGCCAACCTGCAGCGGTGTGCGGGCTAGCGTTGTTATGCATGAATAGGAAGTTATCGCCAACAGGCGTTCACAACGCGTGGTCTCAGAACCGTATCCACGTACCGTTAGGTAACTAAGCGTCTTCTTGTTCTTCTCTGAAAACGATTTACAGAGAGAAAAAGTGCATTTCAAATCATTAGCGAATCACCTCCACCGTGCGGCATTGCGCAAACCACTCTCCTTGTCTCCTCGATACACTCTTTCCCGTCGATCGCTGCCCTAGAGAGATATCTTAGTCTCATACGAAAAAGGAACAGCCCGGTACTGGTCCCAAGGCCCTGAAAGGCCTAACGTTCACGTCTTACGCAGTATTTGCCTCATTATCCGCCCATTTATAATTAATTTGAGAGCTGTATGGAGCTTGTATGTAATTGGACAACAGTAAGTTGTCAATTTAAAAAACACGCTTTAAACGTATGAGGCCATTCTGAATCGTTGTAGCTTGAGCTTTTTGAAATTTTATTTATAAACATAGGTTTATTTGCTTGAGTCTTTTCAACCCGATCTTTGAAGGAAGCTGCCCGTGACATGACATACCATCGGTGTATTCTGCGAAATGTACATTACCTTATATATCTTAGTCTCCAAGCTACTCAATGGTGACTGAATATAGCCAAGCTCAAACAAAGCAACCAGGCTAGGCTGTTTTCTGTAGAATGGTGTGCCTTTCTTAGAACTCGTTCTTGCATCTATCACTAAACGGACGCAGGCTGACTGAAAACAAACATTCTACTAGTGACTTGAGGCACGTTTGATATGAGACACCTGCGAATAGAATGAACGTGGCCGGGCCGATATCGCGTATCCCAGCGTTCTCCAATTCTCTGCTTCACAAAGTTAAGAAATGGATGCATGGCGAGCCTTAACATTTTAGTCGTATTTCAAAGTGAACTTAATTGTCCAAATGCAACGTTCGTAGTCGAGTTTACATAACGCTATTATAGTGAGTCAAACAAAACTGCATAACATCAAATGTAGTAGGTGAGTCGTTTTTGTTCGCAAGTGCACTTGCAGGGAAATAAATAATGTTGATTTGACAAGGTTTTAACTCACAATCACATTGTTGTTGCGAACTATGCGCAATTAAACTTTAACGCAAAGAATTTACGCAGCTTACATCAGTGTATTTTCAAATATAATTTAATTCCACTACGAAGTCGCTTCGGCATGACGGATGGCCTGGCATGTTTGGTTGTATTGGTGGAGACCGACAGAGTACTCTCAACGGCACCCGGGGCCGGCCGCGCCCTCAAGTCTGTCGGGTTTCCCTGCGGCATCTGCGGGGCTGTGTGAGAACGACAACAGGATGAGTGAGGGATGACCCTCACTCCACTTCATTCGAGTGAGGTAGAATGCTTCTTTGGGATGCAACCCAAAGACCGACTCCTTGGCCACTTCTATGGTGAGTCGCGGGCGGGCTGCCCAAACAGGTTAGTCAGTTAGGTTAGTCGCCGAAGCTGGTAAGCGTCGAACACAGACGTCCATCGGCTACTTGCACGATTTCCGCCCATTTGCATTTGAAACGCTAAGCGGGCCGGGCCCCCTTCATCACCGTAAAATCGATTAAGGTTCTTGGCAAGGCACTCACCTTCGCCACAGGGGAGAAGAGATATCTGGGGAATACTTACACCCGACAGAGGCTCTCGCCCGACGTCCAGCGGGGCAACGGGTGCCGTGGCAGTTTTAGGCACCCTGCTGAGCTGAACGCGGGTCACACGGGGGTGACGCGTAAGGGCGTTCACAGGGGCATTTGTTCTTTGCCAGTAATTAACGAATGAATAACTAAATATATATATATATATATATATATATACGAGTATATGGCACATGTTTATATAAGACACTCGGCGTACTTATCTGCCTCAAGCTCAAGTCCGTATAGTGTCGAGTGGTTAACGAAGTGAGATTCTTGAAGTATAGCTGAGTGCTTTATGATGCAACTAGTGCGCAAGACTTTCCTAGCTTCTGGCATGCTCGATCGCAGGTTCGGTTCTGAGTATGGGGATCGATTTATAGTGTTCGAATTTGTAAAGAGTGTAATTGTAACGCGTGAGAAAAAATAGTGTTGTTGTTAGAAAAAACTCCTAATTAAACACCAGCATTTCCTAATAAGATCGGAAAAAAATTAGAAAAGGGCCAACTAGAGACTCACTTCGTCCTAAAAACGCTTGGAAAAACCTATAGATAGATTTAATAAGGCTTGCTTGACGTGCATACTTAAATAACATGCTCCCATTTTATGTCAGCGGCAGCTAGACTGGCAGTATAGGTGAACATGACAAATAATAATAATAATAATAATAATAAAGCAAGCACAGCTAAGTTTACTATAATCGCTCATTAAGCAAGCGTCTATAAATATAACATCGAGAATGGACAGCAGGCTCATGAAAATGAGGATCGAACTCGCGACCCTTTTGGATAGGGGTGCGCGGCCATCACTTCCGCCCGTTAGCTATTCAGCGTTAATGTTGGATTATTGGACAGTGCAAACACACCGCTATATCTCGTTGTTGCTATCACGTTACATATGTTACATGATACATGCAGAGATTGCCATGCAAATAGTATTATTGTTACTACCATTAATATTACTAATATTTGTATTTCAATAATCTAGACCATCTTCGGTCTTCAACGGGCTTGCATTTAGCGCATCGAGGGCCGGGCTTGTTGAAATATCTATGGTTTCCCCTGCAGTCCTTCTGGCAGCGTTTTTTTTTGCTCTGGGAGGTTTCGGGAATGCATGATGCACATGCGCCACTGGCAGCCTGCGTGACTAGTATGAGACTCGCAAACCCACTTAACCCGGACTCCTCCCCACCCCCCCAGGCTCGGTATTACTTTGACATTACATCGAAGTCTGGCAGCGTGGCCGCATTTATTCTCAGTGAGCATCACCAAGAGAAACATTCTTGAAGACCTTCCTTGCTACCGATGGTGGCCGCCCGTCACCCATTTTAGCCCAACATTTTGGGTTGTGCGACCACAGCTGCAAAATTATCCTGCAAAGTCAAGACTTTACGTCACTTATCAGAGACTTCTTTGTTCAAACATAAACGGCATTTTCCTCTTCTCCGAGCTTTTCTGTATCGGTGTTAAGCGTTGCGTCTCACAACTCTAAGTTTTGGATACTTTTAGTGCAACCCGACAAATATGTGCTTGTCTCTCGAATGTATTTGCGTAGCATGGACCAAAAAATCCCAAATAACCCGGATAACAAGCATAATAAGGACCCTTTAGAGTCGCGCTACGTAATTTGCATAGAAAAGGCTTGCAGAGGCGGGAGCTTACACTAAGATCGCACTCAGCGTAAGCTCTTGCATGCATCTCTCCGTTTCACATATATGCGCGTTATTCCCCTCAAATGACTTTAAACTCGCGTAAGCTTCTTATGTAGCGCTTTTCTACCTTAGTTCTGCCATTACTGAATTCCGCCGGAACGTCTTCTTTCGCTCGGTATACAGCGTATAAACCGGACAGATCTAGGGTAGTGGGCAGGTTGACGGCGACGAGGTTATCAGGCTTACGAAACTCAAGGCGTTGTAGCTTATCGGCGTGCACTTTTCTGGTTTTCTCCTTAGAGCCGACGCATTCAGTCAGAACGCTGGTCAGGACTTCGTACAACTACCTAAATATTTCTACTGGGTTTGTGACCGGGTCGTTTGCGACACTTTGGACTAGACAACGTGGCCAATATAATTGTTTCTTAAATGATCAAACCTATGTTTTCACACACATAGAGTTGCTTGTGCGTGTATGTCCGTTAAACAAGCGCAGATATTGAAATTGAAGCCTCCTTCGAATAGACTGGTCGTCAGGAGTACCTGTAGAAACTTACATAGCTTAGGGTTTTTATATGAGTTGGGATTTACGTGTATTAGATAAGCGCGTGCTTCTGGTGTTTTTTTAAATGTTTTTGAATTTAGCTCTTTCCATGTTTCCTCTGGTTCATATATAGATGGTTATTAAAACCTTCCACCTGAGGTGACTACCTTACGTACGCTGATGATTTTAACATTTGTAGAGTCGGATCCCGCACCTAAACAACTACAGCAGGCTGTAGATGACGTTGTCTTTTGGTGCAAAGGAAATCTAACGAACTTTTTTCAAGAATGTGGCATCTCAAATGTATGGAGGATAAAACTAGGACGTGGGATTAACTGAGATGCTTCTCTCTCAGTCAATGTTATTTGCAATCAGATATAATAAAACTTAATCTTGGACTTCACAATGCGCCAGTGGCGATATTTCATTTAGTTCTATTCAATGCAATGGGTAGGCATGTGGGGCGCTAAAAGGTTCGCTTAGGAAAATGCTATATTGCCGTTGCTTAATTTGAATGATGTCTAACTTGTTCCGATTTTTCGCCGAGAGACAACTGTTAGCTGTCTGCCGAGATCAACTGTCAAGACGTTAGAACTAACTTAAATAGAATAGAAAGCTGAATACAATGTGCTAACATATTTTACATTTCATTAAGATCAGACGTAAAAGCCTAAGATACCGCTGTTTCATTAATCTGAAGGCCATGACTTGTACAGAGCATATAAGCAACATACTTATTTACCTGACGAGTGTCACATTATATAATAATATACCTGTCATCCGGTGATAACAGGTTGTCGTCCTTTTTAAGCAACGTCTTGACCTCGATATACAATGTGCAATTGCTGCCTCCGTTTGGGGCGCACTTTTGAAGTGGTATCGGTCTCAGGCACATTAGCTCAGCTAATCTTTCGTCATATGTGTAACATATATAATAAATCTATATATATATATATATATATATATTGTAGGCGCACGGCCTGCATCAGTGGACGTCTTCCTTGTCTGCGTCCAACAAACATCCACCAACGGCAACGACTGAGATCGTCAGATCTACCCCGACAATGAACACCGACGTACCATGTAAAACTCTCTCCCTCGGCGCACCAACCAAGCATTGGCGCCAAGCCATGGAAGCCAGCTTCGTCGCCAGAAAGCAAAGCCGAAATTTAGGAGAATATATCAAATGATAGAAGTGTAACTGTTACAACCCGAAGGGAAAAAGAGCCTTTTAAGAGAACAACGAACCTTGGAGAAACTTGAAAAATTTATTGACGGGATTGCTTTAAAGAAGTCATTAGAATAAAAGACACGTTGGAATGTACTGAAACAGAATTTCCCGAAGGTTCATTGCTCACTACATACAAGTACATCTCCGCTTTATCATCTAAGTTCAATATATTCGGGGACAGAAAGTCGATCTGGTGGTTTCCTGGTATAGAATCCTCTCAGGAGCTGTTGCCAGTCACCAAACTTCTCGATGTCGGTCCGCTGCCCATCTTTTACAAATATATTGGGCGACAATTTAGGCAGTTCCAATTTGCCTATCAGAGGAAACATTTTTAAAGGAACTAGCACTGCTTGGGATCATCCATGTAAAACGACTCAAGCGATTTCACTCCAGGGCTAAAATCTCTCTGGGTAAAGTTATTCTGTTGGTATCCCGGCAACCGCCTACATCCATATTCTTGGGATTTCAATCACACCAGGTCGTGCTGGAATCTGGCCAGCCTAGGCTTCGCCACAGATGCCTACGGCCTGAACATCTTTTTTTCGGCCTGAACATCAGCGCAACGTTTTACTCAACAGAAGGTCTGCATGAAGTGCGGCCACCCAGGCCACCTCGCCGCAAGCTGCACAAATCAGATGCGGGGTGTCAACTGTCGGGATGCTCACCCGCCCGGGTTGCCTTTCTGTCCCGTATGGCCTCAGAGAGGATAACAGAATAATCCTCAATGCCTCGAAGCAACAGGTTCCCGGCCGTAGCGTACCTGGCCGCTGAGATTACCAGCAGTTGACTGAACACTACATCTCGATCAGACGCCACGCCGTAACATCCAAGTAAGCAGCCAACGTACGCCAACGTCGTTCGCCAAATTTCACAGTCGGCCGAGGACCCTGACCCGCAGCTGCTACTGCCTGCACCCAGGCCACTTCCCGCCAAAAAGCTCAAGAAACGCAAGAGAAGAAGGGAACGCTGCAGCACGGCGCCGATTAACCCGTGCTCCGGCGCGTTAAGCACCCAGATAGTTGCAGTTTATCCTTGCCTCGGCTGGTTCAGCTACCCTATGCCGCTCTTGACTTTATCCAGCGGGTCGGCTGGCGGACAGCGGGTCGGCTGGCGGGCGCACTGGCCGATTGCTTGCGCCTCCACCTTACGCAAAGATTGTCTGTAATTGAACTAGGGGTAAGATTCGCGTGGCGACGGGCTCCCACCAGCTTGGCTTTGCCGCACCAACCGGGGCCGAGGCCGCTGTACACGCCACCCGAGCTTTCATCATTCCACGCACGCTGCCTGGGGCCCTCGTAAAGCTTGATTTCAAGAACGCCTTTAACTCTGCAAGACAAGATCATCTTTTGAAGGCGGTCGCGACATACTGCCCCCATCTAACGCATCACGTCAAGCGTACCGTACTGTTTCTTACCTAGTCCTCCTAGATTATCTTATAGCTTTGGACACGGGGCTGCAACAGAGTGATTACTTGGCTCCCCCCTTGTTTGGTCTGAGCAACAAAGAGCTCGTTGATTTTCTCACCAGCTCGTGATACCTGGACGATGGCGTATTAGAAGGCGCAAGGGCTCACACGTTTGCTCGAAAACTGGCAGAACAAGTCGTCATCAAACTTGCGTCCGTCGAACGAGTTGACTGTAAACACACTTGAGTCTCTTCTTTGTGAATCGCTGACGCGTTTCGCTCAAAAACAGGCGCAACTTCTGATCTCGAAGGGGGCCTGCGGATCATCTCCGCTCTGCCAGCAATAGTTTCCTCCCTTTTTTCGATCCAAGAACAACGACAGCTCACTTTTAGACGAGGCCGGCATTGCTTAGTACAATTAACTTAAGAGACGTCTGTATGAGAAGCTAAAGATAGTTTGCAGTGGCGCTGCGGATAAACCTATGAGCCAACGTTACTGGAACGACGGAAAACATCGCAACTTACTTGCGGGCGCTACTGACTCCGCAAAAGTTCGCCCTCAAGCGGTCTCTGCTAAGGGATCCGGAACTTGGTTGCATGCGCTTCCCAGCGCCCCACTGGGCACCCTCTTGGACAACGAAATGACCCGAATCGGGACAGGGATTCGTCTTTACCTTATCTACCCCCGTCAATGTATTAATGTCAATGGTTATCGCGCATTATGGGTGCCCGACCGTGTGCCAGGCATGCCGACACCTTCGGCCGAGCGTTTCGATTATGTGGATTCCCTTGCATTCCAGGGCTTTTTTGCTATATATTGGGACGCCACAGTCATCGAATCGTTAGCACCTGGCCGGTGGCGAGGCGGTCTCGGAAGGCCTTGCTGGTACTCTAGCCGAGACAAGGAAGCTCGCAAAATACGCCTTAATAGGTTACTCACACGAGTTTCAGCCGCTAGCGTTTGAGGCCCTGGGCGTACCCAGCCAACGTCACTTGCAAACTTTTCCACAGGGTCAATGAGTAGTTGAGCCTTACAACCAGAGACAAGAGATCTGCGGGTTTCTTGAGGCAACGCTTCAATCTCGAAGTCCAATGCGAGACAGCGGCGTTCGTCCGGGGCACGCTGTTGAAGTGGCCCCAGTCCACTCTGTGCGAAATTGAGTAATATTCCCAGTACACACGTTCTCGGAAGACAATTGTCGCTCGACGTGCATCCCTAACAAAATGCTATATATATATATATAAATATATATATAAAATATATATTATATATATATATATATATATATATATATAATATATATAATATATATATATATATATATATATATATATATATATCCTGAATGGCATTTCAGCGGTTACGGTCTTCACATTCTGCTGCGTTAATCTTAGGCTCGAATTCTCTCATACTGTAGCACTGACCTTAACATGTATGATTGCCACTTTGCATCAAACATCAAAAGCACGTTACACATCAAGGCTTAGCCGGTCAGAGATAAAGGTCATCTACGAATGTGCCAGATCGTTTTTAGATGTGCTGCGTTAAGCTCTCGTCTTGCTTCGTATCACGTCCTTTGATTACTTCAAGTTGAAATCACTACGTCGATTCAGTTTGATTGGTTAACCTGACTAAGTCTTTTATTTGCGAGGAGCTAACAGTCGCGTTCAGGCTGGCCTTAAGTTTCTTTCCCGTTAATGCTGACTTCAAAAAATGTGAAGATCGCTTAGCTTAAAGTGTTTCCTGCTCTCCGGGGCTAAATATGGAAGGACCCAGTCACGGGAGAATACACACTTCACTTCTCTTCCAGAATAAGCCACAAGTCTATATAAAAAGTGAATAATGTGCCGTCGCAGTAGATATGGGTGCCATTCGATTTAGAAAGCTGCGTAAGATCACTGACTGATTGTCTGTCGATCAATTTAGGCACGCAGTTATTAATTAGACTTTAGAGGGGTTCAGTGCAGCAGCTGTGTAATCAGTTACAGAAGCCAAGCTTTTATTGCTCTAAAGCTGTCAAGAACCTTCCTTTTCATCGTGGCTGAACCACGATACATTCAAGTGCAACCTAAGCTCTAATTTTCTCATACTGTAGCTCTGACCTTAAAATGTATACCTACTACTTTGCGTGGTTATCGAGTGTAGCATCTCTTAGGCATTGTGCTGCATTAATGTATATATAAAGCTATACACAAACTCTATTACAAGTACATCGTCTTATAATTTATGTTAGATTGTAGGAGTTATGAAAATGCTAAAGAAACGCAGCTCCTAAATTAACCCTATATATATGTCGTGAAGCTTGCGTTTTGCTCTTGCTCAGACAGAGGCGTCATTTTTTAAAACATATGTTAAACCGAAGTTTCAGCATAGGCTTCTGCCATTAACAAACTCCAGTGAGTGGAAGAACACATTAAATTGAATGCAGCTTTATTTATACAAAGAGGTAATCAGAACGTAGCAAGGTTAATCAAAATACCACCTAATCAAGAAACCTTAGTCTTAACGGCATTATCATTTATACAATGTGGTTCGGGACTAGTTTTACGATTTCATTTTATTATACGTTACGCGGTTATGGATTCATCAATATCATGGATACCAACGCGTAGCCTTGAGTGTACCTGTGCAGGTTCAAAATGATTCGAAAGCCTAGCCATGTTTTATTCTGCATGTTTATGCTAGGAAATAAGTTGATTTTAAAAACTTTCTGAACAAGTAGCAGCTATGTGTTTTTCGTGCGGGATAGGCCATTTTATAAGCCAACCGAAAGGCGTCCCCTGATTATACACCATGCACGTTTCAGTGAAGACAAAATCCAGCAGTATCCTTGCATTCGAAATTTCTCTCGCCCTTTATTATATATATATATATATTTATATTTATATATCTGCTGACTTTCTCGTCAGCCAATCAGTTAGTTACCATTGATGGTGATAGTAGGATGCGGCCGCGCATTGCGGGTGTTAGACGTCATTGCGAAACCGTTCGAAAGAAGCGACGATCGGACAATCGCACTTCAGCGCTCGGCAAGCGGCGACGGTCGAAACTAGGCGTAGAGCTGTTAGAAGCCCCAATGTGGGGGGCGGATGAGAGAGGCGGGCGGAAAGGGGAGGTTGGAGGGGTGCGGAAGGGGGAGGTCGTAAAGGCAGGAGGGGGACCAGAGACTTCGGCGGTCAGTGGGAAGACGGACCACGGACGTACGGACAAGCATCTTGAGCTCAGGCTCGCGTAGGTCTTCACCCAAGAGGTAAAGCTTCAAGGCGACGAAGACCTACAATTGCTTCAATCGCTGCCTCCCGCTGAATTGTGCGACGGGCTCTGTGACGTGAGCAAGCAATTGCCTCTGTAACTGGGGGGGGGGGGGGGGGTGCGGGCTGGAAGGTGCGTGCTGACTTACTCTATCTTTCGTGGGTTCTGCATTTGCCCCCCCCAAAGTCGTCGGCTGCTGTCCGCTCATAACAAGCACACACCGTTGCACCGTCACCGTTGCTGGCTGCGCGCGAATGGACAGCCAACACACATACAGACTCGAAACGGCCGTGAGGTCGGCAACAATGGACAAAGCCCGACGGTGCGCGCTCTCTTTGCCAACGAGTCTATACCAACGAGAGTATATTATTTCGCTATCTCTTCCCTCTCTCGCTTTATCTCTCTCTCTCTTTATATATATATATATATATATATATAAATATATCCCTTATATCATATTCTCTGCAGCTATACGTATTCCTTTCGGTCCCTAGCCACTCTCGTTGTTAAGCACTAGTCCAGCAAAAACTTTGCCCGCACGTAGTATTTTATATGTGACACTTACGCTTATATGCAGCTGTATATATAGGCGATCTAATAATGTACAAATGTTGGTACATTTTCACCTAGAAGATGGTTTTGTGGCAAAGGCCTTGCAATCTGGAGGTTCTTGGCCCGATTTCTAGCCGGCAACTAGTAACTGTTGCACCTGTTAATTTTGTTTTCATCGCTTTTACCTTGAGAAAGTAGAGCGAGCATAATTAAAAAGAGATCAAAACGGAAAGCACAAACCTGAAGCTATTAGATAAAAAAATATGATACACGTGCTTAAAAACAAACTTTGTATTCGGGCAAAGAGCAATGGTAATACTACGGTCCGAGTCTGCATTGCCCGTGATAAACTTCAGAAGTTTTTGCTAATCAACCGCGACCTTCACGTTACAATTGCCTATTATGTGAGTTATACCTGCCATCTGATAAAATTTCCGACATAAATTATCCCAATTTTAGCGAACAGGACAAATGTTCAGAACAGATCTTAGAACGATGATGAGAGGCGATGCCCAGGAGGTTACTTGAAGCTTGGCGAAAAGATTGCTGCATTTGTGCCGCTTTTCGTGTTCTTGTTTGAGGCAGAATTTTGGGTGCAGCGTAATGTATGTAAGGTGCATTTTTTCTAAGATTTTCCTGGTAGCTCTGCGCGTTGTTTTTATACACTCTAGCGACCGAGAACATTCTAGACGTGTTCATTTATCTTACAAGGGTACGTTCACTATTATTGGTGGTACACGCAAGCAATATTAATACTGAAAAATCATAACGTACCCGAAATTGTGCTATGATGCGCATTGGTTAACACGAAAACGGGGCCATACTTCATAGTTCGCCTAGCGTATATAAATAATCAGCATAAAATAAAACACGTTTGGCCAATAAATACTAAGCGTTCTCTACAAACGTCCGATCCATGGCATTCGTTCTTTTGTTATGTTTACTAATTAAAAGTATATATATATGGTGTCAAGAAAATAAAAAAACGATATAGGAAATTGTAGAACGCGTTAACGCAAATATTTTCCTAGTGGACCCACATGGTCTCTGAGAAGTCTTGTGTCTGAGTAAGAGTAAAATTACTCAAACCTGCCACACTGGTGTTGTTGCCTGACTTGGGAGCACAAAATGTGCAATTGCAAGACAGCCAGTTTTCCTAAACAGAAACTACCCACACTGTCGTGTTCAAGCCGTCAAGAAAATTCTACTTCCTTTGAAGGGCAAACGGCGCCGGCTAGAATATGTGATATTGTTATTTAGAAGATAATTTGCAAGAATTGAAGTCTTATTATTAGTTTGCACGCCTGATGCTGCAAAATGATAACCCTATAAACTTTTGCAGCGCCTTAAACCAACATATGCAGGCAAATGCTATTTATAGCGATCATTCTGGTACCAAATATATGACGATTCGATCCGTGATTGCGTAGTAATTAGGGTTTTGCAGATGGAAAGTCGAGATTGGGTGCGTGCACAAATGACATATCTGACTACATCAAATATCATCGCTCGTCGCAGCTCTAGAAGCACACACAACTGCTAATTATTTTACAGTAGCTGCTCAAAGGTGCCTCTGCAAACCAATATAAACATTTGGTGGCGCCTGCAAAGATTTTGTTGGGCGTTTTAAAATAAACCAGGCATTGCTCGAACGGCCTCAGTAACAGAGGTTATTCTGGCGACCAGCAACATCTCGTAGACGAGAGCCTTGACTTGGTGACTCCAAAGAATAAAATCGAGACTCGTTAACTCGGGCGATCATGGTAACCAAGCAATCGGCTCGCCCCTGCCCACCGATTTTCAAAGATCAAGTGGAAGCAATCGCGTACCGCAGGAATGAAGTGCGGGGCTCCGTCGAGCTGGAACAACGTTCTCTCGCGAACACTTTCTGGAAAGCCCTAATAGAGTTTCCCTCAGGAATGTATGGTATGCTTTTCCATTCAACCTGGTAGTGAAAGTATGTGTGAGCCTATGAGGTAGTTGTTCACTATGCCAGGCCACTCATTCACAGAGAAACTTTTTCGGCGCCCACGCTGGTGAATCACATGCAGGTTCTTATTTGCCCAATAATGGGTGATATGTCTGTTAAACACACCGTCTTGTATATGGTAAGCGTCCTCGGCGCGAAAAGCACAAAGGCATTGGCTTCTGCTTGCCGTCAAAGCTAAAGTTGACAATTCGTTGCTCGTTATATGGATTTAGCAGAGCTTGAACTTGCTGCGCTCGATACGGATCATCCGGCTCTTAGTATCTTAAGGATGGTACTGTGGCTGGCACCAACCTTTTTTGTTTTCTTTTTTAACGTTTTTTCGTAAGGCTTTTTGCCCGTGTAAGGTTTTTTCATGTCATGGCTGATGTTAAATCCACTCCGGTATTTACTTTGTCTAAATTGTAAACCATGCAAACCAATTTAAGAGTGGCCGGTCTGGGTCTCGAACCCAGGCCTCCCGAATGCAAGGCAAAGGCTTTGCCACTAAGCCATCTTGCTCGGTACCTTTCGGGCCACTTCTAACGTGCCTCCTGAAAGACGATCGGCTACTGCCTAAATGATTGGCATTTCCATAGCTGGTGTTCCTGCAACAGAATCTGCCAAATGGTTTGCGAAGACACTTTCGAGTAGTGACTGTGAGACAATCAATAGTCCTGGGTGTTTCTAGAGGTTGGACGAATGATGGAGTGGGTCATTGTTGCTCAATCTTGACATTCATTCCAGAAAACTTTAATTACTACGTAACCACATATCAAAGCGCCATAAATTATGTATGCAAATGATCTTCCTGAAATGCGCATGTTGTTGCCTGAATGTTTTAGTTTTGAGCGCTGGTAATAGTCGTAGGGTTGTGGTTTTGAGGTATTGGGCGTAAAAGCTAATACTAGAACTGTTTTATTATCTTCTTAACGGCCACGTCGCCATCTGCTAACCAGCGCAACCGCACATTTTTGGTCAAGTGTCATAGAATTTAGAAATTTCACTCGTAGGACTTCTCAAAGACTATTTATAGAACAAAATATTTTTGTTAACGAGCTTTACAGTGCCTTATATAATTCTCAAACATTTCCTGGATATACATTTGACAAAAACGATAACAGGGTAAATAAAGCAGCAGTAATATATTAAGATGAAAAATATAAGCAGACATATATTTTTAAGATACCTGCCCATATATGTATACAGGGTCATTCATATCGTTTTGTATTTATTGCGAGGTTTGGTAGAACTCGGCAAGAAAATTTTTTTTCCAATGGAAGGAGAACGCGGAAACATCTTGTTTAGGAGAGAGAGTGAAGTTTATAAGAGTAGTTATTCTGCCTTTTTCTCCTACATAGTTGTGCGAGTACATACCGTCTTTTGCATAGTTGTGCTGTACTTATTACTGATCCATTCAATAGCGCCCTAGATGTAGTAGTGCAGATATTTAAATGTTTGGACTATTTAAAAGCCAGCTGTGTCTCTTCCCGAACTCATTCACGTTGGACCATATTGGAATATTTAAGGCCTCTTGGTAGCTTTAGATCCATCCACGGTCTTAAAAAATACTTTCTGGGCCAACTAGACACCATAGACGTGAACGTTGGCTTAAAAATCCGCTTTGACTATTAAGGTAGCTAATAATTGATTTAAACTTCACCCAGTTTGGGTATGTAAATACAAACATAATATATATGACAAACATGGTAAAAATGGTTTATGAGTATTCTCGCTGGAGCTGAGAAAGCGACACGAATTCAGTACAATCGGGTAGGTGATACAGGGGACATGGACCTCCACAGCGACGGCATTTGCAGTCCTCTTTGGGTTCATGAAATCCAGCAGACCGACATAGTAGATAATGAAATCAGTGAACACTGTAGCGAGTAGTGAGGTAACGAGATGGGCGGAGAGACTCCTTCTAGGCCTGGTTAATCATAGCCGGTGATTGATAAAATTCTCTAGGAATAAGAGAAATTTTTTAGAACACTTATGCCGAAACGTTTCCAGAGTGAGCCCGCGAGCATGCCCGCGAACACGAATTTGACGGAAGGCTAACAACTCGGCTTAAGAAAGCTGGCTTCACCCTATCCAACTGCCATAAATGCAAATTGCGAAGATGTTTCCATGTCACTTGGATACGGTAAGCAGATACGGATGCCACTTTGAGCGTGAGCAATGTCATGGCCGTCCGAACGGACAACTGTGCTCCGTAAAATCACAGTTTATCTGCGCGGGCTCGTTGCCCGCCACGCCGAGACTTTGCAGCCTTGGTTTTAGACACGTTTACTATGAGGCCATTCTGTGACAAATATTCGTCAAGTGTGCAAAGCGCAGTCTGCAGGTCAGTACGAACTCCGCTGAATATTACCAGATCATCTGCGTAGAGCAGGAGCATGATTGGTGAGCACCTCTTTCATGATGCGTGGTAGATCGCTGAGTAACGTTATGAATAGCAATGGACAGGGATTGTCGCGTTGCGGATACCCAGTCGTCTGATCAAACGTGTTATTCTCGCACACATCATCATCGAGAATTATTTGGTTAGCCCTCAGAAGTGCGCTGAGTAGAGTAAGCATTCGTGGTCCAACTCCAGCCTGTCCCAAGTTCTTCAAGACAATATCACGGGGTGCGATGTCTAAGGCAGATTTAAAATCAATAAAGACCGCTATCAAAGGAAGTTTTTCCGGTTTAATTAGATTGTGATCTGCTCAAGAAGTACTTTGCACGCTAAGATAGTGGAACGCCCGGTCCTGAAACCATGCTGCTCATCTGGAAGAAACCCCAGTGCTGTCAGAAAATCCGTGAAACGTCTTGTTATTATGCTTAAGAGTAGTTTGTAGACACAACTCCTTTTTAATGTCGAGCGCCACGCGGAAGGGTACGAAGGATCTCATATTTTAAGAAGGCATTCATACCCCTTGGCTGACAGAGCGCCCTCAAAGAGGCATCTGTTAAAAAGAGACTGCCATATAGGCACAAGGAGGTGTCCGAGCCGAAAGTGTTCATTCGGGAAGCCATTCGGGCCAGATCTTGTAAGGTAGCTAATTGGCTATTCTTTTGTTTTAGCAACCTACTACCGCTTCTGCCATGCTTTGCAGACATGGAGCGTGTGTTTGATAACTTATCGGGGCGCGTGTCATCGTAAGCTATCTAAGGAATTGCCCCGTCGCGTGCATCTAACGTGGACGCCAGCTTTCACGACCTTCCCGTGGACTCTCCAAAACTTGCCCTTAGCACTTGCAAGCCGCGACAATCCAGACGGCAAGTAATCATGTACACAGCCTCCTTCCACACCACTCAGGGCTTGACAGACCACGGCAACTTTCAGTCCTACCTGTTCAGGTTCGGGAAGGCTCCCAGTTTCAATTGCATCCACTGCGGCGATAGACCAACAGACAACCCAAAACTCACTGTTATGAGGTGCACAGTATGGGCAGAGCAGCGCCCACCTCTACCGCAAGAAAATGACGAAAACGATGTTCTACTACAACGCTATATCTGAAGTCTTCAAAGATTTACTAGAAGCAAAAACTCCCTAAGGTGCCCGCTTTCCCGTGTCTTCCGCGGAACATACCCATTAGTAGTAGTACATTTGTAACCCCACCCCCCTCTGTTTTAATGGGTTGCAGCCCTACACTACCGGCCACACCCGACGCTACAGAGATGCAGAAGAGACAGGGCTAGGTAGTGCAACACCTGGAAGGAAGATTCACAACCGCCGACGAGAAGTGAGGACGCCAAAAGTGATCAAAATGGTGCAAAACTGCGTTTTTAAGGATCCAGTCTATCGATGCGCCGTTTAGCGATCAAATTCAATATGAGTGATTGTTCTATGCGTCGGATTATCAACGAAGAACTGCGCTACAAGTCTTACACGTTTAAAGTCAGACAGATGTTGTCTCAGGCCGCGAAAAATAAGAGGATGACTTGCTGCCATCTCATCCTCACGTTTTTGAGACACGAAATGGCGGGACATCTTTGATTCTTCTCCGACGAAAAAAATCTTCACCATTGACCAAAAACATAACCCGAAAAATGACCGGTGGCTCGCAAAGAACCCTGAGGATGTACCAATCGTGCATAGAACCAAACATCCTGCCAGTGTGCACGTCCTAAGTGTTGTGTCGAATGAAGGAGACGTGATGCCCCCACACTTTTTTTGACAGACACGAAACCGTAACAAAGGAAGTGTATTTACGTGTTCTGCGAAGCGTGGTAAAACCATGGATTGATAGAGTGTCCAATGGAAGACAATATGTCTTTCACCAAGACGGCGCTCCCGCCCACACCAGTAATCTCGTCCAGGATTGGCTACGGGGCAACATGACGGCGTTCTGGGACAAAACGATATGGCCCCCTAGCAGTCCAGTCTTGAATGCCCTGAACTTTTATGTATGGGGCGTTGTTGAGCAAGAGACTAACAGGTCTCGACATGCAAATACAGAAGCGCTACGCAGAGCCATTGTCGAATCGTTCAAGACTCTCAATCCGCTAACTTTTAAGAAGGCCTGCGGGCGCTTTCGCGCCAGAATTGAAAGTGTAATTGCTGCTGGTTGTGGCTACATTGAATAAAAATGTTCCTCAGGAGTGTACCTAACGGCACGTAAAAAAATTTACCGAAATATCTGTTTTTCTTTAGGCATAACTTGCGAAACGGGCGATGACGTTTAGTCCGGACTTAACTGACGCACCCTGTATATCATCTATACCCAATTTTGGTGGGCATATATGATTCCTGCTACGCAGTACAAACATGGATTAAACTTGTACGCTATCTCGCATATGGCCGCCCTCTGCTGGTGAGTCAATTTCAGTCGGTCAGTCAGTCTGCCACTAAACCAAGCCATTCTGCAGTGCCGTCTGCTTTTTGGCATTTATTGTAGCCGACCTCTGGTAGTCCTGCTGCTGCTTCCGCTCCTGCTACTAATGCCAAAGGCGGGTTCAGACGGCATTGATGCAACCCAGCAACGTTTCCGGAAATTCCGCTCGTTCCCACGAATGGCCGGGATCCTATCTCAGTAGTCAAGAGAGCAAGCTGAAAAAGAAGCAATACGAGATAGGTGCCAACCAGGCAAGGCAGGACAGCAGGACAGAGCTGCCACTGGTAAGCTTTGCCAGCTAACATACGAGCGGCCGACCGGTGAGTCGTGCTCTTTGGGATACTCCTTGGCTATTGCGGGTTTCTTGCTACTGCTGCTGCTGCGGCGGATGTTGCTGCTAAAACTCGAGCTTATACCCACGACCATACCGCTTTCGCACGCGCACCATAGGCTCCTGGAAAGGTCAATGTTGAGCAGACAAGGCGGAAAATTAGAGAAATATATATATATATATATATATATATATATTAAGAATACAAATGGAGCGACAATTGTGTATATATATATATATATATACATATATATATATATACAATCTGTTCAAATGTGAAACGGTATATGTGACAGAGCGCCATTTTTGTGAACTATATACTTCCTTGTTCACCGCCATGTAAACAAGTTGAGGATGAGGTGTTTATTCGTGATGGTCCAGCTGAACAAGGAACACACGATGTCCGCATCTGTCCAGATGATAGAATTCACATGCAACGTTTGCGCCCGCCAGTGGCCATCCATCGGCCTAAGCAGAAATGGACAGAGGGGCATCGAAAGAATAATAAATAAAGGAAGCCAGCGAAAGGGAGAGATAGAGGGAGAGAGAGCGGAGATATTTTGAATGAGACCAACAACACAGAGGTCGACACAGAGGTCGACAAACAGATGGATACGTACAGCAAACGTATGGATGGAGAAGATTCGCGGATAGCAGCCGGCTCAATGATGACGAACTGACAGTTGTAGAGCACGTAGTCTGCTACGAGTACGGCTAGTGGGGGGGGGGGGGGGCGTGTTGTGCCCCAGTGTGGATGAAGGATATGATAATGATGATGATGATGATGATGATAGTAATAATACGAGTGTTGGTGGTGGTGGTGGTGGCACCAGTGGTAGCGTATTGCTCGGTGACCGGCCGTGACCCGGCCGACTTGAAATATTAAATTTGGCTCGTTTACTTGCTCTCTCAGGCTCGCCGCATACGCCGATCCGCCCAGCCCACGGCCAACTCAGCCAACGGTGGCCGCGTCTGCTGCTCAGAAAGCTGCTGCTGCTGCCGCTGCCGCTGCTATAACAGATCTCGGCGTCAAGGCCGGTCGGTCGGTCCGTCGTCATCGCCTAGACTCTCGCTCGCTGTTCGGGCGACGCAGCCACCGGCTACTCGCGGCCTTTTTGCACTTCTTTCCTCGCCCCTCTTTTGCGTCTTCAAGCGACTACGCGTTCTCACGTAGTCGTTGTTCTGTCCGGCCTGCGTTCCGCCTTCTGCTTCGAAGGAACTCTCAATGTCCAGGGTCCGCCGTTGGTTCTGTCGTCTGTTCATACAGGCGTTCGTCTGTCGGTCGGTCGGTCTGTCTGTCTGTATGTATGTCGGTCGGTCAGTGTGTCCATCCAGCCATTCGTCCGCTCGTCCATTCCTTCTGTACTCCGGCGGTCCCAAAACACCCCTTGCCCTTCTTCTTTTCCCCATCAGACTCTCAGATCTCCAACATACTCCCCATCAGACTCTCAGATCCCCAAGATATCCCATGTTCAAGGGACCCTTGCGTGCGGTGTGCCTGTTTTGCGTGTGTCTGTCTTCACTAGCTTGTCTTGCCACTCGAAAGGTGGATGTTGCAGTGACGGCGGTAGTTTTGCGGCCACCGCCGCCGCCCCTATTATCGCAACGACACCCCACTGTTTGCCCCAGCGTCGGCGTGCCGGCCCAAGCCGTGCCGGATAAGACCCGATGGACTGCGTCCAGCTTAGGCGTTCGTTCTCGTCTTCCTACCACGAACTACCCCCGACCCCCTAAAAAGCAGACCCGGACATAAGCTGGGTCGTGCTTGCCGTCGACGACGAACGTCTGGCGGGATCGGTCTTGCCTGACCGATTGGCTAACTGCCTACCTTCGTGCCAGCTTGCCTTGCTCTGCCTCGCCTCTCTTAGTAGGAGGGGCTCGTTTCGGAAACTGGCGCGCGAGTGCAGTAGTGCTCTAGTAATGCGCAGCCGGCCTCAAGAGCAATTGGCCGGCCGAAGGGGTAGTAGCAGTGCAGCGGTGGCGGCTGCTGAGACCGCACCAGTAATAGCTGCGGAGTGCGAGCTGCTTCAATCTTGCATTTTTCGTTCCATTTGGCGCGGCTGAGGCGACGGCTCGTCGTGGCCGGCTACCTTTCGCCTGCTTAACACTGGGATTTGCTCGGGGGATGGGCCTCTGCCCAAACGTGAGAGTATGCGTGAAAGTGCGCCAAGTTGGAGGGGGAGGGGTTAGGGATTGGGGCGCGGGGAGGGGCGACGGGGAGGTTACGCAGCCACGTGCCTGTGTACGCGAACGTATGTACGTGCAGTGCAGCGTGTTGTCGTGGTTGTGGCCGTCATCGTCCTCTTCCCTGGTCAGCATATGCTAATGCGTCCAAGCGGGTCGGACACGAAGACGCCGAGCCTTCGTATGACCGTACGTAGGCTTGTATGCCTGCCTGCCTGCCTGCCTGCCTGCCTGCCTGTATGTATGTCTGTATGTCTGTCTGTCTGCCTATTCGTCCAACCGACTGACCCGGAGAGCGCTGCGAACTGCTCGCTGCCAGCTGTTCGCAGATTTGCACTGCAAGAGTCAAGAGGCGGTCGGGTAGTGGAGCTGGCTCCCGCCGCCGTTCTCGCGCGTCTCGTGGCATGAGCTGGTCATGCCTGAGCAGGCTTACGATGACGAGGAGACGAAGACGACGACAACAACAACAACAACAACAACAACAACTTCAACTTTAACAACAACAACAACAGCAACAGCAAAAGAACAACAAAGACGACAACGACGACACGTTTAACCATGCGCTGGCCGGCTGACAACAGGAAAGCAGTCATTGAATAAGAGTTCACTGTGTTCAGCCCGCTTCTTTTGCCGCCGCAGCTGCTGCTGCTACAAATTTGTTTCCTTCCTATTCTGTCCCGTCTCCACCTTTTTCTTTGCAGCATTTTCTTTCTGTCTGTTGCGCTTCTTTCACCCTCCCTTCTTCTAATTTTTTTGCATGTTTTGCTGCATCGTCTCCTGCCCTGCCGCTCCATCACCAACGGGCATGCTACAGTTGCGGCCAAAGCAACGACACAGCAAAACCAAAAGATTTCTCGGCGGGCCTTTTTAACGGTGGGCAGCGGGCAGCGGGGCTGCGACTTTGCGATGACGACGCCACGGCAGCGGTCGAAAAAGAACAGACGGATGGCAAGACGACAGGGCGGATGACGGAACGGCAGGACAGATGGCGACACGGCAGGATCGACCACGCCCGGCGAGATGCCGCCGCCGTCGCCGCCGCTGTCGACGTTGAGAACGTCCTGGTAGTCGGTCGGCAGCAGCAGCAGCAGCGCCAGCAGTAGCATAGAAGAGCTTCGTTTTCACAACGAAGCCTAGTTTTGGCCTTGTATGAGCCTCGAGCCTCTGTGAGCTTCTGAGCTAACGTTCATACGTACGTGCAGACGTGCACGCGTGCGGGTACGTGTGATCTGGCTTTGCCATGCCCTTGCTACTGCGCCTTGTTAGTTGTAGCAACAGTAGTAGTAGTAGTTAGCAGTAGTGTCACTGCTCCCGTACGATCAGAAACTGCAGCAGCAGCAGCAGACGTAGCAATGGACGGCAAAGGGAATTTCTTATGATCTCCTGTGTTGCCACTCTTTTGCCCGTCTGCAGAGGCTGATGACCGCTGGGAGGCCGCTTCTCGCCTTTGGTTGTCGCCGTCACCGCCGCTACCCCCGCGCTCTGCCGCCACCCCCCCCCCCTCCCTGGCGCCTTCATCTCTGCTGCAAGCACCCCAGCCAACATTCTTTGTCCCTCCCCCTTGTCCCCCCTCGCCCCTCAACCCAGCCCTTCACCGTAGCTGCTCATGTTGTTGCTGCTGCTGTTGCTTCTGCTATTACTACGAGTACGTTGACTGGAGTTGCTGGTCCTGCTGCCCCTGCTGCTGCTGCTGTTGCTGTTGGTTCTGCTTCTGGCTGATACTTGGCTGAGCCCGAGCAACAACTGGCTACAACTAGCTCTTTTCGTCAGATTTTATTGCTTCCGCTTGGATCTAAGCAGCACCAGCGGCAGTGGCGGCAGCAGCAGCAGTAGCAGTAGTAAGATAGTAGCGGAAGAAGAAGCAGCTCAACTGCAGGACAACGACAATGAGTGTGAAGTGGAAGCGACTGAAATCGGAGCCATTCCTTTGCCTTCCCGCCTCCGTTCGCCCCTTTGACAGAGCGGCGTGCGCCCTTTGATACGTACGGCACCGACGCCGCCGCCGTCACCGCGGCAATCCCTCCGTCGTCGTTGTCGTCGTCGCAACCCCCCCCCCCCCTACTCACACGGGAGAAAGCGGCGGCCTTGGCTCGCGCCCGATGCTTCGGCTGCTGCTGCGGCCCGTGCCGCTGCTGTTGCGTTACCATTGCAGCTCCTTTGACTACGGGCTTCTTCGTTTGGCCCTATTTGTCTCTTGGTTCTCCTCCTTTTTGTTTTCTCTTTTCACTCGCCGCGGCCCTGCCCTGCCGTGGTAGCCGGCCTGACCAAGCCGGCTGCCCAGCATGATCGAGGGCCCAGGTGAAAGATGAACCCCGCACCCATCCGTTCGTTGTTGTTGTTGCTGCTGCCGCTTTCACCGCCACCACCCGTATCTGATGCATCCTGGTCACTGCCGTCAGAATGCAGTGGTAGGTTTACTATAACTGCTACTACTACAGACTGTGCGAAAGACACCACCGACAACCATGGCCGTCGCTAGCACCAGCGGCAGCAGCACAGCCACCGCTACCCACATACACAGCACCCAGATAGGACGATGAAAGACGCCGACGAAGCCGGCAGGCAACCCAAGAGGCAAAGGGGGAAGGAATACGGAGCCCGGGGGGGGGGAGGCATGGGCAAAGGCACATAATGGACAGATTTTGTTCGACCTGCTCGCTATCTTTTCGTTTGGCCTCACTAACAACACACCGACAACACACACACAGAGACAGGCACATACATAGACACGCGTGCGCGGTGCACATAGCAAAACCAGAGAGACATTCGGCTGCGTCGTTCCGTCCTTGTCGGCCCGTCCCGTAGCAGCGAGCCAGGCAGGCAGTCTTTGGCGTCAGCATCGGGCCATCGTGGGCCACGGGCAAACCACCTTCCTAGCCAGACAGCCACCTAGCCGACCGCTGCTTTTGCTTGTAAAGATCAAAGCATCCTTTCCCTCGTTTGCCAGGCAGAATAGTGAGCGTGGCAGTAGTAGTAATGGTGGTAGTAGTAGTACTACATTCTGTCGAGAGAAAGGTCAGAAGCTTGCATCTAGTCTCACTCACTCACTCACGCCAGCCAGCTCGGGTCGAACCGCTCGGCTCCGATCGGTCGGTCGTGTTCGCATCTCTTTGAGCAGAACCTCCAGGAGTCTAGCGAAGCTAAGATGGGAGAGCCATACGACGCCTACGAACAGCGAACGACCATCCGCACATTCCCCCTCCGCCCCACCATCACTCGCATCCCACCGTCGTCCACAGACGAGTAGACTGACGCGTGTGCTTTCGTACCGCTACGTGGGTCGACGCCGACGAGGATAGGGGTGCGTTCGTGTGTGTGTCTGTGTGTGTGAGTCGGTCTCTCTGTTGTCAGCCTGCAAAGGGCTGCCAATGCTGGGCCAACATGACTAGGCTTCTGCAACGCTGCAACGCGGCTTTTCCAAGTGAAGATGAAGCTCTGAGAATCCTGATGAGACTCTAAGGAAAAGTCTCCTCCCTTCTGTCCCCACTTCCTTCTTTACATCCTCACTCTCTCTTTCTCCTTCTTCCTCTCTCTCTAACTCACTTGCTCTCGTGCTTCCACTTTCCTGCGCTCGATTTCTCCGACGTTTGCTGCGCGTTCCGTTTACCTTCTAAAGTAACAAAAAAAAAAACACGACAAACAAGTAAAGCAGCGTACGTTTGCTTAGTACGCTAAGGGTGTGCGTCTATGAGTGTCTATGTGTCTGTCTGGCGGACTGACTGACTGACTGTCTGGTGTCTGGTGTTTATAGGTCAGACGTAGAGGCAGAGGCGTACAGCCACCGGAACGTATGAAGCTACCTAGCTACCCAGGGCGGCAACGGCGGCGGCAAACCTTCAGTACGGACCTTCGTGGTCACGTGCGCGGGTAAATGACTCTACCGGGTCGGCCGACCGGCTCGCCGCCTGGCTGGCTACGAGGGCCTGGTGCGAACAGATTACTCGCACTAGGCGGACGGTGGTGGGGGTGGCCGTCGTCGTCGTTGTTGTTGTAGTCGTTGTCGTTGACTCGCTCACTTCCGGCTCCCTAGTCTCTAATACTGCTGCTGCTGATGCTGCAGTGGCAGCGGACACTACTTGGAGGATTTGGGCACAACGCGCTTGGGACCGTCGCCGCAGAGGACGGACGCCGGCACACTGCGGCACACGCCGTCTCGCCACGCATCCTGCTGTGGCCGGGTGGCAACTCCGTTCGCTATGTTGTCCGTCAACCGGCAACCGAAGGGCCGAACCGTCCAACGTCCAAGGTTGGTCCAACCAAGCAAGCAAAGACGAGAAAGCCAGGCAGAAAAACAGGCATACAAACAGGCAGACTGGGCGGTAGGGGAATCGGGGGGGGGGGGGGGGGGGTGGACGGACGAAGGGTGGAATACCACCACTTCCATCCACACACCCCACTGCTCCCCTCTCTCTCTCTCTCTGTCCCCCCAGCGTTGTTGCTATTACTGCTTCTACAATTACTACACCATCACTGCCGTGTACCGCCACCACTATTGCTGCTGCTGCTATTGCTGCCAAACCAGCTTTGACCAAAGTTGGACAAATGCAATCGAGCCAGCGTTTCCATCCAGTGAGCCGTCTTGTGACGGCGACGACCACGACGAGGACGACGACGACGACGATGATGGCGAACGGACGACGAGAAGCAGGAGAAGGAAGTGGACATCTTTTCGTCATCCGACCGGACGGCTGTCTTATGGGCCACGGTTACGGCCAGACAGAGCTGGGCTGGCAAACGAAACGAGTGCGCCGGCTGAGATGGCCGCCGGAGTGGGCCGACGGCGGATACAGGTTTATTTGCGCCTTACTTAGCTTCGTTCCCCGTCTCCGTCTCTCTCTAAGCGTCGTTGTCGTTCTCTCTGAGCCGTAGTGCCGCACGCAACAGTGGCAGCGAGTGGCGGAGCCGCGGTAGCGTCTTATCCTCGAAAGCCAGAGGCTATAGCCGACGACAATGAAGGAGGCGGTTGCTGCGTGGGGGCGAGGGGGGGCGAGGGGGGGCGTCGGGGGACGACGACGGCGAAGGCGGCCACTGCCGGGCCAACAGCGACGACGTGCGCAATGATGACCAGCGCATTCGACGCTCAGCCCCGTTTGGCCTCAGTGCTGCTGGCTGTTGTTGGCGGGTGCGGTCCGAATATCTCGTGCTTGTGGCGGGAATATGCGCTATAATAACAATGATACTCGTAGTAGTAGTAGTAGTAGTAGTAGTAGTAGTAGTAATAGCATAGGGGATTGAGGTGGACGTGGTGGTAGTTTTAGTAATAATAATAATAATAATAATAATACCGCGCTGACCGCCGGTTGTCTGGTCAGCGAGACAGAATGCAAACGGTGCCGTGGAGTGGCGCGAAGAGTAAGAAAGCGCGCTACAGAGAGAGAGAGCGAGCGAGAGAAAGGGGGTAGAGCGACACACGACACATAGCGCGCAAGAGAGATTGGATGTGAGATAGGAGGATAGAGCGACACAGGAGGAAAGAAATATACATATGGAGAGGGAGAGAGAGAGAGGTAGCGTGGAAAAGTGGGAGAAAAAGCACTGGCACTTGAGTAGCCGACGTTCAGACGTTTTACCCTTGCAATTCGGGCGCAGGTTTTGCGGCTGGGGCGGCTGCTGGGGCGGCGGGCGCAGAGGGAGGATGCATCTTGTTTGGGCCTGTTCCAGACCGCGCACGACGATGGCATGCGTGGGTCAGGCCATTTCGTTTGCTCGTCCGTTCGTCCGTGCGAACGGACGGGAGCTGCAGCTGATCTCAAGCGGTGGCCGTCCACGTCCACCGATTGAGATCAGCAGCAGCAACGGGGCAGTAATAGCTAGCAGTAGAAGTTGTAGTCGAAAGAATAGAAAGATCGCCATAAGCTAAGACGATGACGACGAAGGCTGCCAAAGAGAAGGCCGGCGATGTTCCTTTTTGGCTTCAATATACTGCGCCGACTACTGGCTGCTGCTCCTTCTCCTTTTTCCCTTCTCGTTTGTTCCCTCCGACGATGACGACGAGGACGATCCCGAGGAGGACAACGACTGCAATTTCAGCATAAAGATTTCTTGGCGAGACTCCTCTTCAGAACGAAGCTTTTTATTTGCTTCGCCGCTCCTGCCATTACGATGCGGTACTGTTTTTTGGTTGCCTTCACGCAGAAATCTCGTGCGTGGAGGCGAGGCGAACCGCCCCGACCTCCAAACGAAGCCAACCTACAAGTTAGGGCTAAGTCAAATGTAACTTTAGTGTTCATTTTACACGATTGTGACGCAGTAGCAGAATGTTAGCTGCTATGTATGAACGGTAGCTAGTAACGGACTAGTTAGCGACAAGATTGTACTTGTGCCAGTGGAGATAAGAGAGCAACGCGGTTGCAAAGCGTCGCCAAAATACAGGCCCAGTGCAATGTACAGACACGACCGCGATGACGGAAAAATCTGAAAGGCATAGGAAAGGGAATGCGTTTACACTTTATGCAGGTCTTCATATCGCTAATAAGATTGGTGAGTCTCAGTCAAAGACCGATTTACTGACTTGGTCAACTGACCAAGTGGCCTTGCCTGGTCACTGGGTCAACGAGCGACGGGTACTAGAAAAGGGCAGTTTGACAAAGATGGGTGCACAAAACTTACAGTTAAGAAAAGCTGCCCAAAACAAACTTATTTGTCTAGCTTTCTTAAGTGCGATAACGTTCATCAACTGGTTGTCATGAATACCCCCTAACAGCTTGGTACGATATGCGAACGTAAGGGACAGCATGGTCTGAAAATGGTTGGCGCAAGGTTTTTACCATATTGGTAATGCACACTACACTTAGAGAGCTAATAAAGCTAATAAGGCATTGCCTTATTGTCCATTGGTCGCGCGTCGTTGTAGGATAAGAGAGACTCCGTAGTTTTAGTTTTCATTAATGACGCCAACTACTCGGTATGATATGTTCGGGCGTTACTTGTAGTAAAACCCCGTGCAAACCCTAAGGAAAACCCTAGAGCGATGGCAGCGTTGATGACGAGCTATAAGCGACAATAAGAAATTGCTGGGAGAAAATTATTCAGCTAAGCTACTTACCATGCACCAACCGGATCCGTGCGCCGCCAGGATCCGCCGAAGACACGACGGCCACATGTGTCGCATCGGGCTATACTTATAGCAAGTATGTGAGACATAACGTTCTACTTTCGCTATCGTCAACGGCTCTATCTGTCTGTGGCGTCGTCAAAGCAGCAAATGTATCACAAGCTCGACATTCATCCCCCCCCTTCCTCAGCAAAAGGGGTGGGCAATGTTGAGCTTGTGACATTGTTAATGTAAGTACTTAATTAATACCGAGCAAAATGGCTTAGTGGCAAAGCCTTTGCTTTGCATTCGGGAGGACTGGGTTCGAGACCTAGACCGGCCACTCTTAAATTGGTTTGCAGCGTTTCCAATTTAGACAAGGTAAATGCCGGAGTGGATTAAAATTAGCCATGACATGAATAAACCGTACACGGGCAATTGTCTTACGGAAAATCTCCCCAAAAAAAAGTTTAAAAAAAGTGGCAATGCCAACGATGGTGATTATGTTGCTAATGACGAATTGTTGGGGGGTGGGGTTGCCACCCCGCGCCGGACACGACACGATTGATTTGGATACGTACGCCATGTGTGGTTGACGCCACAAGCTCGTGTCGGGGCTCTCGTTGTTTTGCGAGCAAACACGTGAGCCACCGCCGTTGCCACAGCAGCGCGTGACTCGAGCCATGTCACGAGCCGCAAAAGCCCGACCAAACTCGCCTGGGGCAACCGGCAATCGACTCGGTTCACTGCCAGAGCTGTGGTCCAGTAGCAGCAGCAGCAGGCCAGTGGACTCGAGGGCGATGCGGCCGCCACGGCGCCAAAAACCACCTGCCAAACAAAACCCGGCGACTGTCCGCAGTCTCCTCGCGTTCTCCATACCAATCTCTCAGGTCCGTGGGCCGTGTCGAGGCATCGGTGGCCGGTGGTGTCGGCTGTCGGAGGCGGTGTTGGCCACCACCTGCGGCCATCGAGAGAGAACCAACCGCGAACGAGCGGAAGAAGAAACAACAAACGCCACAGCGCCATCGCTGCGGGCACACTGCAGGCATAAGGCAGCCACTGAGAAAACAGGTACCTATTTACGTACGTCGTTCTACATCCAGCGCACACAGATGGCAGAACCGGAGATGCTGCCCTCGTTGACGCTTAGAGTAGCTGTTGCAGACAAAGTAGTAGTAGTCGTAGTAGTAGTAGTAATAGCGGTCGTAGTAATAATAATACTAGTTGTTGGAGCGGCATAGCGGCAATAGTCGCAGTGCTGGAGTTACTGGGGCCTGGGGGTTTGCCCCCCCCCCCCGCTCTCTCTCGCTACCCCCCTCTCTCTATCATTTTTTTTTTCGTTTTTCGTCTTCTGCTTCTGCTCCCGCCACTTTTGCTGCAAGACGCGAAAAGAAAGAGCGGCTTGCTTGTTGGCTCCGCGATGGATGCAAGTTTGAGGTGGAGGTTGTGGTGGTGGTGGTGATGATGATGATGATGATGATGGTGATGATAATGATGGTGATGATGGAAGTGATGATGGTGATGGTGGTGGTATTGGCGGAGTGGCGGCGGACTGCTCCCCCAGAGAGCCCCCGTAGCTCTCGTGTATCTTGCGGCGTTCCCGTCTCGCGTGTCTCGTCTTTTCCCCCCCCGCGTCCCAATACCCCAACCCCTTCTCCCCGCCACCCCGTCTCTCCACTTAACCGTTACGATGTGCATGCTGCTAGCAGTAGTGGCAGTGGCGGGGGCGGCGGCGCCGGCGGGGGCAGCGGAGGCAGCGGAGGCATGCATTCGGGGGTGTTGTCATCCTCATTGCCACTGTCGTTGTTGTCGCCGTCGCCAGCGCCACGACCGCCCTCAACCAGCGTGCTCCTTTTCGTCATCGTGCGTCGTCGCTATGCGCCTGATCTGCATATGACTGACTACTGGTCTAGCTAGAAGCAAGCTCGCGTTGCCTCGGAGGCAGCCTCTGCGATGGATGTTGCTGTTGCTGCTGCTGCCGCTGTTCTTCGTGCAACCATCGTTGCTGGCAAGGTGCCGTGAGTGAGTAGTGGGCTACTTACTGCCTTTGCTCGCTTGTGGATAGATGGCGGGCCCGCTTCTTCCCGCCAGCCAGCCTCTCGGTCGTGCTAAAATGAAGGGCTTGTTCGAGTGACGACACAGATGCATATACACACGCACGCACGCACACATATATATATATATATATATATACATACCCATAGACATCGCGCAGCAGCGCAGCTGCACTCGCCGTCTTTGCGATGTACCACCATCACCAGCTTGGTTATTGGTAGTGGCCGCTTGTGGCGTATGCTGCCTCCACTGTTGCTGTTACTGTTGCTGCTGCTGATTCAGCTGTCTACAGACTGTATGCGGGCGGCGGTCTTAGCTCTTGTTGTTGCTGCTGCTTAGGCTTCTCGTTCTGTTGCGTGACGGCGAGATAGCGAGATACCTCCAACGTTCCCCGAAGGAAGACTGCTGCGTGCGGGATGCTGGAGATGAGACAAACAGTTGGGGCAGGCAGCTGGCGAGAGATGGAGGACAGGATGAAGGAATAGGGCTGCTGCAATATACCAGCGCTATTCCCTCATTCAGTAGACAGAAAAACTGAGAGAAGGAAAGTCAGTCAAAGAGATATATATATATATATAGAGAGAGAGAGAGGGAAAGCTGTAAAAGAACAAGAAGAAAAGAAAGCGAAAAGAGAAGCTATGACAACAACGACGCGATGACCGCGCGACAGCGATGAAGCAAGAGCAACAAGAAGAAGAAGAAGACGAGAAAGAAGAGAAAGAATGAGAAACAGAAACTGGGAACAGAAATTACCAGAAAGGCACAATATCCCAAAGAACTCCAGGAAAGAAAGTAGGGAGCAATTGTCTCCCTATCTCTCTTTATCTCTTTGTATGTGCCCACGTGTATCTATCCTGTGTGGGCGCGCACGTGTATCTGCGGTAGTGCAAGAGACTGTTGCTGCTGCTGCCGCCGTTACTGCCTCGCTACTGCTCGACAGAAAAGGCTTCCGAGAGGCCGCCGACGTGCACGGAGGCGCGGAGCGACAGAGCAGGGTAAAAGAACTGGGGGAGGGGGTGCGCGGGAAAAGGGGCGAGTAGGGCAAAGAAAAGTGGCCGCCAAGAGCATTCCGAGGTCTCCCGAGAGAGAAAATGAAGAGTGGATTGATAGTAGTAGGTGGTACCGGTGGTAGTAGCAGTAGTAGTAACAGTAGTAGAAGTTGTAGTATTTGTTGTAGTAGAAGCAGTCGTTCTCTTTGGCTCAGGCTGACTCGCGTCGTAGTTGGCAGCAGCAGCAGCGGCAGAGGTAGCAGAAGCAGTGGCGGCGGCGATGGAGGCGGCAGTCGCCTCGGGTCCCGGTGCGGCAAATCGCACGGCGGGACGACTTGCAAAGCCTTCCTCGCTTTGCGCACCCTCATCCTCTTAGCCCCGTGTGAGGTGTAGCTCGGGCTATCCAACCAACCAACGAACCAACCAACGAGCCAGGCGTGCCAGCAAGCAAGCACGGAAGCATGCAGTCAGTCAGCCAGCCAGCAGACAGCAGCAGCAGCAGGTACGTAGCCAGCATACAGGTAGGTATGTAGGTAAAGTATGGCAGGAAGGACAGGCTAGGGTTGGGTTGGGTAAGATAGGGTAGAGTGAGGCGATCGGGCAGGCATCGTACATGCATATAGGCATGTACGACGTCTGCCCGATGCCTCCTGCGTGTAAGCCCTACAGCGACAGAGATATCATTTGAGTGATACACGAGTAAACGAGGGACATACAGATATATATATATATATATATATATATATATATATATATATAAGAAGGATAGAGGAAAAGAAGGGAAGATTAAAGGGAGAACGAGAGATAGAGCTAGAGAGACAGACGGACGGAGATCTGAGAGATGTGCAAACGAGGGAAACCTATTGCCGCCAACTTGGTAAGTGCGTGTGATCGGAACACGCAGCCGCAGCAGCGCATAACGTAGCGCGCAGATGGAACCACGATAGACAGGGGGGAGGTAAAGTGCAGTGGTGTGCAGTGGTACTGGCGGGGCGGCAGAAACACGAGCATGGAGTCTGGCTACACGCAGCTGAGCATCTAGCCGCCGCCAGCACCTTGCTTGGTTCGACGTTGGGACGACGAGCAACGAAGTGCTCCGACATTTTGCATTGTATCTGTAGTCGCGTGGACCTGAAAGGAAACTCTAGTAGCAGCAGCAGCAGTAGAATTCGAGTGTGTAGAGAGCTAAGACAGTCAATCCACCAACAGTACATCCGTAGAAGTAGCGGTAACAACAACGGTACAGGTAACAGGCGGGGCACGCAGGCTCGAGTAGGTCGGCTGCTTGATGGCTGCTGATAACCGTGACGACAGATCGCAATGCTTTGTCCGATGACACAAAGAGCAATGATGAGCAAATCAGAAAAAGCCAAGGAAAGACGAAGAAGGAAAAGAAAAGACTACGATGACGATGACGAAGCAGAAGAAGAAGAAGAAGAAGAAGAAGAAGAGGAAGAAAAACAAAAAGGAGACACTGGTTCACAACAAGAAGGGTTCCTTCAACGCCCCAAGATGGAGGCATGGTCTATGTTTGATTTAGTGCGTTGAGTATCATGCAACAGCTTGAGTGAGCGTCGTTCTGCTAACGAGCATATGTTGCTGTTGTGGGTGATGCTTTTGCTAACTGCATCAGCCAGATAGTTAGTTAGTTAGTTAGTTAGTTGAGTTTTGTCATCCACTGATTTTGGGCGGCATTCCTTCGGCGTGAAATAAACTCCACTCAAATCGAATACCGCTAGAATAGCAACAACAACAGCAACAACGACGACAGCCATGGCAACGGCAACGGCGGTTAACGACAGCAATGCTAGAAGCCGTAGTGCGTGAGCAATTCGTGTAGGAGCTCAAAGCCTAACATCTGCTCCGCTTGTCGTGGGCTCGCCATGGCGCTTATGATATTGATTCATCTACTCATCTCTCTGCCTCGGGCACTTGGGCAAACAAAACGCTGGCCGCGGCCCGCCGAATGAGTCGCGTGCTGAATATGGGCGCTTCGCTTCGGTGTCGGGCCATTCCGGCGTTCGGATTGAAATTGTTGGTCTTAAGAACAACATCAGATGAAGGTATAGATCGAGAGATAAAAGACAGCTGGAGAGAGAGAGAGAGAGGGACAGAACGGGTTGGACGAACAGGTAGATCTTTGACTTCACCAACCTGGAAAGACCACCAATGCGGTCATAGCAGGCCTATACTATCTGCGGCGCCGTGGTCTAGGGGACTGCTAGTGCGCTAGTCATAGTTGTCATCTACCACTGGGGTGTCGCCGGTTCGATCCCTGTTGTTGATTGACTTTTCTTTGAGCGATGCTCATTGAGAATAGATGATAAACCATACCGCTGAGAGTCAGCGGCCATGCTTGCACAAGGACTGTTTGAAAAGCCCTAGATATCTCAACATGTCTGGCCCTCGGTGCATTGAAGATATACCACACGACGAGTTCCAAGCCCGTAGGGAACGGAGGATGGTCTAGAAATAAAAACAACCTCCTTAAAAATATGTTTTCATTCTAGACTATTGCCGCGATTCTGACCACTGTTGCTTTCGCTGCTACTGTTACAATAACAAGAACAACTACGATATCTTCTACAACCGTCGCCTAATTAACGCCAGTGAATTCTAATCTAGACTGTGGCGAGTACAATAGACAAAACAATGTTCTAAACATGTTGGTGTATCTGTACCTTAACGGGAAGGTACAAGCATTTACCAATGATAAGAGACGGTCTCGTAAACAGTGCAAACTTGGTATTTTCATGCGGCAGGTTTTGACACCAAATGCCCCACAAAACAGGGACAGCCAGTGTAAGCATTGAAAACAACGCTAACAAACACCGCAGAGTGTTAATTATTGCAAAACATATAGTTATGGCTACGAATTGTCGAGCAGGTTCATCTTTTTGAAAACAAAGTTACCTCACATTTCTAAATCAGCGGAGAAATCTAAGCCGGGAGATACTAATGAAGAGGTTTCGGGATGGAACTAAGAGGTTTTTAGCGGGAGTAATTATCATGACTCTCTTTCTAGCGTGCCATCTCCGTGATGCAGGCGAAGCATGCATATTGCAAATGAAACGTAGAAAAGAAAAAACACAAAACGAAATCACGGCTCTAATAGTCGGATTAACGTTTCTGCTGTCTAGTCTCTTAATTGCAACTCGACGTCACGGGTTTCATTACCCAGCAGATCAATGTCTGCATTTTTTTTCTTTAATTTAGACGTGCGTTTATCGAAAACTACCGCTTTCGGCACAGCGTGCATCTTCTGTACAGCGAAAACGATAGCAGTAAGCAGTATTAAGCAGAACTAACCTATTTTGAGGCTAGAACGGTGAACCCTAAGAGCCCTCTTTACAAAACTAGTCTTGATTGTTCAGGCGCCCTAAAATTCAACTTTGAAAAGTGAAGCCATATTGCTTGGATACCGAAGAAAGCGGTAGGTAGTCCTTCTTGAAATTTGTCCTCAGTTTGCCTGGAGAAGCCTGTACCTCGAGACGACACGAACATGACTCCCCGGTAGGAGAATAGCTCTTGAATCCGAACAAAGCTCGTGGCTTTGATTCAATTCTTCTCCACGTCGAAATTTCATTAACTTATATTTATGTTCAACTTGTTCCGGTCACGCAAGGTCGCAAGGGACTACTGAAGTGAAACGAACTGTGGAAGTTTAGCACTAATTCACCAGCTCACATCAGGCGCTCTTCTTCGCACTATCTCGGTAAGATGATGGAGCCGACAGACCCCGCATTTGCTGAAAAAGCGCATTGCAGATTGTACGATGATGGCGCCTGAGTAGCGAACACGTTACGAATGCTGGTAGAATAAAATTTTACTAGTAGAAATATAGTTCCTCCAGTACTACAATGGTTCAAATAGCGTACAACCGACTCCGTCAGTACGCAAGGTAGAGGACAGGCAAATGAATTGGTTTGCTCATGGTTTATGCCGAGCCGTTCACATTTTGTACATGTGTTTGAAACATGCTGAGTCTGCCCGATGATAAATGGCGCGCAAAACGTGTAACCTCTATTTCCGGTTTAACCTGAAGACAGGGTATTCCGACGACCTCGCAATGTGTTCGCAATCCCTTGCTTAATAGGCGCTCCAAGGCTGTTAAGAGATTAAGACACCCAAATGCAAAAATTTGACAGTGACACGTAAAGCTGAAGGTGAGTCCATTCATACTTTCTAGCTTTGGCAAAGACTGACTTGTAGTTGTCAGCAGTTGTCATCTGTAAGACGGCAAAACTATGGTTTGTTTGTGGCTTGTGCAGCTACGTCACAGCTTAAAAGACCGAGCTCAAAAAGTCGCTTCAATGCAGCCCACTACAAATGGCAGCGAAAGTTACGCACCTAAGGTTGATAATAATCGTCACAATAGTAATAATTTTTATTTGTTTTATTAACACCCAAACTGGGTAAATGTGTTTATGTTACATCAAAATATTTCGAGACGCCAACAATCTAGCGTTTTGCTAGTTCTGCTATGGACCTAACCGCCGGGCATACCGCGGCGTGGTATCGATCACATTTGCTCCAGCATTGTTTGAATTGACATTTATCCTGTGGTTCATGAAAACCCTCTACGTTGCACAGGACGTGATGAAATCCGTGAGCTGCAAAGGCCGTCGTTAGATGTCGATCTATTACACCGCTACCCCGCCATTCAGTGCTCGTCATTGCTGCTGTTCCATAAATACCTATGTCCACCTCACTAACTTTGGTTTCCCAGTTTCGCATATAAACTTCAAAGGCGCACGTTTTCTTCAGATTAAATCGTTTTTGTAGTTCTTCCGTCAGCAGCGGGCCACCCTCCAAGACGTGAACAATTCTATTCCTGCATGTATTCGAAAGCGCAAAAACCCTCTTTAAAAGAAAAAAACAATAGTAATAATGATGAGCGTATTGATAATAACAAACTGAAACACGTTGAATACTTACTAGTTATTGTTAGTCGTCGTTGTTGTTGTTGTTGCTGTTGTTGTTGTCGTCACCATCACAATCACCGTCATTATTGTCATTTGTGGGTCTGAAGCAGCAGCAGCAGCGAAGTTACTACGACACTGTTCCCGCCGGGGCCGGAAACAACAAAGGAGAATGGGGCAGCAGCAGCAGCAACAACAGCAACGCGGCGAACAGAATTCTTTTAGGAGGAGAGAAGTTTTCGTTCAGCTGTTTGTTAAGGCTGAGGCGCCGAACGAGATATCAAAATATGATAACAGGGCTTCACTTTTCAAACAGTTCTCTACCGCTACCGTCTCCGCGGCCACCGTTGTGTCGCGTGCCGTGCCGTCTCCGCGGTGTCGTCGGACCGAGCGTGCCGACTTGGGAGCTGGGAGCGGCCGGCTGGCTACGGAAGCGGTAGAAGCACAGAAGAGATGATCAGAAGGCGGCTGAGAATGGGCTGCTGCGAGATCGGGAGATGAGCATGCGGATGCCAGAAATGGGGCTAGAAATGGGCAGGGCCGGCAGAGAGCGCTGGACCGGCCGCTTACCGGACCGAAACAAGAAAACTGGCTGAAGATCAAGGACCGAAGACCGAAGACGATGAAGTCCAACTGCGGCTGTTGTCATCGGCGACAGAGTTGGGCGCGCGCGCGATGGCCCGTGACTTCGGCGTTGTGATCGTCGGGGGCAGCATACTCAGTGTCTCTCTCTTTCGCTGTCACCATGGTTGACGTTGTTCGCCGCCGATGTTCGCGGCGACGTTCCATCGCCGTTGTATGTAGTTGTAGCTGTTGTCTCTGCTGTTGTTATGTAGCAGCAATGGCAGCAGCGACAGCAACAGTAGAAGTATTTCCTGCGCCCTTCGGTGTAGAAACAGAATTATTTTCCCTGTCGACGTGAAAATTGGACCAACGCGCTTGCAACGACAAACAACGGCTATTGTTGTTGTTGTTGTTGCTGTTGATGGTGTTGGTGTTTTCCATGGTGATGTGGTTGATGTTGATGGTGTTGTTGTTTTCCATGGTGGTGATGTGGTTGATGTTGATAGTGTTGTTGTTTTCCGAGGTGGTGTTGTTATTGTTGTTGTTGTTGAGGGTATCGTTGTCGTGGTTGATGTCGGTGCTGTTGTTGTTGTTGTTGCTGATGTTGTTAAGAGTATTGTTGTCATCGTTGATGGTGGTGGCGGTGGTGTTGTTGTTGATGATAGTGTTGCTCTGATGACGAACAAATACAGTAACCAGTAGTAGACCGACACTCGCACCGTACCGTGTGACCAGACTCGCCTCGTGGCGACACGCCGAGAAAGGATCCTCGTCGACGATTCTTTCTCGATAGAACGACGATGACAGGACACAATAGAACACAACACCAGGAAGACTACAAAGACAACTACGACTACCGGGACTTCCAAGACAAGGACAACGGGCGGAAGGAGGGGGACGGGTGTAGTACTGGAAGAACAAAGAAGAGAGAACGCCAATGCGACAATGGAGAGACAGTGGTCTCTGTCGTTCTGTGTGTGTGTGTGTCTGTGTCAATGTGGCTCTGTGTTTCCCTGGCTGTATGTGTGTGTGTTTGTGGCTGGCCGGGCTTGGGAGTGTGTCGGTATCTCTGAACGTTCGTATACGTGCCTACGTATGTACGTTGGGAGTACGTTAGGAGTAGCAGTCTGGGTACTAGCAGTTGTTACACGGCCCTAGAAGGACGACAGGCAGACAGACACACAGACAGAGAGACAAACAACCAAAAGCTCGGTAGAGCTAGCAGAAGCAATAGAGACTCCAACAGCGTCAACTAGCGACGCCTTTGGGTGACGCCAAATGGGGGGGTAAGGGACCTGAACGAGATCAGACGAGGCGTGGAGTAGCTGTAGCGCTGGCTGACGGGCGATGGTTGTTGTTGCTGTTGCTGTTGTTTCTGTTATTGTTGTTGTTGTTGGTGTTGCTGTTGTTTCTGTTGTTGTTTATGTTGTTGCTGTTGTTTCTGTTGCTGTTGTTGTTGCTGATAGTGTTGTTGTTGCTGTTTTTGCTGCTGCCGCCGCCGCTAATAGTGTTGCTCTGTTGCTGCATAGTGTTGCATTTGCTTGCGTGTCTCTCTCGCCCGTCAATCTATCTGTTTGTCTGTTCTGTCTGCATGCTTGCCGGTAGCGGTCGCCGCCAAAGCAAACTGTTATTGCTGCACCACGATGATTACTGTCATTGGTGCCACGCCTCTGCGTCTCTGCTTCTTCTGTAAATGTGATGACAAGATAGCAAGCAGCAAGCTTTCCAGCAAGAAGAGGAAAACGGCGAGGGAAAGCACCACGGCGAGAACGACAAAAGGGAAGAAGAAGAAGAAGAAGAAGAAGGAGAGAAGAAAAAGAAGAAGAAAGAAATGGTGAGATATGGGACGTCCGGGACGGTCCCCGCACGCTCGCGGTGGCGTCGTCCCGGATGGCGAGCGCTTCCGGATGACCTCCGGACCAGAACTGATGGAGGGACCACCCGGCTCTTCCTTTTCTGTGACTTTCGTCTGTGGTGACATAAGATTGAGAGGCGACAGACATTGCGTGGATGGAGGGAGGTGGAAGGCTGGCAGAGTGCGATGGTACACATGGTGGAGTCGTGTGACGACGTCGAGGTAGGTGTCTAGAGCGGATGCCTAGACACAATGAAATGAGGGCTCGTGGTGGCGGTGGCGATGCTACGAGTAGTTGTTTTTCCCGGATACACTCCTCGGGCCATTGGGTCGGCCATTGGCCCAACTCTGCCGCCAGCCCTGCCGAAGGAAGACGAGATGAGGATGCGCATAAGACGTCCGTCGGGTAGAAGTAGGAAGACGTGCAAACTCACGGAACTAAGCGGCACGAGAAGAACTGCAAAACGAACCTATACGAGCCACAGGAGAATACTGTAGGTGAGACAGAAACAACAAACCGCCCCACATAAGGCTGCGTAACTGGGGCAACAGCCGTGAAGGATTCATCTACGGGATTTACAACAACAGCAGCAGCAGCAGCAATAGCAGTGGTAGAGTAAAGAGAACCTGGTATTCATGGGTGTTCTTGTCGCCGTCAAGGTTTTCGTCGTAGTGGTAGTCCTTCGGGAAGAAGGAATCGCAGTAAGGGACCAAGGCAGAAAAATATTTGTATTAGTAGTATATATAAACGTTATGAAATAAAGCAAACCAATGTCAATTATAAACCGCCTATAAAATCACGATACAGACATAAGTAATGTAACGAGTTACATATTGCGGTTTATTTACATAACACAGAGCTTATTTTATGTACACATATATAGATTTAATTTTTTGTTTTTGGATTCATTTGAATTGGTAACCTTTTTGGTTACGCACCTCCTCGAGCGCCTGATCACTCTTGTGCACCGTTGAAGGTAGATAGGTTTCAGCAAGTTCTTCCCGTGCCTGCTGAATAGCTTGCTTGAGTTGGTCCAGATATTGGCTCTAGCCTTGGCCTCCCAGATGTCACCACAGAATAATACAATGGGCTGAGGGAAAGTAACTAGAACTCTCTGTCCAGCGTGACTCCCCGTGATGTGCGCAAATTATGCGTCACGCGGGCATCTTCCTCCACGACCTACAAAAATTGATTGAGATCTGGAGCTCTTAGGAGCTAGCAAGCCTTGTGAATTAATTTAGGAACGCTTTTTGCTAGCCATTCCCGCACAGATGTTGCGGTGTGAGCCAGCTATCGTCTTGGAATATACAATGGCCTCCACCAATGTGACTCATGCACCAAGGACGCTCTCGAGGACTTCCGATGTGTACACTTTGGCTGCAACAGTTCGTAATCGATCGATAAAAATAGTGAAATTTTGCCATTTGGGATAATACTGCCCCAAAACGGTAATTACCCCCCTTAATAATTCTTCCACGCTTCTTCCACGTAGCGACCGAACACTGTAATGAAGTCTGTCCATAGTTTGCCGCAGGCCGATTTGACTCATCAGACTATAGGCATCCAGGTTACGTTCAGATCGAAAGAGATTTAGCAGATTTTTCGTTTTGCACGACGCCGATAGACGTTGGCTAGATTAATGCGTGTATGCCCTAAGTCGTAGGCTTGATCGAACGCATTAGAGAGGCCTCCGAGATGTTCCAAGTCCTGGTATCTCTGTGCAGGTACTATAAACACTCGTTCAACTAATGGCAGGGCACCGAGCTATCCTAGCAACCGATATACAACGACTCTGCATGTCAAAAGTTGCCTCCACCATTTTCACGTCAAGAGTTGGTTTCAGCTATTTCGTAACGGCCGCGCTCACGCCAAACGAATACGAATCCGGCATCTGATGTTGTTCGTAGATGAACGGCGGCTACTATTTCCTACCCGCGAAATTCGATTCTCCGAAGCGCGAGAACCTCTGCGGGCTCCAACAAATCTTGTTACAAGATTTATGTATATATAAATATATTTAAAACTAAATAATTGAAAAATGAGGACCACCGCTGGACTAAGTATGCAGAGACTAAGCGTGAAAGAAAGACATAAAAAATATTTTTATAGCTCTTTATCTTATTACGACTCCACCTGACTTATCAGATGAATTATAAATTTGTATATATATATATACTACGGTCTCGATTGATCACTAATTAGTGGCGGCGGTAACAGCAGTAGTAAATGCGTGCCAGTCAGCCAGGCCTGAGCTTTTGTTACTTAGATCAATGCCTTCTCTTAGCCAGGTTTTTTAAACGTGACGTATGCCATGTTACCATCCATACTGGTTCATATTGGTTACAGCAGTTAAAATCGTAGCAGTTGTAGTAAAAGGCAGGGCAGTTAATAGTTGTACATCGAGCATATATTAGGAACCTGCGGCAGAATAGAGAGATATTCTAGAATTAAACATTTTTTAAGCAGGTTGTTCTTCTCTAGAATTCTATCTCCCGTCCCCTACGGGCTTGGAATCGCCGTGAATCGCCGTGAGGCATATTTTGCATGCACCGAAGGCCGAAGGATATTTATTGACATATGTTGATGAATGATTTTCATGTGGCAGCATGGCCGCTAACACTCAGCGGTATGGTTTGTCATGTACTCTCAATCAGCATCGCTCAAACAAATGATGCAATCAACAGCGGGAATCGAACCGGCAACACCCCGGTAGATGGCAACCATGACTAGCGCAGCATTCACTAGCTCCTTAGACGCCGCCACCGACATCCTCTGTATAATTGGGCTCGGTTGCCATCGTCGTCGGATACGCGTGCGCGGATTAACAAATGAGATCTGCCAACATTGTTGGCTGGCGCATAGCCCGCGGCGGTTAAAAGCGGATTTAATTCTTCATTGTGTGAATGAGTACATGTTGATTCGTATGGTGCCGGTGGGAATAGCGATGGCAACGAGAGAGTTATAATGATAGTGTGATACCTAATGCAAATGCTTGTTTGTTTGTTTGTCTTGCTTGTGGTCGTTAGTGGTGATCGAAGTAGCTTCTCTGCGAATTATCTTAGGGACTCCACTCCACAAATGATGATGATCATCACAACCGTACATTGGGTAAACGGGTAAAAGTAGCATTGGCTATATTGTGAATTTCTCCCATTTTACTTCGCGTAGTTCGTACAACGACTGTCACTTGCTGTCAATCGCGGCCGTCCCGTATTCACTAGACACGAACCCTTTAGAAGTAGAACGAACAAAATATTTCACTACTGTGACTCACTCGAAATATGATGTGCGGAAGTGCTGTTTACTTCAAACGTGTATTTTACGACCCATGTCCCTCCCACTCGTTCACATCTCACTAGATACGTGTACATACACATCCTAGTGATCTATCTGTATAGCAATATACATTAAAAAACACGGAGGAGACTACTCGCAAAAAATAGCAGCAGCAGCAGCTACCGACAACTACATTAACTACGCACTACTCTCGAGTCGTACTCCAACAGACTGTAAAAATGCTTGACAATACATGCCAATTTGCCCAAGAGGAAACACATGCTTACTCAGTCAGTCGCAGAAGGGCACAATTCCTTGTCTATGTGCACTAATGGATTTTTACTGCCAACGATAAGCTGCTACTGCAGCAATGGTGTTATTGTTGCCAACGACCTGATCTGGCCGCGCGCACACCAAGCAGGATTACGCATGAACCAACGGCGTGCCTCACCCGGGATCTCAACGGGCGTCGTGCAGCATGCCACTTTCGACTGCCTACTTACTAAAGGGAATCCATTCATAAGCCCTGTGACGTCGGCCACTTAAATGTGAACGTATATAGTGTGTACGTCCGTATATCGTCGAGCAAACATTTCGTTTTGTTTGTCTGTTTGTTCTACGTATGGACTCTGGTTGGCTGATGTAGGTATTATTGTCCAGCTTTTCTGTTCTTCGTCGTTTTATTTCCTTTTCCTACGACGATTAAAATGACCACGACATTTCTTTCTCTCTCTCTCTCTTTTTTCTCTTGTTGATTCGGTGCTTTTGTGCCTTTACATCCATAATATGACAGATACTTTTACCCAATGTGTGGTTGTTGTTATTCTTGTTGTCGTTGTTATTGTTGTTGAGATGGTAAATTGGAGAGATAATTTTACGTTAAATGACACAAGACAAGCAGTTACCGTGGTGCGGTGGTACCAATACGAGTACACAATGCATTGCAGGACGGACGTTAGCCTGTCGATGACGTGGCAGGATGGGCAAACTGCCAGCAGTGGCACACTCGTGCATAAATAGACGAACAAAAGAAAGCGAAAGCAATGGACAAAAATAGAGTTATTCCGATAAACGGTCAGTGCTGCCAGACAGATACAGGCAAAACGAAAGAGAAACTGGTAGAGTGTCGGTAAGTGCAGGTGTTCATGCCGAGCACCAGGACCGGCGTTGATGCTTTGGGTGGCTGTTGTGTACTGTGATGTGCGGCACGTTAGTACTTGAGTGCGGCGTAGCTATGTAGCAGATACTGTCTAACTGTCCGCTTAGACCCTTGTTTCGGTCTCGCTTCCCGTCAAAGACGGGACGGGAAGGCAGTGGGCAAATCATGAGAGAAGACCAGGACCGAAAAAGGATCTCAAGGCAGCGGATGCAAGGGCTACTGCGTTTCTATCACAATTACGCCATGGGCGGCAGACGCCGGTAGCTGCGTTGTGCGGCAGTAGGCTGCTGGGAGTACTGTAGAGCAGCAGGTACTGCACTGAGGCTCCGTTGTGCCTCTAGATCATTGCTACCCTGTGCGCCTTAGATGGGCGTTGTAGAGACAGGTAGAAGAACTCTAAGAGGAAACGGAACGACCAGGACCCACGGCACGAAACACTATCGCACTTGTCCAGCAACATGACCAGGATAGGAAAATCCGAAACGAGCAGTAAGTGTAAGTGAGATGTCGGAAGTAGTCTTTTGGTGCCTGACGAAAGACATCACTTGGTGGGAGAGGAAAGGAATTAGGAAGAATACTGGTATGTACTAGCTGCCAATAGATGTATGAATATATTGATAGATAGACTAATGGGATATATATATATATATATATATATATATATATATACGACACGCGACAGAGCCACAAAGGTAACAAATCACGCAAATCAGTTCACCGGAAACAGAGCAGAGCCCGCTCGTACTCGTGACCAACCGTAACATCGTTCAAAGGAAAGTTCATAGCTCATAGTTGAAGCCAATAATCTGAGATATGGGTTCAAAACAATGAATATACTGGAGTTGGCCGTGCTTGACGATCAGAGGATGTAAGCGCCAGCAGTTGCACGAGCAGCTGTACTAACGGCAGCTATAGAAACTGCAGCTGCGAGTAGCTGAAGCATCATCAGCTATTACTATAACAACTCTGACAACGAGCAGTTGGGAAGAGAACAGCGCACGAATATTTCTCTTTTATGCGCACTACGTCCACAATCGGCTGACAGAGGCTCAGGCCCGAGGCGAACGCAAGGGAGGAGTATATATATATATATATATATAATATAGAGAGAGAAAAGTAAAAGATAGAAAAGACAGACGTTGAGTAACGAAAAGCGCAAACGACGGATTGAGAGACCAACGAAGATCAACTTGCCAAGCCTTGGGTGGTCTGCCTGTTAGGCCGACGATGCCGACGCGACGTCGCTAGCTGCGATGGCGCAGCAACGATCGTCGAATGGGTGAAAAGCAAGGATCGGGCGACGCAAGGGGTGCGGCGAGTGATGAAGCTTTGCGCCTTGTTGACTAGCACCACAGGTAGGCCTGGCTGGCTAGCGTACAAGACCCGGACTAGCAGCAGCAGTAGCAATCTCCACGATCTTTCTCGACAACACGACTACAGCGGGTGCCGCCCCTGCCGTACAATCGCCTAGCAACCACTAGGCAACTACCAACAGGAACGAACAGATTTAGAGAGAAACATAAGAGACGGCGGAAGTGGGTGATAGAGAGAGAGGGTGACGGAAATAAAGGGAAATGGGCAAAGACGAATTTAAAGAAGGAATGTGAGTGCAGGAATTAAGGAGCGAGAGAGACCGAGAGATGGGCAGGAATTGGGAAAAGAGAGTGTGTCCTCGAAAAATCAAGGGAAAAAGCGAAGATTAGAGGGATAGGGGAGACATATGGGGGGAATGCGAGACAGGACCAGCAGGACTGGCTGGGAACGTGAGGAGCAGAAGGAGAGATAAAGATCGAGCGGGGCAAGCGTCGCAGGCAGATTCCAAGGGAATAGTAGCGGCGATGGTGGCGGTGGAAGTAGTGGAAGTGGGATTAGGAGTACCGAGGGTGCGAGTGGGACTGGGAGTACCGGGAGTGGAACTGACAGTGGTGGTAGTTGTGATGTTGCTTGATGTGAAATGATGCTTCTGTTGTTGCTGCTGCTTTTGCTGGGGTGGTTGGCGCTGTATATGAGGGAGTAGTCGAAGGGGATCAGTTGGAACACAGTGGAACAGCAGCAGAGCTGCGGCAGCGGTGGCGAGAGCACGCTTGACGAAGGAAAGGAAGGAGATACATACAGTGAGATAGAGAGAGAAAGATAGTAGATGGAAAGCGTGGTCGCGCGCTGGCTGAGTAATTGCAGATAAAAATTCAGAAGATCGTCTCCCGTGGCCGGTGCTGCTGTAGACGTGAAGCGGCGGCAGCAACAGCAGCAAACTGTTCATCGAGAGATCTAGAGTGGAACACAAAGAAGAGAACACGGACACAGAAAGAGGGAACGAGAAAGGGCGAGAGAAAGTCGTGGAGAATGGGTGAAAAGCAGACAGGGAAAAGAAAGTGCCAGAGACAGGGGGAATTGAGCTCTGTCGAAGGACGACCGACGTATGGCCGGACGGCTGGACGGACGGACAGCTATCTGACGAAAGAGAATAGCTATGGAAACTTAGGCCAACAACAAAGAGCGATAGAGGGAGAGAGAGAGGAAGAGAACACCAAGGTCCGAGGTCCGCGAAAGTCCACCGAATGCGCCGGATACAGATCGAGATAAAATACACACAGCACGGAAAACTAGCAGCTTGCAGGCATACGGGGTGCGTTCAAAGGAGCGCGTAAAAGACCTCGTAGACGACGGTTGCGAGGGGGCGGGGTGGATGAGTGGGCAGAAGCCAGGGATAGGCGTCTCGACAGTGTAATGGCTACAATCGGCAAGGAAAAACTTGAATGTACCCGATCCGTGGGCACGACTGAAAAACGGCGTACGTCGACGAGCAAGCCAGGCTGGCCAAGCGTTCGCCGCAGAACCTTTGCGGGAGAGTCGGATGTTGGTATCATGGCGAATTACAACGAGACGTCCACTCAATTATTCCTGCCTTACAGCAGCAGCGGCACCCGCAGTAGTAGCGGAAGCTAGAACAACAACAACAACAACAACAACGACAACAGCAAACAACAACAGCAACAACAACAGCAACAACAACAACAACGACAGCAACCACACTAACAGAACGCCATCGCAACCACACGGACAACAACGCCATCGCAATTGTCCGGTAGTGAGTGACCCCTCGGCACAGGCGGGGCAGTTTGCGCAACTATTTCTACAAGTTGGTGGAGTTGGAAGAGAGGTAGCTCTAGGGTGGGTAGATAGGTACGTACCCTCCAAGGACGTGCATGCACAAGTTCCAACAAGACGCCGTTTGACGCCGCTGTTGGGCTGGCTCCGCTTCGACACGTGTCGAACTGGCCGAGCTGAGTTGAGGCGACGGCCGATTAGTGGCGAAACTCGAAACTCGAACACGTTGTTTGCAGTTTCGTTGCTCTTTTTGGTGAGAAACACCATCACTTTTGTGACTATGCAATTCCGAACTTGAAACAAAAAATTGCACCAATCACAAAAGTGGGATATTCTCTCTCTGCCTGCCTGGCTGCCTCCTCCTTCCGCACCTCATCGGCGTCAGCCAGCATCTGCTTGATGAGGTGTTGCAACGCTGACAACGGTGACGCCATTGCAGATTCAGGCTATGCCTAACGTTTGTGTCGGGTCAGACGTACGGACGGATGCAAGGGTCCAGTCATCGCAAATCAGGCACGAAATTCCACGTCCTCCGGGCATACTTACATGGGCCACCAGGGCCGTCGAGTTCCTAGAACGACGAAATCTTTCTACTGCTGTTAGCTTCCCGAGATAGGAAATAATAGAAGAAAAGCAAAGAAACAATTTAGTGCAACGGTTGTTAACCTATATATAGTATAGAGTTAGTGCTTTGATGTACGAACAAGGAACATTTTGCATTTAAACATCTTTCATGATTACGACCTTATTGAACATGAGCGGTTTAGGACCTGCCTACAAAAGCATGTGAGCAAATTTCTATTTAATTGTTTACGTCAAACTCTACACACACACACACAACGAAGTACGCACATACAATGCTACTAGAAAAGGATTTGTTATAAAAGTGGGGGTGTCGTTCTGCTCTTGGAGGGCTTACAAAGTCCAGACGACATCGAAGGCTTAGCAGTAAGCTAAGATCATTGGCGTTGTTCGTTTTTCCTTCCTGCTACAGCTGCAGTTACTTCGTGGCCATTTTCCAACGTATTGACATTCAGAGCTGT
>QVRM01006220.1:27500-37888 GCA_003439945.1 Dermanyssus gallinae | reverse complement strand
ATGTTTTCATCGCCGCTTTTCCTCGATGTTTAGGCTCCTTAACTAATCGCCGTTTCTTTGATGAACTGAATTTATTTTTCCGTTTGAATTAAGGAGGGCGCATTATTCGCAAGTTAACGCTTAATGACGACACGGAGATTCCTTTCCCTATCTCCCTCATTTCAATCTAACTCTCACACAGACATACACAGTCTTATTTTGCACGGTGCTTTTTTTTTTTGTGTTGTTGCTGGCGGCATTTCACGTAAGCGCGTAGCGTCTTGGCCACGGCCTGGCTTTCGGCTGGGCTGTCTAGGCCAGTTCTGGGCGATCGGCATAGATGAGCGTGATCGCCGTCCGCTTGTCTCTGCAAACAGTAGAGCTATAGCACTAGAGTAGCACCGACCGTTGAACGAGGAGACTCACTAGTAGTTCCTTAAGAGCCTAAGGCGCCGGAAGCGGCGGCGGGGGGGGAGGGGGAGCGAACGAATGGACAATAACAACAGCAACAACAACCACACAACAACAACAACAATCTGATAATAGCAACAAACACACTAAACGCAATATCAGCAGCATTAAAAATAACACCACCAGCAGCAATATAACAAAAACTATACCAGTAACACAGATATTATCAATAGCAGCATCGCCAACAAGAGCAACAACAACACAACAACAAATGCTTACGATATGCTGCCGAATCCATTTGCTAAGAAGGCTTGAGTTCAGTATGGCCATTTGTCGGTTGGACGGTCGCAGATCTCGAATTGTCTAATCGTCTCTCAATGTCTTCTCTATCATGTTCCCTCTTCTATTCTTGTATATCCGACTGGTTAGATGAAGATGAAGATAAATGATGGATATGGATCAATAAGGAGACACACACACACATAGCGAGAGAGAGAGAGGGAGAGAGACCCAAGTACGAGGGGTCCTTCGTACATCCATTTGAATAGCCGCCAGTGGTGGCGGCACTGGGAGTGCGGCAAGAACAGGGGTGAACTCTTTATCTGTCCTTCGGTCGGTTTGTCTGTCTGACTGCTGCCTGTTGGTCTGTTGAGGTTGCAATAAATGAAGAAGCGAACACGCGAATCGCCAGCCGAACCGGCTACCCGACGAGCGCCTTGGAGATTCTCCTGGCGTAGTGGCCTCCTGCCGAGGATACGAGGTCCGGAGAACCTGAGGCGGAGGAATACCATTTGCGACCCTTAGCCGAGCTGAGAACAAACTAACAAGTTAGACTAGATGATGAAAAGAGGAGAAATAATAATGATAAAGTATAATTATAATATTGTTAACACTTTCTCTAGAGTCGACAGGCAGTGGAATAAATAGGCAATAAAATCAAACGATACATCTCGCCCGACTCTTTTGTTATCAGCAGGAACTACTCTGCTAAATTGGACTACCTTTGTAGCGTCTTTTGTTCGCAGTGCAACAAGGGGAAGCTCAGCCACGTTGTACGCACAACAAACAAGGGTTAGAATTTCGCCCCATGGCTGTGCAGAAAGTTGCGTGTACACTACACGTTCTTCGCTACCCCATCACAATTGTAGATCAATTGTTATCGAACGATGTACATTTTCTCCAAATAATATGAACAATATATACTCAGCATGCACACGAGTCAGAGTCAAAAGTCGCGCGTTTTCTATTCAGTTGACTATGATAATCGTCTGTACACAACAATATTAACAACAGTGATCTTCATCATTATCGTCATGCTCGCCACCAACGATACGTAGGAACATGAAAATGTTTTGTTACAAAAAGCTTCAGCTAAAACGCGGTCATCCTTTGAATGGGGGCAGCCACGAGCGCATTAAAGGTGACTCCCCCTGTTGTTGTCTTCGGGGTTTTTGTCGCCGTGTCAACGTTGCTACCCGTGGACCTATATTTTTTCTGGCAGTGGAATTGATGATACACGGGCAAGACGGGGAAGCTCTACCGGGAACAGCAACCAGCCGTTGAAATCGCGCCAGCACGGCTGATCGGCAGAGGCACGATCCTCGAGCAACAACGGCAAACTCTCTCGCCGCCACCATCATTTACAGTGGGGGTAAAAAATGCACACGCAACGACGAACTGACGAGCGCGAAACGTAACTTGGAGCAGGGCTTGCAACCAGGTGCAAACAGCAGCAGCAACAATACCAAGAGAGCCTATTGGGACCCTCATCATCAGCAGCACCCCACCACCGCCATCGATCATGATCGCCGCCATTCATCGATTATTTGATACGGAGAAAGGGAGCGCCGAAAGGGCAGAAGATCTGGGTTCTTGTCGTGATCCTTGGCGTGGAGGTGGGGCGAGGTGTGGGGTAAGGGTCACGATGAGGAACCCTGATACGGTTAACAACAACAAACACGAACAATAATGATAACGACAGCGACAACGACGACGATGAGCATGCGGTGAGCATGCTGTTGGTCCAAACTCATCATCGATATATACACATACCAATGATGAATCGCGATGAAGGTGGGTTATAAGTTCGCGCGCGGCGCTTCGTCTTGGCGAACTGCCCTCCACTGTGCGGTTCGTTTCAACAGTGCGGAACACGAACCGCGGCCTGCCTTGGACCGGAACTGTCGTTTCGGTTCACTTCATCCGGTCATCAACCGACGAGGGATTTTTGTTCCGCCTCCCGCCTCTTTGTGTGTTATTCCTTCTCTCTCTCTCCCTCCCTTCTCTAGCTCTAAGCCTGTCCCTGGCCCCTACTCGCGAAACGAGCAGGAGAAATCTCTGCATTTTTTGCCCGCTTCGATATGTATTCTTCGCAGATTCAACTGATGACGTGATGGAGTACGCTGATGATAGTGAGGCGAGCGAATAGATGACCACATGAAGGAGCTAATGAAGAAGCCAGTAAGGCACCGCTCGGATAAGATCACACCGAACAGCCTCTCAAGATAGCCAACAACGGTACTCATTCCTGTTGATACCACAACAGGTACAGAAGCGGCTTTGCCAGCAAATATGACAGGACAATGACACACAATTAGAGATCAATAAGCAGGCCAATGACACAAAATTAGAAATCAATAAACAACTGATCTGAATTCTACCAGGTCTAACTCGTGCCGCACCAACCATCAGGGAGCGACTTTCTAGCGGTCCTAATTGTCTGGTATCGAGTTCGTGTATCAAATTCGAATTTGATTCTGTACGATCTCTGCTTTATGCGACAACGACACCACGTCCAATGGAGATGTCGAAGTTAGACCACGTAGCAAGCTCTCGTACTAGAGAAGCGAGGCAGGCGATTCTCGACTGCGATTGCTTGTCTGCTCTGACATCTAAAGAAGAGCTAATGCTTGCCTACTATGACGGCATGTAAATTTGAAGCTCATTCAGCCTCGACATCGAAGGTAAAAGAGACTCTCTCGATGACGTCTCTCTGTGCGTGACCGCCGGTACTTCGATTCCAAAGGGGGGCGCGGATGTGGGCGTCTTTCAAAACTTGCTATTTCGTCACGCTATGCGTCCGGCGTGTCCAGACAGTCGGTGACGCAGTCGATGACGACGCAGCAGATTTTTGCGCCGCTGTCCTCCCCTTGCCGAGTGGGTCGTTGTTGAGGTAGCAAGAGGTACGTCCGTATTTTGCCCTGTAGTTAGCCAATTTGAAGGGTGGCACTCCACATGTACTTTTTCTATTGCCTGATGATGATCGTCCTTCTACTGAGTTGCTGTTGTTGTTGTTGTTGTTGTGGGTGGTGGTGGTGATGTTGTTATAGTTGCTGTTGCTGTCATTGATATTCGCCCGCACAGGCAAATCCGAGCGTGATCTCATCGAGTGTGTCGTATGCACGCAATGTCAATCGAGGAGGACACCATCTTCGGCTTTAGGTTCACTTCTCGCGGTTCACTCTAGCAGAAACATCAATCGGTTTAATATTGTAAACCTATAAATGGCCGAAGACAGGGGGTGTGTGTCAGAGAAAAGTGATATATATATACAGCGAGAGAGAGAGAGAGAGAGAGGAGAGAGAGAGAGAGAGAAAAGAAGGAAGATGGCGGGTGTCTGCAGAAATGTCTGTATCCACCATTTCCCCCTTGGTGCTTTGTTTGCGTTGAAATCATATTGTGGCCGGAAAAAGGGTAATATTTTAACGGGGTGCAGAGTGACGCGAAGGAGGTGGTGGGAATCGGGTTTTAAGAAGAACTTGGGAAGACTTAGTCAAAGCAGCATTCATGCTTGTGAATATGTTGTTCCGCTGTTTTATTGTCAAGGAGCCTACGGTGTATCTTCATTTTCACCAACCAATTGTGTTATATAAGCGTTGCACTGTTCACCCGTATGGCGTCCATATTTGTGTAAATACACAGGTAGAATTAAGAAGCTTTATATTCTATTCTAAAATAATAGAATATAAAGCTTCTTCTTCTCCTTCTATTATATTATAAAAGAATAGAATATAAAGATTCTCGCCATCCTCGTTGTTGTTTTTGTTGCCATTGTTGTTATAATTGTAATTACCGCTGCTGCTGATGTTGTCGTCGTTCTCATCATAACACTTCAAACTAAACAAAGTCGGCCTCCCGCGCACGAAAAGGTCGTAGCCCAGGACCCTCTTTATCGGGCCCAGGACCCTCGGCCAACACTTAACGTCTACAGGACCGCATTCGCATTGCTTCGTAAAGCGGACCCCAAAAATACAAGTGTGCAACGGTGGGGCTCGAACCCGTGCACCTATTTGTCTTCTCCGGTCGCGAGGCGCACGCGAATAAACCACGCCACCAGGCTCGACAACCGTGAGACACACACGTTTGCTGTTAACTGGCGATCGTCAAAGGTTCATCAGTTAAGTCGATATCTAAAGAAATTACCACAACTTTTCCTGATTTTTCCAATATGGCTTCTCGCCAGTAGAGAAGGACAGGCAGTCAAGAAAACAATATGTCAATTCCTTCATGCGCAATGAGTCAGCAAGTCTTAGCTGTTGGCGTTATTGTACCATAGAAGCAAGTCTTATCTATTGGTAATATTGATAACATTGGCACTACATGAAGTGACGTCCGAACAAGCATAGTTATATATATAAATATGTATATATATATGGTTGTGAAATGATTTTTTTTAATTATCAAATAGTCTTATTTGAACTCAATAATTACAGCAATAAATTATTCAATAATGTATTCTCCGTTGCTGTTTACGACTTCTTCCAATCTCTCGACCAATTTGTTGATTCCGTTCCGCGAGAAATCGCCCGATCTGATTACCAAAGAAGTTGTTGCGCATTGAGGTACACTTCGTCGTCGAAGGTAACTACTCTCATATGATTTGACACGGAACGGAAAATGTATTAGTCGGTTGAGGTAAGGTACGGAGAGTTCGGCAGGCGCCAAGGAACCTCTCATTCGACCGTTTAAGGTGCGGTTTTGACAACTTGTGCAACACGGCCCTGGCGTTATCATGAATTTGAGCTATTGTAATTTGGCCTTGTTAATAGGGGTTTTTCAGTCGAATAGCCTCGATTACGCAGTGCAGTTGGGCATTGTAGAGCTCCTTGCTGACCGTGGCGTTCTTACTGAGGCATTTCCCAATGTACCACATCTCTCAGTACTAGCTTGATTCTCGGCTTCGGCGTATTTCCCGAACCACCCACCGTTTTTGTTGCTTCAAATTGACGCAAAGGTACCGTTTCTCATCTCCTGTGACGATTCGGTACAGAAAACGTCGTTTGTGTCCGCGTGTTGCTCGGTGGCGGGCGAGATGTTGAGCCGCAATTTGAAGGCGTTTTTTTATGTTCTTCGTTGAGCTCTTGAGGCACCCAAGCTCTGCGTTAGTTTTTAGTTAACCCAATTCATTGAAGGTGGTTGCGGATTGTCATCGCGGAGAGTTCTTGTTTTCGGCCAATCTACGAGTTATTTGACGAGCGTCCTCTTGCAAAAGCGTCTTGGAACATTCTTGGTCGAATTGAGAAGGCCTTTCGCTGCAAGGCATATCGTCCAGGTCAAAGTCGCTTTTTTTAACATTGCACGCAGTTCCGTGCTATAGACTCGTCTAAGACACTTTCTCCGTGCACGTTGCAAATGCCTCGAACGGCTTCGGCAGCTTTTTCACCTCGATGACAGGCGAAGATAAGCAGATATCGATAATGTTAAAGTTTGCCTCTTGGGTATTCCATTTCTAAGCCTGAAAAAAATTAACACCGTTTTGTAGAGCAGGAGGAGCACGTTCAAATACATGTAAACATTGATCTAAACAACAAAATAAATCTTTGTAGAATACAAGAAACATAAACGCTACAAAGTTCTTTCCAGCCTAATACGTTGTTTTAATATATACTCGTATATTATAAATAACATTCGAATGTTCGTAACGGTTATTAGCTTAGATGCAAATATTATGCTGAACGTGATGACACGCAAGCAGCATCGTTCCAAAAGACACAAAACGACAGTTGTTCAAAATTATGTTTCTCATCATATATATATATATATATATATAAACATCTAGATTTACGACTACTACTATTAGCATTTATTTGATCATTGACACTATTATCGATGATTATCATAAGAGGAAGTAAGACAAAGCAAGCTTAAATTAAAAAAGCACTAAAACGTTAGTAAAAAATTAGTTAGATGTTTTCTACCTCGTTTTTTGAAGGCCACATTTAGGAATAGATACATTCACATTTATATATGGAATACCTGGTATCCAAGCATTGCTCTCTTGTGATTGCAGAATATGAAGACACTTTCTGTTTCAGTTACGGTACACTTTTGTGTATGTAGCCCCAGTAGAAGGCTTATGGATTTAGGAAAATAAGCAGTTTACTACTACTCCCACTCCCGCAATGAAAATAGATAACTGGCGTAAGACGTCAAAGGAAAATTTGACCAGATTGTGATGCATATGCTCGTTTTTACGAGTTTTGTTCAAAGACAAGGTCCATTTGAAGTCATACTGCACAGCCTGGCAGTTTCTGTATAATAACCTATGTACACACACACACACACGTATTAATTAGCTAACACACTTAGCTAATTACTACTTGTAGCATGATCACTTCTATATAACAGAGGCGACCCGAGTTGTGGCTATTTTTCCACGTCCATCAGCGGCGTGTCGCGACATCGTACAGCTTGACCTCTGTCGAAGTCCTGACGGACGTTACACAACGACGTTCCGCCTAAACGGGGTCTAATTGCTGACATTTCAGCCGAGATCCGGGCTGAGTTTTTACAGTGGAATATTGTAACAAACATACTGAGGCGTGCACCATTAGTATTGGATTTTAGCTAGCATTGTTGCATTATGGTACGTACGGCTGATTAGTTAACTACAAGCTTAGAGTCGAATTTCTATCAGACAAAGATCATAATTTGTTCAAGTCAGATTCAAACGGTTAGTTGAGCAACGTCAGATTTGAGAGTCGTCCCTTCTTTTTCTTCTGTCTCTGCTTCCTTCTCTTCTTCGCCGCCTTTTCGCAGAGGCGCGCTGTGATGAATGATGGTAATGAATCTCACGAGACTAATCGCCGTGTGTTGTTTCGATGTTGAATCGTTGTCGATTGGCATGCACATGTCGACAATTACAGGATCCTGACGATGGGGTTCGCCAGCGACCTGCAGGGCTTCGAGAGCCACGATGCCCTGCTGAACGTGCAGGACGCCGAAATCGAGCTGCTGGAACACCTTCGGCGATGTGTGCAAATCAAGGTGAAGGCCGACAGAGAGTACTCGCTCGCGATGACCTCGATGTTCGCGCAGGCTGGCAAGGTCGACAGCAACCTCGAGGAGCTGCGGGGGCAGCCTCATCAGAAGGTAACACGACTCGCAGAGCAACGAACAACCCCCTCTCCCCCCTCCTTTCCAGCCGCTGCAGCAGCAGCGTTGCCTCATGAATATGCAGTGTTGTCGGAAGTCGTAGCAGTCCGCTCCCCCCTCTGGTTCAACCCGCTCTGGTTGAAACAGAGCGGGCGAGCTCAGCTGACTACTTACATGACCCACCCACGATCTATATATATATATATATATATGTATATATATATATATATCATATATATATACTATGGATATATATATATATATATATGTCTATATATATATATATATATGTATATATAGATCTCCTATATGTATCTCTATCTCTATCTATCTATATCTCATATCTCTCTCTGTCTCTCTCTCTCTCTCTGGCTCCTCTCTCTCTCTCTCTCTACTATATAATCTCTTATCTCTCTCATCTCTCTCTCTCTCTATATATCTATAGGTATTATGGCAAAGCGGGTCAGGGGAAATCTTAGTCCACGGAGCCCGACCTGACGACGAAAGCGACGACCACAATCTTTACAGGGGTTACGTTGCCCTAATATTTACCTTCCCCTGAATATACGATATATGTATATATATATTATATAACATCTGATTAAATAAACACACAACAATATATTTTTTACCTACAATGATCATTTGGGACGAAGCGAGTCGATTTAAACCAAAACATCCTCGAGAGGGTAAAAGCGCTCACGAAAATTTGCGCCAGTTCGCGTATTAAGCACGTATGCATAAATAACATCCGTTGTTTGAACGTGCCGGTGGGATAAATTGCCTTTGTCGCACGAGCCAGTTAGTCAACGCTAGCTCAATTCAATCAGCGTGACTAAACAAAACACTGAAACACCCCGGAATTAAGTGTACTGGGCTCTACGAAGGCAATGTGGAGAAATAAGAAATGTTTTTATTATCATTAGAATATTTTCCCACATCATCCATAAGTATGCACTTGGGGAGGTGCAGGTGTAATTAAAAGACACCTGCATCATTCCTGCCGTACGCAATCCATAAGGAAGCCTAATTGCACCGCATTTTCATTATTGCACGTTCCAAGTAAATAAATTAAAGTTATCACGATTAATGCATATATATATATATATATTTATATATACATATATATATATATATATATATATATATATATATTACTTCATATAAAACAGATTGTAATATAAAGTAATACTTTTAAAAAAATACGTATATATAGTAGAGTTGCACTAGCCACCAAGTTTCGTCCAACAAACTTCGGGATCTAGTACAATTCGGCGAAAAAACATTCTTTCCAATAGCACATGGGGACGTAAATGTCTTCTAAAAATGAGTAATTGAGCGTGAACACCAAAGCAAAAAACTGCAACGAATTTTAAGTTTTGAGAAATATCTTCAATACAACACTTGTTCTGCGTTGAGCTAATTCAGAATGCAATTCAACAGATGCAAAATTTTCCTACAAACAATCCATGTTTTATTGGTTTGTCGATAAGATGAATGGTCTCTCGCAATCGCAAATTTAGTGACGATAACTTAGGATAAAAAGCTTGATACAACTACTTTTGGTCATATCTGACTCGAAAAGAAGACATTTCCATCCCTTGTTTTATCAAAAAAGATGTTTTTGTTGAGCTGTATGAAATCTGGGAGACCCTATATATATATCGAGTCGCATGTTTTGGTTCTAGTTTGGATGCGAAACATTTTCATGGTGACTTTATATGTTGATATGAATTTTTCATTTCGCAATAACTTTGCAATTCAAATTGACCCTATATGTTGTAGGCGTGGGACGCCGTAGTCGAGACAACTGAGACAATCGGCCGTGTTGTCCGCCAGAACGCCGACTACCTAGCCGCGAATACGCTCGAGAGCATCACCAACCTGATCCTTGAGAAGAAAGCCTTGCGCAAAGTCTACATGGAGGAACACCACAGAATACACGCAGAACTTACACGGGTGAGTACGAAACAGTAGTAATGGATATTGTATTATTTATTCAATGTAATCAGTCATTCACGGTCGGACCATGACATTTGGACAGTGGTTATTGTTATTGTTGTTGTCTTCTACCTTTTTGGTGCGGTTGTTGTAGTGGGGTACAACAGATACATTCTGCCGTCTATAAGTCCTTCATATTCCTTCTTGGTCTACCCAGCCTGTCGGCTACGATCTAACGAGGCGCGAATAATCTTAGCGGTTTGGCAGTTGGTTGGTACCGTGTTGGCGAAAAGATTTACAAAGTTAGTTATGATAGTTTGTTTATATAGTTTATTTTATTTTTACGATTTACATAGATAAGACGTTTGACTCCACTGCTTCATTACTTAAATTAATTAAGTCAATCCGTCCCTGTTGCCTGTACCTCGTTATGTCTTTTCACCATAACATACTGGCAAGTATACTCTACCACAGTACTGTAGTACAAGTAATGGGAAGTTATATCCAACATTTGTATATGGCGTTCGAATTGCCTTTTTAAGTAATAAAAAAATAATTTAATTCACTCAGCACATGGTTAGTGATGTTCGTGCCGTCCTCATCCGTTGTTCGAAGTAATCATGTTACGTAGTAAAAAGGCTATGCACGACACCTAATTTAGAGTTGGTTCAGACACGTGTAGT
>QVRM01006220.1:17500-22500 GCA_003439945.1 Dermanyssus gallinae | reverse complement strand
ACCCCCTCCCCCGTTACCGAATCAACTGTCTCGCTATCGCCTATAGGTGGCCAATAAATATGTGAACTATGCGTAGAAGCCAAATTGATTGTGCATTTAGCGTTCGACAAACGTGCAGTAAAAGTACGCGTATTACATGCAAATAAACCACCTCGTAACTAGAACACCTATCGTTCGAGTAACAAAAACAGACACATTGATAAAAGGCAATTGAATGTCCAGTATGAGAGCATGATGTGCTAAGTCGATATATATAGTATTGAGCGTATATTTTATTTTAGATTATAGTGCGAACTTTGGTGCTGATAGAATTGCCGTAGCGCTTAATGAGGAGTTCTCAAAACGTCACCAATTTGTAGAAGTTCAACCATGCTTCATGGCGTGCTCGGTCGCAGGTTGGGCCCTGCTCGTAGCAACACACGGCAGCAGGATAGATTTAAGACAAATGAACTATTGTGATTGAACGAACAAATTAATGAAAGCTGTACTTCATGTTGTTGCTCGTCTGTGCTTGACAGCTTCGCGAGGAGGTTTTTCGTATCAAAACAGATTACGAGAGGTGCGTAGAAGCGGCAAACGAAGCTCGAGTCAAATACGACGAAGGGGTGTCGCGAGTCGAATCGGGCGCTTCCAAACCTCGGAAAATCGAGGAACTCCGTGACCGCTACTATAAGGCTTCACGAAAGCTACATCAGGTAAGGCTGGGCTCCATTAATTCATGCACCCTCGTTACGGGAAGTCATTTCTCTCTCAGCCTCATCACCTGTAGATGAGAATTCTGTTGCCGTTTCAACGTTGTTGCTTTGGCCATCATTAGCAGGCACGCATAAGAGGCAGATTTAGCACCGCAATGTGTTTTTTTATAACGTACATGACATACGTCTTCGGATTTGTTTAACGGATGCACTAATGGACGATAGTATTGAACTGAAAAAATATGAAGCTAAGAATGAAGGTGATTTTTTAAGCTGATTATGAGAGTGATATAAAAATCTAATAATACATATGGTCCATGAGCAAATGTCTGGTATGGGATGCCACGGTATCATGTACAGTCGCCCCGTCATACTTGGGCGAGTTTCTGTGTCAGCAGCTCTCGCTCGCAGTGTGTAGGGAAAACGCCGCCCTCATCATTGGCTTTATGGCTTTAAGAACTGGGGGTGAGTCTAGGCGGGTACATGTTTGGATCCCATAATTTTAGGGAAATACCAAAAAAATGTATAATAAAAACAAATATATTTGCTTTGATAATCAATGTTGTGTGAAGTTCCCTTAGAACTTAGACTTGAGCTAGTCAACCCACCCAAAGGTCCTCTCGCCTAGGCAGCATTACCCCCCAAACATCTAATGACAGACGTTGCAATAAATACTGGACTGCCTTCTTATCTGCTGCTATATATATATATATATATATATATGACCTGGTTCATGGGTGTTCTTGTGTAAGGTGCACAATGAGTATGTGCTGATGCTCAACGATGCGATGCAGTACGAGAAGCATCTTCGTACGGTTCTCTTGCCGGATCTACTTGAATGTCAGGAGTCAGCGCTTCGGGAAGCTCTTGAAACATGGTAAGCATTTTCTGCTCTGCTTACTATCTGATTATTTGCATTCGGCCTGCTCACCACATCTCTATGTTGGGTTTGTAATAATAATAATAATATATATATATATATATGCACGACTCAACTGAAGTGTTAATAAGTGTAAATCGCCGGGGGAAGGACTGCCAGAAATGCCGTAGCGGTAACAACTATTAGTTGACTATTAACATATGAAACATTAAATAAACTTATCGTAACCTTAAAAAAATAAGTGTAAATCTTCCTTGGACGGTATAGTAGTACAGTATGAACTAACACAGAAAGACACCATTTCGGGACCAGGGCTGCGCACTAGCACACAAAATTGGCAACTCTTTTTATGTAATAAATAACGGCGCCTGTATGTTATATTATGTATTCTTGCTCGCGTTAAGAATACGCTGGTAGATATGTTGAGGTTCCCGAATGAAAATGGGGCCATATTTCACAATGATTGTTATTATGACGCCTTGTCGTCTCGTCAATAGCGACTCTCCACTTAGAGATCGATTTTGCCCTTCTCGTTGCCTTTGTTTCTGATTTTTTCTGGCTCTCTGTGTCCTCTCTAATATCATCATGGTCCCGCCAACGTTTCAGGCAAAGCGTAATGAGGGAGGTTGTCGAGCGAATCGACTTCTGCTCGGAGAGCTTTCAGGCGACGCATGGCCGACTTTCGTACGCGCTGTCGCTGATTGACCCTGATAAAGAGTACCGGGCGTTCATAGACGCCCACAAGTCGGAGCCGCCCGCGTGGATGGACTTCCAGCTCAGTTCGCCTCTGCACAACGCCCAGCTCGGCAAATACGAGGGAACGCTTCGGCCGGATCGACTCGCGGTTGACGATCTCACCATTCACGACCTTCGGAACAGGTGGGCATGGGCTTGGTAATATCGAGCGTCGAGTGCTACCTATCCCTGCACCTAGCTGTGATACGAGAAAGAGCAATGATGAGATGTGAGAGACACGCCTAAGCACGGCACGCACATTGAGCAAAAGTGGCCACAGGCGGCAAAGCGAAAACTAGGACGTCGTCTAATTTGCTAATTAGATAACAAAACAACAGGAAGCAACTGATTGATTGAATTGGAGGCGAGCGTAAAACATTTTACAATATTTTTATTTAAAAAATACCGTTTTCTAATACTATTATTATTGCTATTAATAAACGGAGGAAAACCTAAGCATGTACTTTGCACACTGTGAGCAGGGTGTCAGAAATCGAACGACGGATCGCAGCAGTTCGTGAAGAGGTCCACGACAAGGAAGGCCAGCTTCGACAATTGGAGAACCAGAGGAACTCAATTCCTGACTACTCATCGCACGGAACGGAAACAAACTAGTAGGTCATCGTTCAGCACAGTTTGCTCAGTGTTTTCCAGCCCAGTGAACGAACGAAATTTGAAGATGTCAACAGGTCAATTCACTGCAGACTGCAGGCGTGTAGTTGTCAGGTCGGATCAATTCTGTTGAATTTGCGTCGAAATCGAGGTCTCACTTCATTCTTGCTTTGGAATCTGTCAAAATGTCGATTATTCCCGTAGAAGCGGTATAGAATTTCTCGTCGACTGACGAAACGAGACGTAGCGTCCTAGAGCTGTACTACACGACGCAGGTTGGACAAATGGTTAAGATATGACTATATGTGTTAAGCACATCAAATAAACAAATACGTTTGAACTGAGCTCGATTTACCTTGACGTCGGCCTTTCGCAACACTACGAAGACCTGTAGAAACAGGCCTTGGGTAGGCCCAGAAGATACACTGGGTTGTTGTCAGCATTGTTTGGTGAGCGCCCGGTGAGCTTTCTGTGTAGATGGCAACAGGACAGAAAGTAGAAACGTTTGCCTGCGTTTGTGTGCGTATGCCTATGTGTCTTTACAGTGAACTGGCAAAGCGGCGGGCAATCGACCATGTTCGTCGCGACCGTGACGAAATTCGTTGCGCATACGAACGCCTATCGCATCAGCTTGCCCTCGTCGTCGGAGCCCTCTCTGAGGTGCCCGACCCTCAGAACGCACCGCGAGCTCTAACTCTGCTCGAGCCGCCCAGCCCGTCAGTTGCGTCCTCGACCTCACAGGAGTCGCTAAACTTTACGCCAGGGCGCTTTTCCGCTAGAGGCATCGTTGAACGCATCAGTCGACCGTTCCAAAAGAAACAGGTGCTTCACTTACCTCTATACCGGACTAAGTTGTGTGCAGCGCTCTAAGGAGACTACTACGTTGAAAAATAAGAAGTGCATTTTTGTTGGTGATTTTCTTATATTACTCCATAATTAATTATATTACGTTATTGTTTCTTATATTACTCTAGAATTTCTTATACTACGCCATAGTTTCTTAATCTACTTCACTATTTTTTATATTACTTCATTGCTTTACCTATACGTCATGTGTATAGTTTAGTTAGATGCGTATGACCCACGTGTTCGGCTTAGTTATGAAATGCTTGTTTCCTGCTGTAACCTAAATCACGTTAATGCTGAGCATGCCGTTGCTGTAGCCTAACAACACATTTCCGAATTGTGCATGCGTGCTGCAACGCTGCTATTCCTGCTTTCCTCCTGCAATTCCCTACAATCCGCCGCACGTTCGTGACCTGACCCCACCCTCATACAAATCCTTGCCCTTGCCCGGGACCGATAAGGAGGTTCGAATCGTTGGCGTTCGTCAACGGTCTGCGTCTCCTCCTAATGCCGACCAGGGGAGCAAGGGTGAAGAGCCTCCCTCACCGCACAAGGTACATCGAGCTCACTCTAATGCTCTACGTACTAGTACCAGTCAAAAATACTGCAGAGAGGGAAGAAGAGTAAGAAGGATGAATCGGAGCGGAGTGGCTAACTAGTTTATAATGATAGTCGGGGGTTTGATGGTAACGCACCATTTTTTCTTCATTGGGACACTTGTGCTCCGCGATTATTATCTACTTCGGCATTCACCTTGTCTAAATTGAAAACCATAAAAACTAATCTAAGAGTTATTGGTTCAGGTTTTGAAACCACGCCCACCCGAATGGAAAGCGATGGCTTTGCCCTCTAAGCCACCTTGCTTTGTTTATGATGCTTACACGATGCTCATTCTATATTAACATTATTTAGACAAAAACACAAATCTTTTTTTGTATTAAAAATGCATAAACGTGCTCCCTATTCGTCTACAGGCGTCCGCCCTGCCCATCTCGCACGAAGGAAACTAGACAGGGTCAAATTAGAGAGAGAGATATTGGCAAGGTTAACGACTGTCCACCATACGGAACTTAGTTCTAGTCTGGCCTGTTTATTCCTAGTATTTGGCAGTGGGCGTGACACTTTAAGGTCCAAGCGTTAGACATTAGCTGCAATAATCTGGATAAAAACTCAGTGATCGAACTTTTATATACTTGATATACTTGCGAATCCCCGTCATATGAATCTAGATT